>JAXDDX010000001.1:16987500-17195000 GCA_034670405.1 Hoplostethus atlanticus
GTTTCATTTTTGATTGTGTTCACTGCGTGTCGTTTCGGTCTGATGAGGAAAACATACAAACATAGGTAGCAGAGGGTTATTATTAATGAGAGTCTGGGTCTCTTGATCTGTGTCGTCTTTGTCTTTTTGTATCTTTGATACTTTTGAGATGCATTTAAGCTTTCAAAAATTGTCCAATAATATAAAGCAAAGTGAATACCTTCACTCAACTGAAATTGAGCAGTGAACAAAATGTCTCTAATACGATTTCACATGTAAGCAAACACATACTTATCAATAGCTCCTTTCCTATTTTAACCAGAAATTCAAAGTGCATCAGTGTAAAGCAAGAAGAAGAATTTCTGCATTTCTACCAACAAGCCGTCAGCACAACTCAGACAGGTCCAGCTCTGATCTTAATGCATGTGGTTCATTAGAGAGCTGGCAGGGACTGGGATGTTTAGTACCAACTAGACAGACTAGTAAAACTTTCCTTTATAGCAGAGATGAGATAAATGAGTCTCCGAGCTTATCGGGGGGGCTTTTATCTCCGATAAGGCGATCAGTGATCAAATTGGCTTTAATAGCGAGGACGTGCGCGTGTGTTTGTGTGTGTTCTCCGGTTTGATATAAATTGGTCAAATTGGCTTGTAGGCTTGTAGCTATTACTGATTTTTGCATTTCTCTCCCCTCTCTTCGTTCCTCAGGTTACACCGGGGCAGGTGTTCGGCGCTTGAAACCTTTGAAAAACATTAGAAGTTTTTTTTTTTTTTAATGAGTTTATGGATCCTGTTCTGTCCCCAATGCCCCGAACTGAGATGGGGAAAGGGGCTTTTATGTATTCTGCTACTTCTGCCTGGAATATGTTACAAAATGACGTAAAAGTTAAGGAGCTAATCTCGCTAGATGCGTTTCAATTGAAAATGAAGGCAGGTTCATTCATCTGTTGTTGCTTTTTAAATTAGCTTTCATACTTTGGATAAATTGCCTTGTTTTACTATTATATCTGTGATTTGTGATTTGTTTTTTCATCTTTTGTAATTTGTCTGTGTGAAACCTTTTGTAATTATTTGTGCTGCCGCCTGTCTTGGCCTGATTTTTAATTTCTTCATTGTTTAATCTCAATGGGACTTCCTGGTTAAATAAAGGTTCAATAAAAATAAATAAAAACAGGCAGTAAAAACAAGGGTCCCTCAGCCTCCCGTTCCCTCCCTCCCTCAGCCGCTCTACCTCTGGATGAGCTTTGAAGGTAAAGGAGAACGGTAAAGGAAGTGTTTGGGAGCTGCTATGGCCGCCCGCTGGCCGGTGACAGGTGAGTGTGAGTGAATGAATATTCATTGCTACGCCACGCTGCTGAGGTCTCAGGTGAAGTTCATCCTAGGAACAGCCAGAGCACAGACACACCCGTCTCCCATAGTTCACCGGAGAAAGACAAAGCTCACACCTCAACCGGGCTCAAGCTGTTCTGTACCGGAACGCTATCCAAAGACAGCTCAGACTCAAGTTTCTCGCTTCTCCTCGTTCGCTCGGTAGAAGAAGATAGGTTCTTTCAAGACAGCATTGACGCATGCACACATGCTTCGTGTGACCTTTGAAAGTTCAGCCTTTGATTTAGTTTTTCTCACAACTAGATGCAAGAAGGCCAAGACTTTAACCTGCGATGTCATGAAGAGATACGGGATTTTTCAGGAAAATGGGCATATACTTTTCATAATTCACTGTTGACCCACAACAGGGAATTCTCTGTTTGAGAGAACCCCCCCTCTACAAGGAGGTCAGAGTCAACAACAACACAGCCCCTTGAGCTTGTAGGGATTTAGTGTCAAGTGTCCTTGCTCAAGGACACCTTGGGGGGGCTTGAACCCAGGCCAAGGATAGTCTCCTCACTCACTTCGCCGGTTTACCGCTGCCCTATTCTGGCCAGCACTGCTGTGAAACACAATTCGTGCGTGGAAAAGCCCAGCCAAACATTGTACGAGTCTTTCATTCATTTTCAATGGAGCGGCTCCAGAGCGTCCCTCGATGACGTCGCCTACAAGAGCCCCTGGTCCCTTTCACACAGAAAAGTTGAAATAACTCTATTTACAAATGCAGCGTTCGTGGACTCCGAGGCATTACCACTGCATCTATTCTGCATTAGTACTGCAACATCTTCCAAACTTTCCCTTTGGGGGCAGCGGGGTGGTGGACGGGGGTGGCGGAAACATCTCTCCTCTCGGTTGTCTGCAGTCGGGCCGAGGCACCGTGACATTGCAGCTTTGTACTTAAACTTTGTTCAGTTCACCCGGTACATGTGCTGCACCGAGGTCACGTCCATTCTCTCTGCCGCGGCTCCTCTACCTCTGTACCAACGAGCACCTTGGGATGGCTTTCACCACGCCGACTTTAAATTACTGCAGCACAATGCTGTAGTGTGGCTGAGGGGGCAGCGCGTCGGCTATAGGGGGGCGTGGGCACACGGCGTCCCCGCTGGCTGATGCAGCGTGTAGCCGCGGGGTTTCGGTCAACAGGTGAGTGGAAATCTGAGAGGAAGACGAGCCAGGACCACAACAAGCTGTTTGTTTTCTTGTTCGTTCATTCGTTCATTCATTCCGATTCTTTCATTCATTCATTCATTCATTCAGATTATTTTGTTCATTCATTCATTCATTCATTCATTCCAATTCTTTCGTTCATTCATTCGTTCATTCAGATTCTTTCGTTCATTCATTCATTCATTCATTCAGATTCTTTCGTTCATTCATTCATTCAAATTCTTTCATTCATTCATTCATTCATTCATTCCGATTCTTTTGTTCGTTCATTCTTTCATTCATTCGTTCATTCCGATTCTTTCGTTCATTCATTCATTCATTCATTCATTCCAATTCTTTCATTCATTTATTCATTCCGATTCTTTCGTTCGTTCATTCCAATTCTTTCATTCATTCATTCATTCATTCAGATTCTTTCGTTCATTCATTCGTTCATTCATTCAGATTCTTTCGTTCATTCATTCGTTCATTCATTCAGATTATTTCGTTCATTCATTCATTCAGATTCTTTCATTCATTCATTCAGATTATTTTGTTCATTCATTCATTCATTCATTCATTGATTCTTTCATTCATTCATTCAGATTATTTTGTTCATTCATTCCAATTCTTTCGTTCATTCATTCATTCATTCGTTCATTCATTAATTCCGATTCTTTCATTCGTTCATTCATTCATTCAGATTCTTTCATTCATTCATTCATTCATTCATTCATTCAGATTCTTTCGTTCGTTCATTCATTCATTCAGATTATTTCATTCATTCATTCATTCATTCATTCAGATTCTTTCGTTCATTCATTCATTCATTCAGATTCTTTCGTTCATTCATTCATTCAGATTCTTTCATTCATTCATTCATTCATTCATTCATTCCAATTCTTTCATTGATTTTTTCATTGGTTAATGATTTGACAAATTTGACATTCTTTCATTCCTTCAATCGATCTCTTCCTTCAGTTATTTCTTCATTAAATAGTGTATTCGGCTCTTTATTCATTCATTCATTCATTTGTTTACTCATTCCTGCACTTATTGATTTATTCATTCACCGTAATGAAAATCATGTAAATCCTACGAAGCATCTCCGAATTGAACCCGGATAATAAGGTTCTATCTTATAGCTTTAAGCTGTTGGTGCGTAGCCAATTACACCGACTGACTGCCAAACCTTGTGTTGCCCTTTGACTAAACAACACAGTGCGGCAAAAACGAGAGTCGGTGGCTACGGTGGGAGCGAAGCCCAGACAGACAGGCACCGCGGCTAACGGGGCTGGACAGATACAGAGAAGGTCTTGACATCAACACCAGGAGATCTTGGCATCGGCTGGTACATCAATAACTGAGCAACATGTTCACCGTTGAAAAGATTTACTCTCAAAATACATCTGGATTATTAAAGGTAGTGTCACGGCCACCCTAGGGTCCAGGGGTCCCGCAAGCCGAGAGCGTTATCCTACCTACCGATAACGTGATCAGATGTGTTTAATTATGTCTAGGAGTGATCGCTACCTCTTTTTTGACAGACCCCGGAGCAGTTATGCACCTTTAAACACCCAGCTTGGCTGGGAATACAACAGGGGAATAAACGCTTTATTTCCTACCGGTTGGTAGGTGACGTTTTGGTCCCGCGTCTCCCCACCTGGACACACTTACGGTATAAGTTGGAGATCTTCAGAAAAGCTGCCGTTGGTTGTAAGCTTGCTGTCTGGCTTGGGGGAAGGTTTGGTGGAAGTCAGAAGTCTGTGGGGTCACAGACTTCCTTAAATACTGCAATAAAACATTTTCCCCCCATGCAACCCAGGCAAGCCTTTATTTATGATGACCTCTTGGGAACCCAAACAAAACATACAGAGAAGCATTATTACTATGGCTTGGGGATGAACGACACTTCTATCCTCCAAGGGAAATGGCGTGTCCGTAACAGTAGTCATGAGTTCTCCACCTAAACTAAAAGGTGGGTAAACTACGACCTCCAGCTGAGGATCATCATGAGGCAAACAACCACCAACAAAAATCAATGACATTTTCAACAGCATCAATGGTTTGTTGCTATTCACAAGGACATAAACGGTGAATTTATGTCGTAACGGCGGGTAAAAAGTGAGTTTAGGAGGGGTTAAGCTCCGCTACGCTGCACCGCCTCATCGGGCCGAACAACTGAAACGTGCTCTAACAAAGTTGGACAGGAACACGGCAGACTTTCCACATTGTTTTGGGGAGCGGGACGAGTTACGGAGATGAATATGCACAAGGCTCTGTTAAACTGCGGCAGCACATGTGCAAAGTGAATTCCTCTGGAGACCGACTCTGATGGGTACGCCCTCGCTCTCGCACAAGACGATCTAACAGTGGCAATCCTCGGAGTGGGAGCGATTGATGCACTTATCTAAGAAACAGAGAGGAGAGAGAGAGAGAGAGAGTGATGAAGAAGAAAGAATTTTTAAGAGAAGACAAAAAGAAAGTGAGGGGAGAAGAGAAAAAAAAAGTTAGAGGATGCTCAGGGGAAAGTTGGGAAGACAGAGTGAGAGAGAGAAAGAAAGAAAGACGGGGAGCAAGAAAGATGGGAGGGGAAAAAAAGTGTTGCGTGGAGAACGGGACACCTTGAGAAGGAGAAAGAGGAGGTAATAAATGACAGGAAAAAAAGAGGATGGGGGAGAGGAGAACGAGAGATGCAGCCATTCCACTCGGCTGTTAGTTTTCCCTCTAAATTTGGCTATACTGTGCGTCTCTCAGTTGGAGAGGAAGAGGAAGAGGAAGGGGGAAAAAAGCGGAGAAGCGGACGGCGGAAAAAAGAGAGAGAGAGGGTGGGGGATGAGAGGGAGTGAAAGGGAGGGAGGGGGGGAGGCTTGAGAGAGGAGGGACAGAGAGGAAGATCAAGCAGGAACAGAGAGGAGAGGCAGACAGAGCGGTTCTGCCCTGTTAAGTGTCTGTCAGACGCTCTTCTGAAGCAGGAAGCAGCGGTGTGTGGCCATGACTGCTCGCGGTAATTTCCCTACTGGTCGCGCACACACGCACACACACACACAAACACACACACACACACACACACACACACATAGATCATCGTAAGTGGCTTGCCTCCTCCTGACAACACACACACGCTCGTCATTCCCACAGAACAGCGCTGGGGTGATTAAAACGATCTTTGAACAAATGGCGGTCATCAAGGAATGTCTTTATACCTTTCAAGAGGCGTGCGTGTGTGTGTGTGTGTGTGTGTGTGTGTGTGTGTGTGTGTGTGTGTGTGTGTGTGTGTGTGTGTGAGAGAGAGATGCTGTTCGGCATCCTCAAGGCATTACACACACACACACACACACACACACACACACACACAGCATCATTGGCTGTTGCAGCTCAGGAGGTAGAGCATCTAATCATTTTGGCAGGAAGCTTTTAACGCCGGCACCGGTGTTTTATTCAACAGACCTGCTCCCATCAGGACGGGGCCTGACTGTAAAACGAACGCACCTGGCCACAAGAGAGGAGTGAGAGAGCCAAATGATTCCAAAAGCATGTAATGTGAAAAGCATCCCCCTACTCCTGCAAAATGGTTGCTGGCGTGACAAAGTAGAAACGATGTGATGCATTCCAAGAAACATCCCGCCCCCCGCCTCCTCTCGTCCAACAAACACTCCTCACCTCACCGCTCAGCTCAGACCTCGCTGGATGTTTCCCCAGCAGCCGAGGAAGTAAAAATAAATCGGGCGAACCGTCTCTCTGACTCCGTCCAACAGCCTTCGGTTCGGTCTGATGACTTTGTCGGCTCCATGGGCGTTTAAGCGCAACCCGCTGAGCCATAAACTCCTGCTGGTAACGTCAAAAGAGAAATCATCAACCAACATAAATGCTCAGCAAAACATTATTGGAAATTCAAAAACACCCAGTGCCCCGTTGTGCAATGACTGACTGGGAGTCCTTTTTTTGTACAAGGAGAGCCAAAAACAAAGTCACTGTCTGGGAAAAGAGAGCCAGAGCCAGAGATAATTGCCTCGGTTTATAATCCACTGTGTGTGTTGGAAAGGCTGGCCATCTCTGATTCTACTCAAACAGTGTAATGTAGCCAAACTAAAAATAATGATCACAGTTTCTGTCAAGATTGTGCACTGTTACAATGGGCGTTGTATGCATAAATGCCCATGCAGCATTATGAGGTGTTGTGTGCAACAACAAAAAAATACACAAAACATTACATAACAGCCAACCAGAGAGAGCGCTGGGATATTTCCAATAATGCAATGGAGTACGCCGCACAGAGAACGGATACACACTTTACTGACAGCCAGCGTTTATGTGAGAGTTGTGCAAAGTGGTGTTTCACATTAAAAGCACAGTCTGCTCGGGCTTCAATCACACCCTGAACAGAAATTAAAAATTTTAAAAAAACACTTTCCGCAAAAGCCAAATGGGGTGTGACGGGGCCAGGCAGAAGTCAGTCCAGAACGTTTAGAGCAGGATGGAGAGCGGTGTTCTTTTTTTTTGCAAAGCGAACGAATAAACCGTCTCCGTTAGAAATAAGATCCGAGAATGGTGTTTTTGGAGTGTGATGGGATGATTAACCGTGTGTTTGATAGGAAGCCATATGAGCTAGACGGCTGCTTGGCTCACCTCTATCTGTGACCTTACCCAGCCCCCATCCACCTGTTCCACCCTGTTCCCATGGGGGAAGGAATACTCAGTTAGTTGTTGACTTATTGTAAATCAGTAGAGTACACGGTACACGATACTATTTTGTGTCTACAGTAGTTTCCTTAAAAGGTCCTCTGTGTAATGTGTTAAAGGAAATAACGACACAAACCCAGAAATATCAATTCGTTTGACGTGGCGATCCGACACAGGAACAGTCCCATCTGACCAAACACTTGGGTCAGATGTTAGGTCTTTACTAGTTGAGAAAATGTCCGGCAGCGTTACCCCCCCCCCCTCCCCCCCCCTGTGATCCAGATAAACCAGAGCTGTGTGGAAGAGATGTGCACTTATTAGGCTGCCGTACACGAGGGACAGCTGCAGCACTTAAAAGGGAACTGTGTGGCACCAGATCACTGAGAGCAACACAGAGAGAGAGCAGAGCAACACTCAACGCTGCCACGGCATGTGTATGGGTCCATGTGTGTGTGTGTGTGTGTGTGTGTGTGTGTGTGTGTGTGTGTGTGTACAGTATATATGTGCAGCAATTAACCTCCTTACTACTTCCAGTCCTCAACAGGGCAGCTCTACAAAGTGGATATTGCAGCCATCGCCCGGCGGCGGCTCTCATGTCCTACTGGTGTGCCCTTAGGCAAGGCACTTAAGCCTGCAACCTCCCCCCAGGGGCTCAGTGCTGTCCGCTGTGCTGCCAGCAGCAGATGGGTCAATGGAGTGGACTGCTCTCCGCTATGGAAATGAATCTGACCTCGGAGACTGTCAATCTATTAATACGGCACACACACACACACACACACACACACACACACACACACACACACACACACACTGTGACTGGTCTTCACAGATCCACAATAGAGGCCGCCGGCCACCAGTTGGTACATTATTCAACCTAAAAGCTTGTTAAAGAGAGCTCACAATGGAGCCACAATGAGACATTGATGGGTAAAAATAGTTTAGTTTGCCTCCGTTATGTAAAGCAATACGGCCGCAGCAGAGAGACGGGGCATGTAGAGACAGACAGGCAGCGAGAGTGAGACAGGCAGACGGAGGAGAGAAAAGGGAGGGAGGAGAGTTTAGAGGAAACAGTATAGAAAGAGAAGCAGGACGAGCGCTCCTGAGAAGCGATGGATGGAAAGAAAGAAGGAGCGGCAATGAAAAACAGAAAGGAGCCAGCGTGAGAGAGGCAGATGTTAGATGTCTTAATGAACTGCTCCCCGAGGCGCCAACATCTCTACATGAGACACGTTGGCAAGTGACGGCCTGTCCAGACCAAACACAGTGCAGCATCACAGCATATCAACAGAAAAAGAGGGAATCAATAAATTGACAAATCATTAAGTGTGAATGAAATTGGGATATAAATAAGTGAATAAGTTATAATTCTTATTTTTTTATCCACAAATACACATAAATGGATTCATTCTTGATTCATATGTTTATTTAGTCATTTGTTGTCACGTTTTGATTTTGTCAGTGGATCAGATAACTCTCAGCAAATTCTCAGCCAGTCAAAACATCGAATCAAATCAATCAATCAAAATATAATCACATCAAATAAATATCTAATCAAACATATAATCTGCCTGTGCTGAGCCATCACTCGTACCTGCACTAGTTAGCGAGCTAGCTAGCCATACGTAACAATGTAAACAGGGAGAGGGCAAGGCGAAGGCAATCGATCTGAGTGATCGGCCAATCGTGAGTCAGGTGCTAGGGGTTTGATTGACACGCCGTAATTAGCAACTCTTGGAGGTCGATGAACTCAAACTGCAGCAATAAAATCAATAAACCACAAATTAAATCCATGCATGAACAACAAAAATATCAAATTACATTTTATTTACTTTTTATTTATCATTTTCTTTATGCATTAATATTAATATTATTTTCTTTGTGCTTTACATTTAATTATTAATTCATTTCTTTCTTTATTTCCAACTTTATCTATACTTTTATTGATTTATGGATTGATTTATTTCCATTTTTCTCTGCGCTTTTAATTCTTGATTCATTTTTTCCCCCTTTTCTCGTGTACACTGACAGATTTGATCCTCCAGAACAACGCTGCTATGGGATGAGTGGCGATCTCCTCTAACGTTTGGATAATAATAAATAATACTGTAACACAACAGGGAGGTCAGAGGTCAGGGTCAGCTACAGAACAGCGTCCCTGGAGCTTGTAGGGACTCAGTGTCTTGCACAAGGACACTTCAGCAGAGCATGTTAACATGAGTAGGGAGCATGGGAGGACTATAAAACATGTTCTTTTTTATTAGATATATACTGTATATTTCTGTTCCATTATACACTGTTTGGTATTATTCAGCTAGGTTGTGCTCTATTCTATTCTATTCTATTCTATTCTATTCTATTCTAGTGCGTGGGAGCAGGAGGTGCAAGGCCAGCTGGGACAGGACATTTGTATCGCTCGTACTATCGCTCCATCTCTTTCCAACATGAACATCATCATCACCACAGTCATCTTAATAACTCTGCTGTTGTTGCTATATATCATCATCATGCTATTTCATTTATTTCCCCTTCTTCGCCTTCCTCTTCCTCCTTCCCTCTCTGTCTAAAGTCAATGAACCACACAGAGACATGCATACACACACACACACACACACACACACACGTCTCCCCTGTGAAGAAGACAAAGTGGGAGGTATATTGCGGTGGACGGAGCCACTGACCCTCTCGTTGAGTTAATGAGCTTTTATTGACTTCAGCACCTGAGGCTGCTGCTGTAACTTATCACTGTTAGCACCTAGCACCTCGCTCCCCCGCCACAACACACACAGGGGAGCACGCACACACACACACACACACGTATACACATGCAAACACACTAGGACCTTACTTTGCTTTGGGATCTCCTGAAATTGAAAAAAGGAAAAATGCTCACAGCCTAATTTCTGAGTTGCACAGGAAACACAACACTTATATATCATATTATATTATATCATATCATGTTATATACTCAAGCGGTGCACGGACAACGTGCCTAAATATGGCAACGTTGACATCATTCGCACCTCCTCACACCCCGTTTTTTCCAACTGGCGAGAACATGTTGGTGCATGGCTGCTTTGCACTGTGGGGTTTCTATAGACCAAGTCTGCTGAGGGTTTGGCCCCCAGCACCTTTGGAAAGCTGAAAGGCAAGTAAGTAATTGATCTATGTATTTTATTTTGAAAGGGCTCATATTATTCCATTTTCATGGTTTTGTTTTCAGATGTACTACTATGTTCTTCAAGATGTTTTGCAGTAGTTTAGTCCTCAGAACCTGATTGAACCCTGAACCCTGAAGGCTTTCCGGTTCAAATGCTGCAAACTGGCCTGATTGGACAGATTTCAGGACGTCTTTAGTGAGGGGAGCCAATCAGGACCAAGCCCAATCGTGATGCGTTTACTGGAGTTGGTCTAAAACTCAAAATACCTTTAAATTTAACCTCTCTGACTAAATCCAATTTTAACAACGATCATTTAGTTAACTTCCTGTAATAAGACACCTGTAATTCATTTAACCTTTATTCCACCAGCATCTTTGTTTTCGAGGGAGACCAAGACAGCAGCATCAAAGACAAACATAAAAGCTGCAGGCAAACAGCACGCAACAATGTTCACAAGTCAAAACAGGAGTAACAAACGTTCCCCTGCCGGCTGAAACAAGCCAAGCTGTGCACCGCCGCATCGGTTCCCCCGATTCCTCGTGTGGACCGGGATGGTGACTGGTGGAGATCAGCAATCACGCATCGGTTTGAGTTTGAGTTTTGTGTTCAGAAAGGTTTTAACATTGAAAGAGGTGATAGTGTCACCAACAGGGATGGGAATGAATAGACTAGTTAATCGCTGGGTGACATTCCTTTCCCCATTGAAGAGAGTTTTTAAATGAGGCTGTGTATATATATACAGTATATATATATATATATAGTCCATCTCTACAGTCCTCTCACCACCACCAGGGTCGATACATCATTGGGTTACTACCCCGTGAAGAATCTCTCACGATGGGATCTATGGCCAAAGCCTTTTCTGTACACAATAAAGCTTTTCTTCATCCTTCTTTAGTCTCTCCTGATTGAAATGTCACCCGGCTCTGAACCTTCACCTCTGACCCCCTGCAGGCCACACACACACACACACACACACACACACACACACACACACACACACACACAGTCCCCCTGAGATACACCACTAATGTACAGGTTATGGATTGAATCTAATCATCTGCTCTGTGTGTGTGTGTGTGTGTGTCTACATTAATGTACGTGTATGCGGGTGCGTGCAGCTCCGAGCATCTCAATAAAAAATGAGGTAGCCTTGCGTGTGTGTTTAAAAGAGCATCAATGGCGAGTCGATGGGGGCCGACAGATAAATCCGTCTCCCTAAACCCTCACGTCTTTGAGGAGATCCACAGGGCTGGTTTGATTTTCCCTTTCCTTTGACTCTGTGCCTGGAGTTGCCGGTCGATTGTGTTCTCCTCTGTAGCCCTCAACCCCGTAATGACTAGGCCCCGCCCCCCTCCCTTGCAGACAAACGCACCCATACTCTTAAGATCCTCACAAGTCATTTAAACAATCCTCTCTGTGTCTCTGTCAACTACTACGGGGTGGGTGGACAGAGAGCAACACCGCACGGAAAAGGGACTTTAACTTTGAAAGGACTAAATCTCAATAGCTACAAAGCAGAGTCTTCTTACGTTTTACTAGCAATGAATGAGGTCTGATAATCATTTTTGCGTGCCAGTTTTCGAGGCAACGTGAGTTCTAAAGATACTGAGAGCATCCATCACAAAAAAAAAACGGTGGAAAACGGTGACGAAATACGCCAAACACAGATAAACTGCAAAGAGAAGCAGTGACAACATCAGTCTGAAGATGTTGTTGCGTCATCTGGCCATCAATTAGCAGGTTTTCTCCATTCTCTACCCATTTAGATGCTTTTAGTGCATTTTGACTGATTACTTCATTATCAGTGGCTGCATGCCTCCCCAGCCACCAGCTGGAAACCTCATTGAACCTTTACAGGAAGTAGCTTTCCTGCTGCTTTCAGGCTTTCTATCTTATTCCTCCCTCCTCCGCCTCCCACCTCCATCCATCTTTCTATTTATCCCCCTCTCCTCTCCGCTGGGTATTTATCAAAGTTTTCCAGAGCAGAAATGCTTTTGTAGGATCACTTTTGTTGACTTGAGATCATATTGAATTGAATTGTCCAGAGGACCTGCTCAGTGATCCATGATCATCTGCCTTATTCTGACAGGCTTGAGAAATACAGGCCCCTGATATATCTCTCTCTCTCTCTCTCTCTCCACCTTTTCACGCCTCTCTCTCTCCCTTTCCCTTCTTCTGATTCCATCTCTATGCTCTTTCTCTGCTTTTCTTTCTCTCTCATTGTGTATCAGTCGTCTTTTCTCCCTTCCGCTCTCCGTCTCTCTTGTATTGCGTTCTGGTATGTATCGCTATCTCTCTTTTTTCTTTGTCTCTCTCTCTCTCTCTCTCTCTCTCTCTCTCTCTCATGACCATTCTTTCAGACTGAAAGCCAATGTTCTCTGGACTCCTTTAAGAATTTGATGTGTGTGTGTGTGTGTGTGTGTGTGTGTGTGTGTGTCCAGAGGCGGTAGGGACAAGATACAGGAGCTCCACTGACCTTGGACACCCCAGTGTTCTTCTCCATGCTGATAACCTTCCTTTGTTAAACACTCTGGGGCTGAAAACTAACACACACTGAACAAACACACACACACACACACACACACACACTCTTCTCACAGGGGCATGGGTAAACACAGACAGATTGTAAGCTTCAGTTTAAGGAGCCACGTGCGCACACACACACACACACACACACACACACACACACACACACACACACACACACACACACACACACACACACACACACACACACACACAGTGAGAGCAGCAGATGAATTCAATTAGAGTCATTACAATAGAGGACGGTGATTCCTGTAACCCTCCTCCTTCAGTCACGGACTCATTGTACGAATGTGTCTGCATGTAAATGCTGTGTGTGTGTGTGTGTGTGTGTGTGTGTGTGCATGAATATTCATGGTCCATGTAGTTTGGGGATAAGGAGTCCAGAAGAGAGTCATGGTCTGTTGGTACTTCATTACTTGGTATTTGTTAGGGGTCCACACACACACACACACACACACACACACACACACACACACACACACACACAGCATTGACGCATTAACACAATTGTTACAGTACATAAACACATGCACACAAGCTGTCAGCCACACACACACACACACACACACGTGTGTCCATGTACATTGACAACCCCCCTGGAGAGGAGACGAGATGAGGAAGTGAGGATTAAAAATTGAAGGACAAATTTGTCCGTCTGTGTGTGTGTGTGTGTGTGTGTGTGTGTGTGCGTGCGCGTGTGTGTGTGTGTGTGTGTGTGTGTGTGTGTGTGTGTGTGTATGTGTGTGTCCACAAAGTGAAAGCAGGAGATGAATTCAATAAGAGTCATTACAATAGAGGACAGTGTTTCCTGTAACCCTCCTCATTGTACAAGTCTGTCTGCATGTAAATACTGTGTGTGTGTGTGTGTGTGTGTGTGTGTGTGTGTGTGTGTGTGCGTGCGTGTGTGTGTGTGTGCGTGTGTGTGCGCGTGCAGAGGCATTACATTCCTCAACATGTGTCTCCGCATGTTGGCTAATGAGTGTGAACTACACCTGAGGATTAAAACACACAGAGGAAGAGATGGAAGGGAGGAAAGGGATCACAAGGATGGGAGGTGAGAGGGAGGAGAGAGCAGAGGTAGGCATGGAAACAGGATGGGAGGAGGACTGGATGAGAGAGGTGGAGCGGTGGAGGAGGTATTGAAGGATGAGGGAAGGAGTGCAGAAGGGGCGGAGGTGAAAGGATGAGGATAAGGCTCGGTCATGAGGTTGAAGACGCCTTGCTCATCCCTATTGGGTAATCTAAACAATAGACCATGACATAGTCTGGGATCTGTTTGTGAATCAACAGGGCATGGCGACTGATTTATTTATTTATTTATTTATTTTCTTTCTTATCATCAGTAGGTGTGGTGAGACGATGACCAATCAAATCAGGTGCAACGGAGGCAAAGCAGGACGTAGCGAGGGTGTAGGTGCGGGGAATGGAGGGGTGGAAGGCGCAGGGATGGAGAATGAGCGGTGAAGAGGGGGGTGGAGGAGGGGCGGAGGTGGGGTTGTTGCGGGATCCCAGCAAACCCTTGGACATTGAATCGATGCCGATGGGACGGCCCGCAGCAACGCTGAAACCCCGTGTAGATATAGCGTCGCAATGAGACGCCGTCCGTGGTCGACTGCAGCCGCTACCTGCATCGATTCGTGAAACCAGGACCCAAATATCTTTCTGACATCAGCTCAAACCATCTTCTCCAAAGATGTTTCAATCGGACTTTGAACTGTGACATGATTGTTTTGCTTGTTGGGGGTTGAGCGTTGACCTTGACCTCCTCCTGCACCTCGCCCTGCGTCCAATGCTGTTGAACCAGCACACAGCAGCACGCATGGCCTGGTTTCAACTCAACACTCGTTAAAAGAAAGACATGCTATGCCAATTTGCGATTCACACTTTTTTTTTTACACATATTGTGGAGGAATGTAAGTGTGAAAAAGTGTTGCAAAAGGCTGCAAAAAAAAAATCCAGTTTGAAGCAGTTTGAACGCTCACTTGGCATCACAATGCTAGCAGCCACATTGCTGCGTTACTGTCCCGTGGCTGATTCAAGCTAGATGATCGCCAGTTGTGGCTCCAATAGAGCGCAACAGGGACCGCCCACTATTTTTACGGCTCTGGTTCCGGAAGTGAATTTCCCATTCATTTACTACATTGACATTTCAGAAAATCCTTATATAAAGAGTTTTAAGGCTGGAACCAAGCCAACCGGCTAGACGATGACTCGTGACCATAAAACATTTGATTCTGAGCAAAAAAAAGATCGGAAAACGGAAGAAAAGGCAAAGGTACAAGACTGTGTACATAATTATTTTAAGAGTGAAGGAACTACTCATCCCATAAACCATTGCGAATGATATTTTTCCAAAAACTTCCAAACTAACGATAGTTTAGCGCGCTTCTTCTTGAATTTAACATTTGTCAATAGTATAGTGTTGATATTGTTGTTTTGTGTGTGTGTATATAGTGTTTCATATAGTATAGTGTATAGTGTTGTCATCGACATGGTACAGTGCTTCGTTCCTGACTGCAACTGATTGACTGACTGATTCAGAATATGAATGGGATTTTCACTTCAGGAACCTCACTGTTGAGCTCTATAGTGTTGCAGAAATGGGCGGGGCATAACAATGCCACTGTATGATTGGCTGCTGATGTGTGACATCACCCAACAAACAGGGAAAGGAAGCGTGGTTAGCATCGACCGACGCTTTGCTACACTTGTAGAAAATGAATTGACCGCTGGCAACTGGTTTCTCGACTCGATCGCCTCTTTGGAGTCATTCGACAAAAATGACTGACATGTCGTTTTTCCGTGAGAGAACTGTAACATCCTTCTATGTGGGGGAACAAAGAGACTTAGATTTGATTTCCAACATTTATCAATATCTGTGTATCCCTGATGAAAAGAGGGATGGAGAAGAGTGAGAAAGGGATGGTGAAAGAAGCAGCAGTGCCGACATGAGTAATGTAGAACAGAGCAGGGATAGAAAGATGGCACAGGGATGAAAAAAAGAAATGCAGAGACGAGATAGGATAGAGACAAAAGGAGGGAAGAAGGGAATGGAGGAAGTACGGAAGGAGAGAGGAGTGCAAGGAAGGAAGGAAGGAAGGAAGGAAGGAAGAAAGGAAGGACGGAGGGGAGGAGAGTTGTAGCTGCAGCCAGGCTGTTGATGAGACGACTGAGACTGTAAGTGGACGCTTACAGGGGGAGCGTGTGTGTGTGTGTGTGTGTGTGTGTGTGTGTGTGTGTGTGTGTGTGTGTGTGTGTGTCCGAACACTTACAGCTGTCGAGAGATTTTGTGATCTTTGTGAGTTTGATGGAGAGGAAGTAGCAAGGGAGAAGAAGCAGGGATATGAGGGGGAGAGTGAGAGGGAGAGAGGGAGAAAGGGAGAGAGAGGGAGAGAGAGAGAGAGAGAGGGAGAGAGAGAGAGAGAGAGAGAGAGAGCGCAGACGCGATTTTTCTATGAGTCTTTTAAACCTGTTTTAATGAGGAATCTTCCACTTCATATGTCTGTGCTGCAGTAACAAACAAAAAAGAACCTCGAAACGTTGCAGTCGACCCACTGAGAGAGAGAGAGAGAGAGAGAGAGAGAGAGAGAGAGAGAGAGAGATTAGGAATGGTTTCCCCGAGAAGGAGTACAATTAAAAGCCAAATCTAATCTCCCTCTGGCCAGCCCGTGTCTTCGGACTGGTTCTCATGTGATTATCGGGGTGCTGATGACGCACTCGCACCCAAGGGAAACCTCTCCCTCCCTCTCTCTCCCCCCCCCTCCCTCTCACTCCATCTCACTCTCCTTTGTTGGCATCACTTTCAGCTGTTATAGAACAGAAAGACGCGGGGGAGAAGAACGTGATGGGGAAAGAAGGGGACGCCAGAAATGAGGAGACTCCCCCGTTACTGCCGGTGTCAGATGTCTTGTCCTCTGTGGCGTTTTGTCGGTGAAACAAATCCATGAACGTTAAAAATCCACTTGCATTAAAAGTAAAACTCCACGACAATTTCCCATTTCAAAGAAGAACTGGGTAATTAGCGTGAACAGACAAAGAAAAGAGCGCCACCTACAGAAACTCAGGAAATCCAAGGAGAACGAGGTCACAGTATTGATTGACACTGTTTGATTGACAGGCGATTGAAAGCCCTCAGTCAGTCGGCGGTACTCGTCGCCAACTAGCCAACTACGGACACAAGGAGGCTCTTGTCTTCCACCATCATGACTCGGGGGAATATAGTGGTCGCCAGTCTATGGCTTGCTGCATTTGTTGGTTGGTCGATTGTCCGCTTGTGTACACGATCAGTTCATGGCGGTCAATAGGCCCGTCAGCAATCTCTGAGTTGAACGTTGTCATTTTAAGGGTAGACAGTAAGTCAGTGTGTTGTTGGGGACACTGGGGACACTCATCAAACTAGCTACTCTGTACATGATGCAACTACCAAGAAGAGAATTGCATTTTTTCATCATTTCATTTCATTTCTTCATTTTTTTTACACAGCTTTTCATGTCTTAATTCAGCCTCCTTTTAGCCCCCCTACTAAATCCCCTTTTTTGTCTTTCATCTTGACCCCTGCAGGCCCAGACTAAGCAACCACCCCCCCTCTGTGTTCAACCCGCTGCCTACCATCACCCAAATGTGTCCTGCAGGTGTTTGAATAAAACGTTTGAGTTTCACGCTGCTGAGGAACCTGGGTTTTGATGTCCAAATGGAAGTGTGATGGACATGAAATACAAAACAGAGTCAACACTCCTTGCACTTCGTCCCGGGACAAACCCAGACAGGGTTTGTCAAATAAAATACACGTTCCGCAGCCAAATCAGTTCTAGTTTCTGCTGTTGTTCTGTATTATATGACAACTATAAGTAACTTTAGTTATTAGTTAACAAAACTTTTGAGGGTCACTTTTGCTGTAGTTCAACTTCTTCTAGCGTGAAGTAACTGGTAGCTTGTACATCTAGACTTTTGAAAACTTTTGAAGACTTTCAAAATAAAAGGGTCAAACTGTATTAGTATGCAGACAAACTAGGGAAATGAGCATGCTGTGAGAAAGAAGAGGTACGCTGACACATTTTTTTCTAATGCAATTTTCAAATTCAAACAAGGGGTGCACTCCAAAATGCCTCCCACCCCCCACCGCTCAGTGAGAAAGGTGCACAGCAGCTCTTTGACATGTTCAAAACTGGAGACAAACGCTCACAGCGTGGCGGCGGGTTCTCGTTTTGTTTCCGACGCCACGACGATGCTGCGTAATTACATCCATACGCGCCTGTCCTGTTAGCGTTTTGTGAGCCTGAAATCAAGTCACTTTGTGTGACGGTGCAGTTGTCGGACAACAGAAGCAAAACAAGATACGTCAGTGGCAACACTTTGTATCCCAGGAGAGAGGGAGGGGGAGAGAGAGAGAGAGAGAGGGAGGGGGAGAGAGAGAGAGAGAGAGAGGGAGGGGGAGAGGGAGAGAGAAACCTCACCACTATATACCAACATCAAGTCATCTGCAAATGTACACTAAGAAGTAAAGTGCATTGAACTCGACTTAAAAAGAAACTACACAGATAATTGGGGAAATGAGTGTACAAAATATGACAATATAAAAGAAACACACAACCCTAAATTGAAAGAAATATTCTCAAAATATAATAAAATACAAAAGGTGAGGAGGAAGATATGCATCAGCCTGCCACCGCTTTGGAGAAGAGACCAAACTCAGCTCTGATCATTCTATTTTACTGTATGCATTTCAACGCTATCTGAATCAATATGAACATGGAGGAATTATTCTAAGAATTATTTGTTTGTTGTCATATTCTTGTCCTGCGAATAAAGGTTATATGAATTTGAGTGTGTGTGTGAGAGGGAGAAAAAAGGAGAGAGAGAGAGAGACATAGCAGCTGAGTGGTCCCCTGAGTGGTCACACACCGGACTGCAGTTTCCCGGGAGAGGGACAGATGTGATTCATTCATCATTTATTTCCCCGCTGGGGAACAGCCCCCCCCCCCCCCCCCCGCCCCAAGTGGCTCTGACATCAGCAGCGGCAGCTCGGCGTGCGAGGTAGTGATGATGATGCTGATGATGATGATGATGAGGGTTGGGGGGGGTTCTAACCACTTTGACTTTGAAGTGAAGGCAGTAAATCAAAAGGTGGGTGAACTACGGCAAGCACAAAGCAAACAGCCGCCAAAATGTGAACAAAAATCAATGTGTGCCATTCATAAAATGTGTGTGGCAGTATAGTGTAGTGGCAGTTTCCACACACACACACACACACACACACACACACACACATGGACGCATACACATGCCGTGGCAGCGTTGAGTGTTGAGTGTTTGCTCTCCCCCTTTTCCAGCCATCTGCCTCGTTAAACTGGAACCAAATCTACAACTGATGCGTCTATTAAGTTACTAGTACAAGTTATGATTGTTTATAGTGACACGATTCTCCAAAGTGTGTTTATTGTTAAGCATCATATGGCGTGCGTGCGTGTGCGTGCGTGTGAGAGAAAGAGAGAGATGCAAAAGCTCAGTGAATGAAAATCAGTTTTGCGCAATAATCAAACCCATCCCAAAGCCATTCATCCATAATCACAACCTTTACTTTTCTATTTGCGCCGATCTGCTTCACCCCCCCCCCCCACACTCTCTCTCTCCCTGACTGATGCTGTTTGCAGCAGCGGCGCGTGTTCAGCCAGATGCCGGAGACAGACGTGGGAAGGTTCGGTACCCTACAACTTGCTCCGGATCAAGGGCGCGCTCCACGCTAAGCGGTGCTGAGTCACAACCTTAATACGGACATATCAATTATTGTTATCCATCGGTTGCCACCCCGTTACGCACACCGTCCTTCCCCGACACGTTTCCCTTCGCCTGATTCTCAAGTCTACCGCGGTGCAAGTTAAGTTTCTTCCGCATCATTTATTTTTTATTTTTAAATATTTTCTGTACTTACTCAGATGGAGAGCAACAGGCAAGAAGAGGAGACGAGCGGAGTTCACCGGGGATGCCATTCTGGCCCGAGTTCGTTCGTCCCCTGACAAGTTCAGTTCCCAAGTTTGCGCTCCGTGCTTGTTGCGGGCTGCTGGGGCCGGTGGTGCCGGTGGTAACTCCCGGTGCCTGGTGCGACGGCTCCGTACTCCGGTGTGAGAGGATCCACAGTGCGCTCGTCGTCCGCTCCGCTGAAAAGGAGGAGGGCCCGTCTGTACCGAGGAGGAGGAGAGGGGGGACGGTCTGCAGCGCTCACCAACTCCCCGATGAGCCGCACAGGATCCACTCCAGTCTGGGTGGATGGAGGGTGGGTGGGTGGTGCACTGGTTTTAAGCCTCCGCCCTGCTGAACTGCCCCTGAGCCCCGACTCCCTAACCTTTGACCCTGGCGTTTTTTTTATTATTTTATTTTATTTTTACAGTGAAACCAAAATGTCGAGAAGTGTCACTTACATGTTTTTACACGCTTTGCCCACAAAATGTAACAAGAGGCTTATTTTAAAGGGGCCCTATCACAGCAACTCAAACCTTCTCTTTATAGACATATAGATGTTAACACTGTTAAAAAAAAGTTATTGGATTTTCAGAGATGCTTCCTTTTTACAGACTAACTCTATTAAACACATCTGCAACTACTGGACTTGGTCCTGATTGGCTCCCCTCATTTAAGAATTACTGAAATCCGTCCAATCAGGCGTTTGCGGCATTTGATCTGCAAAGCCTCCACTCAGCAAGTTTAACTCATTTGAATTAGAGGAGCTGCTGTTGGCCAATCAGGGTCCAGTATTGACCGTTCTGCCTGTGAGGACTTCATTCAATATATACCTTTCTACCTATCAACATTATTCATAGTATATTTGAAAACAAAATCATGGAAACTGAATATGGGACCTTTCAGTACCGATGCAATGGCCCAGTCTGTTTCAGATCGCTCTATAGGCTTTCTGCACATCTAATAATACAGAATATTCTTGGGAGTCGATAAGAGAAAAAAAAAAAACAAACAAAAAAACCAGACAGAATTAATTGAACAAGTCTTTTTTTATTCCAAAAACGTTATGGGTAAAAGAAACTGTAAAATATACAACATAATCATACAAGCAGAGGAAAATGAACACAATGGAAATCTGTCATACACAAAAACCAGATATCCAATCTTTCCTTGAGCAACGAACGAGGACAAGAAAATATATATACTGTAGCATTTATGTGCAAGCTTTCAAAATGACATGATCTGAGCTCGTTTATCTTGATTCCTGTTATGAATGAACCCTGCTTATGAAACAAATAACCACCTCAGACCATTTAACAGAGATCACGTTCTGCTGTTAACACCTCTGAACTCAGCCGTGTCGAAGCTCTGACCGCCATTTCAGATGAAAACATAAAGCTGCTCAAGGATAAAGCAGACCGTGGGAACTTTCTAATTTGGTACAATGAAAGATGAATCATTAAAGGGCTACCTACGTCCCACCACATATTAACCTTGGTAGGAAGATGAAAAGATGGATGCAGGCTTTGGACTAAGCAGCTCACAGGGTTGCTCAGAATGGAGTAACCTCGGAAGAGATATTGGCCGGCGCTGCCAAATACAACAGGCATCCCCGACATGTAGGCTCACCCGCCGCTCAAACTTCTCATGTCTACTCAGGCTTATTTATCTAGTGCCATGTCTATAGTGCTGCTGCTATAGATAACGAAACTCAAAACGCCAAGGGTCATGTCTCATTGAAGCGCAGTCCCAGGTAAATCAAGTGGAATTGCGAGGGCAGTGGAATCACTGTAATAGCAGAGTATTGGTCTGGTTGCATTAACATTATTTGGAATAGGAAAGAGAGGGAAAAAAAAAAGACACTTTGAAAGCACACACAAGTTGTGTGTTTCTTACAACTCCCATTCAGAATGAACTAGAAGAGGGGAAGGCCTCAACACCATCGAACAACCCGGCCTCCACTCTGAGGCCAACAAACCAGGGCCTATAACTGAAATATCATAATTGCTAGTAGTCAAAATAATATTTCTGTCTCTCCAACGCTTCATATAGTAAAACGAGTAATCAGACATCCTTCCCAATCAGCTGTCTCTATAGTCCAATAATGTTTGCAAACCTAAAACATACATGTCTGCTGTGCCGTTTGAGCCTTACATTTGACCCATTTATCACACACTTTGTAGCCACAACTCAATAACCCCCGATTACCTAACGGTGACCATCAATCCTTGTACAAGTTAAACGGAACCGCAAAAAACTCTTGAGTTAACAAGTTGTCGAAAGGTTCAAATGGGATCAAGTCTCCATAAGTGAAGTACAATAAGGCACTTGCTAGACAAATTCAACTGAACAGAGTCTGAACACAAGAGGGCCAAATGAACTGCGTGAACTGAGTATTGTACAAATCAGAAAACCACAGTGGCCACCCTGTGATTCACAAGGACTTTTGCAATTGGGCTGGACACAAATTCTCATACAATTTCAAGATGAACAAACAGTAAATACACAACCTGAAGGCAGGCTCCTGAATGTTTGGTGGGAGTTTGAAATGAATCGCCCAAGACCAGAATGCTGCATGTATCCAAAAACCATGACTATGAACGTGTTTGCAGTTCAACTAAGTGCTGCCCCCTAGAGCCCAGGAGAAGTTCAGGTTTACATACATTACTTGGATTAGCCTGATAAAATAAAAGAGTCAGTGACATTAATAATGCGTAAGAAGTGTTTTCTAAATGGACAATAACTACTTTGATAAGTGTTCAAGCAAGTATACAAGTCTTACAAATACTAAGGATATATAAAAAGGGGCCAACGTATAGAAGAAAACATGGGGTATGGCCTGATCAAGTACAGAGCTGTACACATGGACGGCTGCCATCCTGGATGTTGGGCTCAACAGGAATTCAACCCTTTAGCCTGGAATACCCTCACATATGCGTTTGTTACATCAATAGTGTTTCGCCGGTTATTTCTCATCCTTTCCCCTTGTATACTTCGGAAACCCTCGTTTTGAAAGGCTTCAGAAAAGGAGGCCAGCTAGAGAGGAGGCCATGAGAAATCTCAAGCTGCTTTTCATCCTGAATACTTCCAAAGCAGGACCAAGTTCATTTCACCTTTTCAATTCAATGGGTACATTCTCTTCAAAATATTTGAAAAACATGTGTCCTAGGAAGGTTGTCATCAAGGACAAGGACAAACATACGAATGAATTGTCTTTCTTTTTTTTTTTTTTTACTGTGTGGTGTTAATGGTCTCCAGACCTCCTGTCTTCACTTAAGGCCACCATACAAAAGCGACATTTTGAGGATAAATACATGGCCAACTTTATCATCAACAATGACCATGTCTTTAAGCGTACCGTTGTTTCTTAAAGCCCTCCATGCTAGACATATTCATCTTGTCCCATTTGCACATCTCCTTCCTCACGGGAAGAAATATTTCTCATCTCAGTTGCCTAGAAAAGTAGCCCCTGTATCACAACCTACAGTATCACAATCAGACTAACATTTCTATGATAGATGGGTTAGAGGAACGCAACAGAACAAAAAGAGACAGCAATGTTACATGTTAAGGTCTGGCCGTCTTGACCAGATCGGCTGAACACTTTCAATGTCTTTTGGACATCGGCTGGAGAGACGTCAAAGGAGTGTCAGGTATTGTCTGTCTCTGCTGTCTGGCTGGCAGACACAACAACCAGGAATTTTCAGCCTGTCTGGCTGTCTTTTCTGAGACAGGCTTCGGCTTTATATGACCAGGGAAAAAGGATGGGACAAAGCCAGAAGAAATGTCTCTTGAGAACGAAATGAGCAGTAACCAAGGTCGGGAAGAATCTACAGTAAACTTCTCTCTAACAAAAACCAAGAACAATCCTTCTGTCCAGACCATCGCTGCCTTGCATTAAAGGTGTATCCAGGAAAAAAAGGTGACAAAAAGAAATAGTTTCTACCTCCTAATTGGACAGTTCACTGGTACAGGGAGGGCCAGAGAGGAATGGAAAGAGGAGGAGAAGGAGGAAGGAGTTAGGGTGGCGTGGGAGGTCAGGAACCAAGGGAGTGACCTCTAACTCTCAAAGTCATTTTGGAGCACTCGTCTTCTATTTCCAACAACCCGTTACATTAACTCCCCAAACCCCATTCCTGCTCCTCCTCCTATTCCTCATTTGTCGGCCCAGGGTCCCCGGGTGTTTCTGGCCCCTCTGGGCAGCTGCAGTGACGCCATCATCATACATCATGGTGGCTCAACAAGCAGGACACTGCTCCAGGGGGGATGAAGTGTCCTTGATGCTAACCAGGGATCCCTGTAGCCCTCCAACACTTAACTGCTGGTGGAAAAAAATAATGAAACGGACCCATGTCCAGCATCTTAGCGGAAAACTCCCCCTCTGCACCAGACTTCAAATGAAGGACTAGTGATTGACCAGGCCCTGCAGCATCATCATTAGGCGCCGTGCCTTCTTGGTGAGTGGGCTGTGGGGGTCTTGCTGCAGGAAGGCGAAGAGCTTCGGTCTGACCTGGGCTAACACAGCCGCCATGTGGTCTCTGGTCAGAGGGTCGCTGTGGTCCAGGTTCATCACCGCATCCTCCAGGTAGCTGGACAGGGAGGGGAGAGATAGAGGTAAGCTAACTACAATGAGAAAAACAGATAGATACTTCTAGGCAGGCAGATATTTTCCAGGTAAGAGGAAGAAAGAAACCATTAAGCATTCATACTGCACTATAGTCCCTAGCCATGGGGGAGGGAGACAGAGAGCAAGACACGAAGAAGAAAGGACGACAAAGAAATTAAGGGAGACAGTGTGATTACTTGTGTTGCACGGAGAGAAAAGGGGTCAATTGGAAGAAGGTACACATCCTATACAATCTCCCTTCAGGAAAAGATGTTTTTAACCAAGCTCTGGTATGGATAACTGATGTATCCACGGACAGCTGTTCTTGTCTGCTGGAGTGGCTATAGAGAGAAAGGCCAGGTCCATCATAATGTCTCGACTGTCTTCAGCAGTATGAATGTCGACTGCCGTCCTCGATAGCCCTCCCTGGCCGGCAGCCCGCTGTATTGATGTCTACTTTGTGTTTGTGCTCAAATCTCACTGCTTCACTGCAGAAATGGAGACTCCCTCGCTCTCACAGTGGAGTGTCCTATTCCTCTCTCTCTAGCCATCCTCAACTAAACTCCTCACATCATTGTTTTAGTTAGAGAGCTGGTGGTTAGTCTGTCAAACAGAGCTACATCTATTTCTATTCTGCTCTCTTCCACCCTCACTGTATGTGTGTGTGTTGTAAGTCTCACTGTACAGAGCGTACCTGATCCCCATCTAACATCATTGGAGCCGCTCTCACATCTCCAGCTGGCCTACAGCCAGTGTTCCCCAGAACACTGGCACACACACCACACACACACGCACGCACGCACGCACGCACACACACACACACGCATGCCTATCACATCCCCATAACACTGCCAACATGCCCTTTAAAGAGACATTTAATGGCCTTGCTCACCAAGCTACAACGTGCAGAGATATTGATAGACACCTAGACCTTTCTAAAGTTAATGTCTTGCAGAGATCATCCTGTGCTCCCTGCAACTGATTAGTCTCCAACTCTTTAAATATCCTTTGGAAAAAAAAACCTAAGTTGGCCTTAGTGCTCAGTCGGACCACAACACTCAACACTCATAACATATGACACAAACTAAGACCATAGCTTTTAGGGATGATGAGACCCTCCCCAGTCCTTTCTAAAAAAGGACATTGTTTCTCTCTGGGCAGCTTTTATGGATACTTCTAAGGTGTATCAGACATATACAAGAGAGAAGGCTCCAACTTATTCTACTTGTATCTCATGCAAAGGCCTTTGGCAAAAAAACACCCAACTACAGTGCCCAGGTGTCACCGTTCCTGTGGTATCCAGAGCTTGACTGAAAAAAGGTATAGGCGTATTTACATACTCCCAACTATGGCCTACACGTGCTCTGCAAACAAAAAAACAAATATAATACTTGTGCTTTACCTGTCATTACTATACTTTTCCATCAGCTGTATCCCCAACTCACCACAGCACTACTTTCTTCATGACACCATCCTCATAACTGTACTGAGGTCTGCCTGCATCAGGAGGATTGAATTTGTTTGTTTTTAAAATCGTATCCCAATATTGATATTAGGAAGCAAAAAAGCCAAACAAAAAATCCATGATGACAAGACATTTTAAGTCTCTATATCCATTAACATCAGAATGAATACATTTGTCCTTCGTTTCAACCCCTTCTACTAAACTTCCACTGTCCTCACCATGACCCATCAAACCATTATTGCACTCTGTCCTAATAACTCTTTGGACAGAACCACACCCTTCTGCCCTCATCTCTCTCTCCAGATGGTGCAGAGCGGCACCAGAGGGCCAATATTAGCAGCAGTAGGCAGCTGCAGTGTAAACTCAGAACCCCGACAGGTGATCTGGGTCCTGGGCAGCGCTGTAAAGGGACTTGGCTCTGACAGAGAAGGTTTGTTGGGGGGCATATTGAAGAGTAGAGAGAGAGAGAGAGAGAGAGAGGTGGCGAGGATGGAGGAGAGAAAGGGACTTAAACATGGGGTGGGGGCTTTGAGGAGACACATTAGCACAGCTTGAGGAGAAGAACAAATAAGAACAGGACAGAAACTGATGATAGATGACTAGAAGAAAGAAGAGAAAAAGTGAGGAGAAGAGATACAAAGACAGAGAGATAGAGAGAGAGAGCAGACAGGACATTGCACTGCTATCCACAAGACCATCCATGCTCCGCAAACAGCCATCTAGCTGGCTACAGACGGAGCAGGGTGATAGGGTCAGCAGTTTAGCACCGTTTAACACTGGGGAGGAGAGGAATAATGGAGATCCAATAGAGATGAGATGGGGAGCAAAGGTTTAGCTAAAGATTGGCTTTGTTACTGATCAAGGGTAGCACAGGACACGCCTTGTGCAGAGCGAAAAGTGCGTGGTGTGCAACTGCAACATTTGCGCTCACTGGCACCACCACGTTTTCAGAAAAAAATGAGTGTAAAATGAAACCAATATTAGGAGAAATTGACTTTTTGATACAGTTCAAAATGGATTTATTAAACTTCATGTCCCGGTGTACAAGCTGAGCCGCACCTGCTGCGATGCAAGACAGGTCGCACATCAAACCATGATGGAGTGAGAAAATCAACCATTTCATGAAATTATCTTAATATTATTATTATTATTATTATATTATTGTATAACAATATCCTGCAAGTACTGTAAAAAAAAAAAAAAAATGCTGGTAGTGTAACAAATACGCTGCCCGACTGCAGGGAACTTTACGACAGGAAACAGGTTTTACCAATGCAGCATTGTGATGTAAAAGTGAGACTAATGAAAGCAATTTTGCTGAATGCGCACAAAAAAAAAAAAAAAAAAGGTAAAAATGTACAGGGACTGTGGTGGTTTTGTTAAAAAAAAAAAAAAGTTGAATATTATGCTTACCTCCTGTTTTTTTATGTGATTATTCAGAGGAAATTGCACTGGAAATCAGAATGTGCCTGAGTGGGTCTGAGACTTTGCAAATGAAGGGAAATCACAATATCACAGCTGCTCTTCATCCTTTTCTATCATTAAACGTTACATGAAATCATTTTAAACATCAAAAAAAACTGAGAAAAAAAGAGAGACAATATGACTTATAGGTCCAGACACTAGTATTCTGATATCCTGATCTCTCTGGACATCCACGTGATCTTCACTTTAGGAATGCATCCATGTTTTTTGGGGGGTTTGTGTGTGAAGTTCATGAGAAAGAAAATGAGAAGCTTAGTTGTGTGTGTGTGTGTATGTGTCTGTATTTCCTGTCACTCCACTGTATAGTACCTCCTAAATCATAAATGCCATCAAAGGTAACCATGGTTCACTTGGTTCACCCACCTGATCTTGAGCTCGGAGCGGGTGGTGATGTTGGAGGAGAGCTGCTGGATGAGCGACAGCAGCACAGGCTGGCTGAGTGGGCAGGGGTGCTGACCAAACACCTGCTGAGAGTCTATGGTCTCACACACATACAGGACCAGGTTCAGGTCTGTCGCCGACAGGGCCTGGGGGGAGGGGGAGCAAGAGGGGGAGAGAGACTGTTAGTATGGCAGCAGTGCAGACGTCAGCTGAGAGCCTATAGCTTCACGTGCATTAAAATCGGACACTGGTAGAGCCTGTGGAGAGAGAGAAAGAGAGAGAGGGAGGAGATATTGGCTACGTTTACATGCACCTTTGATGCCCTGCAATTGAGTATCCTTGTTGCCAGGAATAAAGCTATAAGCAGAGTAGCCGCTAGCTCCTCCTTCCCTCTTTGAGCAACAGCACGTTACTTCTAAAACAGGTCCAAGAAATGATGGCCTCAATATTAAGGACTGTTTGCTGCCATGTATTGTTGTTGATAACAAAACACACCCGTAACACAACGTGCACAGATGGTGAAAACCAAAAATGAAAGGAGTCAGATGTTTCCATGCCACAGTAACCTGTTTAATATGAAAGTAAACCAGGCATCTTGACCAGGTTTCTCATAACCGGAGTGTGAGCTTAATCGGGTTATTCTAACCAATTAAGATGTTTACATGTCTCACACCAAAACCAGGTTACTCCACTCACTGGGTTAAGAGATGAATTCTCTGTGCATGGTAAACATAGCCAAACAGGCAGGGGGTGTGGAGAGGGAGAGGGAAAGGAGAGGGGGGGAAAGAGAGGAAAAAAATAACAAAAGGAGAGAGGAGCAACAGAAAGAAAGAGAGAGAGAGGAAGGAGAGAGAGAAAAACAAAGAATAGGAGAAGGGAAAAGGGACACGGTGTAGCAGCCATTTAGAGCAGGTTCAGGTGTGTAGTTTAGAGTGCCGAGGGGAGAAAGAACACAAGCATAATGATATAACAAGTCAGCAGGTCTTCTGACAATGGCCACTATAGGAGACACAGCACAACTAATGCACTAGAGGGAGTTGGAGTATATTGGCTTGCTGTGCCTCGTAGTCCTGTAGGGATCAGTGTGTGTGTGTGTGTGTGTGTGTGTGTGGTAGTGCATGTTGACAAATAAGAGGAGTGTGTGCGTGTTCATTACCTGTTGGAAAACTTGATTCAGTGTGTTGACTTGTTACACCTGGTAGTATCAGAGTGTGTGTGTGTGTGTGTGTGTGTTACCTGCTGGAAAGCCTGGTTGAGATGGCCCTGCTGTAGAAGCTGCAGTATGTTGGCCTGCTGGGTCTGGTAGTCGAGGTGTGCAGTCGGGACGGGTGTGCCGGCTGCAGACCTCATGGCCTGCATGATGCTGGAGGTGACCGCCACCTGCTGCTCCTTCATCGCCAGGCTCACCTCACCTTTAACGATGCGCTGCACTTGGCTCAGGATAGACTCCTGCAGACTGGACAGGACAAAGAGTTGAGGAGGTAGAAGACAAAAGAGGAAACATGAAGACGTAAAGACGGTATCTTTATTATTTTAAACCAGTGCCAACACTGGCCGTTGTCACCAGGTGGATTAGTCTGTAGACAGAAAATAAGTAATTCCAACAACAGTTTATGTAGATGTGTCAGAGAACATTGCAGAAATGGACAGTATTCATTTAACGTCGCGGCACAAAGCGCTCATTCTTTGAGTTTTGAATGTGATGCTCCGTTCACCAAGTGGATGCATAGTGTGCTTTCGTCCAGGTACAAACACCTGCAGCTTAATATACGCTCCCGCTTCATCCTTCTCAAAGTTGAAACAAATTTTCAGGCCCTCAGCCAGGTGTTGTCATTTCCTTTTCATGATTTTAAACTCTTTACAGAGTTTTGCCTACTACTTTCTCTGTGCTCCACCCCGTACAAATCTATACACCCCAGAGGCCATGAAATTAATTGCAGAGGGAACAAGAGGCCCGATCGAATTGATGTTCTTACATTAGCCCGAGGATTAAGCTTTGCTTGTTTCTGTTCTGCAATCCATTACACATCTGCTCAATAAGCAGTGACTAAGGCCAGGACTGCTGGCATAGGCACCTGCTGCTATGCATATCTGATATTCCAAGCGTCCACTAGGAGTGTCAATCAATGCTATCAGATCAATCACCGCAAGGGGTATCAAGCAGGACTCTTTTTAAAGTTAGTAATCAAACAACATGTTGCTGCAATAGATCAGCCGCCACATCCAAACAAACCACATCGGTGAGAAGAGGCATGCCCATTTATACCATTACCATCCATACAGATCACTGATGGGAAAATAACTTACAATACAATAAGGATGTCTATTGAATTGATGGAGGAGAAAAGGCAACAGGAGAAGTGACATGATAGGGTAGGATTACTGAGTGGCGATGGATCAGAAGGCCGGTCTCTACGGGTCACTGGGTATGTGGGGTCAAACCCCGAAACCACACAGTGTGTGGAGGAGAGAGGAAACAAGTACAGACGCTGTACCGTATCAAGGCACGTTTCTGGTGGCGACATATGGAGCAACTTAATTATTACTTGACCTTTCTAGGTGATCAGCTGCCTGAATCACTTCAATGGAGAAGACAGTCATGTTTGCAAACTTGCATACATACACACATAGAAGTTCTGCTCATCAATCTGATATCAAATACAAGAGTGTTGCTTCATGATAATATCCATCCATCCATCTATCCATCTATCCATCCATCCATCCATCCATCCATCCATCCATCCATCCATCCATCTATCCATCTATCCACATCAATGCATCGCAGAAGTGGAACCTGGAAGTACGTTCTCCTGTTGTGGGGATTACAGGAGTTTTGTGAAAAATTGCAGCCGAGATATGAAGATCAACTTTTACTTCTGTTTATATATTGGATACTGTTAAAAGTATAAAGGTATTAAGTGTCTCATTCTGACTAGCTGACTTGAATTTGGCTCTTAAAGCCATGATGCCGTGGCAAAAACAAACACTGATTAAGGCCGTACTGTATTGTACTGGACCACAGTCACTTGTTTTAGATTGTTGACGGAATGACTGCTTCATTTTTGAAAGGTAATAACAAACATAAACGTGAACAACAAAGTGAATACATCTGAATAAAAAGTTATAATCCACTAGAGAGGCTCCAGTAAATCATCTTTATCAATCACTAGCAACTCTAAGAGTGTGATTGATGAGGGGTAACTGGGTTACATACTTTCCCACCATCATCTGGAGCTGGTGCTGGACCTCGGCCCGGACGCTGGCTGTGATACTATTGGCCATCTGGTCGGTGGAGTTCTGGAAGCCGTCTATCATCTGCTGGAGCTGGCCAATCATGGGGTCCCGCGTCTCCTGCTCCCTCTGCTTCCTGTTCTTAACATGCGTCTCAAGCTGTTGGATGTCTAAAGGGGTGGGGGTCAACAAAACATAGATTCAGAGTTTTTCCTCCTACACACATGGGAGATGCAACAGACACCACATTGTATCCATACAAATTAACTGAAGGCTTGTAGCTAAGTGGCAGTGTAGACGTTCAGGCAGCATATGGGAGCACAAAGTAATAGTAAATATTCCCAGACAAGACCCTCAACCCCGAACTTCATCATGGTTTTAATTTAAATTGGAACATGTTCATGAGTGCGCTCATTGGGCTTCATTCACGAATGATTTCGTAAATGATTCATAAATTTGTCGTATTTGTGTGTGTACGAAAACACGAACGTGGGATTCATGTGCGGGAAACCTCGATTTGTTCGTAGAACAGGTGTATATTTGATGAATGCCAATCGTTCATAAATTGGATGCGCGTGCCTGTTGAAGCCGATTTGCAGGTCAACGCTGTTCAACACCATAAAAGGCTGCAGACTGAAGGGTCGTGTGCAAGTAAACCAGGGGAAACGTTTTCAGAAGCATCAGCAGCGAGAACTGATAAAAGTAAAGCATGGCAAGAAATTATTCAAGGATTCAAGGAGTTTAATTGTCACATACACACACGAGGTGTGTAGTGAAATGCAAAGTGGCAATGCTCAGCAGAAATGTGCAAAATAACAGGTTCACACTATTTACAATAGACCAACACAATATTTACAATATTTAAGAGCTCTATATAAAAAAAACAACACAATATTTACAATAAGAGCACTTTATAAAAAAATATAGTAAAAAAAGGGAAAATTGTATGTGTAATATAAATTATAAATTATGTGTAGTCTTTACCTAAGTGTGTGTGTGCATAAGAGGGGCAGTGTGTGTGTCTTGGTGGGGACCCTGGTGAGGTCGGAGTTCACAGTCCTGATGGCCTGAGGAAAGAAACTCCGTCTCAATCTCTCTGTTTTTGCAGCGTGACTACGGAGGCGCTTGCCTGACCGCAGCAGCTGAAACAGTCCGTTGTTGGGGTGGTGAGGATCCTTCATGATCCTGCAGGCTCTGGTTCTGCACCTCCTGGTGTACAAGTCCTGCAGGGTGGGGAGTGTAGTTCCAATAGTGCGCTCAGCCGAACGCACTACTCTCTGCAGAGCCTTCCTGTCCTGAGCGGAGCTGTTGCCAAACCAGGCAGTGATGCTTCCTGTCAGGATACTCTCCATAGCTCCAGAGTAGAAGGACTGAAGGATCCTCCGGGAGACTTTGAATTTCCTCAGTTGCCTGAGGTGGTAAAGGCGCTGCCTCGCCTTTCTCACCAGAGTGTCAGTGTGTGTGGACCATGTCAGATCTTCGGTGATGTTGACTCCCAGGTATTTATACCTGCTCACCCTCTCCACAGTAGTCCCATTAATCCCCAGTGGTGAGTACGTCCTCTGTTGTTGTGTCCTCCTAAAGTCCACAATCAGCTCCTTAGTTTTGGTGACATTCAGGAGGAGGCTGTTGTCCTGGCACCAGAGTGACAGATCAGCAACTTCCTCCAGGTAGGCCTTCTCGTCGTTGTTGGAGATCAGGCCCACCACCACTGTGTCATCCGCAAACTTAATGATGGTGTTGGAGCTGAACCTGGCCACACAGTCATGTGTGTACAGGGAGTACAGTAGGGGGCTGAGGACGCAACCCTGGGGGGATCCTGTGTTCAGGGTGAGGGGGTTGGAGGTGTGTCTGCCCACCCTGACCACCTGGGGCCTGGCGGTCAGGAAGTCCAGGATCCAGGCACACAGGGGGGTGTTCAGTCCCAGCTCAATCAACTTGCCAGCCAGTCTGGTGGGGACTATGGTATTGAAAGCTGAACTATAGTCAATGAACAGCAGTCTCACATAGCCCCCCTTCCGGCTGTCCAGATGAGAGAGTGTGGTGTGCAGTACCTGGGAGACAGCATCATCCGTGGATCTGTTGGGACGATAAGCAAACTGCAGCGGGTCCATGGAGCAAGGGAGGAAGGCGCAGATGTAGTCCTTAATCAGCCTCTCGAAGCATTTCATGACCACCGAGGTGAGGGCCACCGGTCGGTAGTCATTCAAGCATGCTGGAGAAGCATTCTTGGGCACAGGGACAATAGTGGATCTCTTGAAGCAGGCGGGGACCACAGACTCAGCCAGGGAGATGTTGAATATAGTGGTGAACACTGGAGCTAGCTGATTAGCACAGGTCTTCAGTACTCGTCCAGATATGCCATCTGGACCAGCAGCTTTCCTGGTGTTCACCCTCGTCAGAGCCCTCCTCACACTGTGCTCGGTCACAGAGAGTGTGTGTTCATCCCCAGCGGTAGAACTCACTCCGGCTGCGCTAACGGTGATGTTGTTAGCCGGCGAGCTAGCGCTGCTGTTGCTAGCCTCAAACCGTGCATAGAATGAGTTCAGGTCCTCCGCTAGGGATGCGTCGGCACTCACAATTGCGGGGGGTCTGCCCTGGTAGTCCGTTATAGTCCGTAGCCCCTGCCATAGGCGTCTGGTGTCGCGCTGCTCCATCTGCGACTCCACTCTGTCCCTATACCTCCTCTTGGCCTCCTTCACCGCCCTTCTCAGTCCATAGGACGCTGCCTTGTGCTCGTCCATGTTGCCGGATACAAGACCGGAGTTATAGGCAGCAGTGCGGGCGTTCAAAGCGTCGCGGATGGATTTATCAACCCACGGTTTTTGGTTAGGAAAGGACCTAACTTTCACCGTTGGGACGATGTTGTCCACTAGCATTGCTATGAAGCTCGTTACTACTTCCGTAAACTCGCTGACGTCCCTGGAACTGGATTGGAACATGTCCCAGTCGACGTCACGCAGAGCGTCCTGTAGCTCAGCCTCTGATTGGTCAGACCACCGCTTTACGTCCCTCGTCACTACCGCTTCCCGTGCTATCCTTTGTTTATACTCCGGTAGCAGGAAAATGGCGGCATGGTCTGATTTGCCGAACGGAGGGAGAGAGACAGCCTTGTAGCCTCTCTTGAACGGCGTGTAGCAGTGGTCCAACGTTCTTTCCCCTCTGGTAGCACACGTAATGTGCTGATGAAAGTTCGGCATGACTTTTTTTAGGTTCGCCCTATTAAAGTCCCCAGCCACCACCATAGCCGCGTCGGGATGCTTGTTCTGATGCCGACATAACACATCATGTAGGTCCGATAGTGCTACGTCGGTGTCCGCTTGTGGTGGTATGTAGACGGCTGTGGTGATGACCGAGCTGAACTCCCGGGGAAGGTAGAATGGACGGCATGAGATAGTCAGATGTTCCAGGTTCGACGAGCAGGAACGAGAAAGAGTCTTAATGTCCTTGGGGTTGCACCACTTGTTGTTGGTCATGAAGCAAACCCCTCCACCCTTAGATTTGCCAGACTCTTCCGTTCATATTAACGCTGTCAATGCTGTTTCAGCAGAAACACACACCGTTGCTGAGGTAAAAAAGAAAGAAAGAAATAGTTCGACATGAAACTAGATTGCAAAAAAGTATAAGGAGAAGTAGACGCGTATTATCAGCCACAGGAGGACGGCAGCACTGAGCCGCTATCCGACATGGATCAGAGGATCAATCAATAACAGGAGAGACCTCACTGTCGGGGGTCCAGTCGGCATTGGAGTTGGACTCAGATCAGATCCAGGCTGCATCTTCATCAGATGGTAGGACTATGTTATTATATTTGTAAGGCGTCCAGTCCATGTGATCAACCCATTACAAGGTGGATAATCTTGTGTTGTTATGAATGAGGACAGTTCGGCAAATACGCCATTTCAGCCTATTAGGTCTTCATTTTCTACAAGGCCACTGAAACATCTTGTACATCATGTACAACACCATGTAATTGATTTTTCCTGAAGAATAAGCCGTTCTAAGAACCTTCCCGCATGTTTCCAAACACTCAAACAAACAAATTCAGATACGAACAAAATGATGAATCTGACTATGTTCGTAGAAACGTTCGTACTAACATTATACGATCAAATCTGATCGTACGCACGTTGAGCTCTTGTAGTCTCCACAGGTACTGAAGGGCCGTGCCCCCCATAGTGCATGTTATGGCATTCTGGGTAACATAAAAAACCCATCTAGCTGGCAGCCAGCTTCCGGAGGTGGGCCTGAGCACAAAGCACCTCTCTCCTGAATAAACAGACTGCTTATCAACACATCAGTGCCCCGGCTCAGTCTGAAAAGACATCATTATAAAAGGCTGTCCCTGAGCTTTCTGAAAGACATGGTTATTTAATTAGACTCTCAGATACACAGACCCTGAACTACGAGGGCAGACACAAAGGGAAGACGCAAGGGCTAGTTACCAGGAACCACCAAAATAAAGCAAGCACCATGATCAAGTGTCTCAATAGGGACATTGGCCGTCACAGGCCACCAGAACAGCTTGGAGGTGACCTTCCAAAAAAAAATAAAAAAATAAAAACTAGTGATGGGATGTGAATTTCTTTTTCTCTAGCCAACTGAAATAAAATAAATTACTGTCAGTCAGAGTCTATAAGGCCACATTTTATTTCTAAGCTTGTTTGTGCAAATATTGTTTTAAGAAAAGCATATTTGTGTTCAGTCCCTTGAGTTAAATGACCAGCACTGGTACAACATATTGAACTTTATGTAAATTACAAATGTGAAGAGTCAGTATTTGCAACCCCTTGCTTGCAATAACTCAATCACGCCTCCTTCCCATCAACATCAACAAACTGTTTCTTCACTTGTTATGCTTTTCCAGGCTTTAACTACCGCCTCTTTCAGTTGTTGCTTGTCCGCTGGGTTTTCAGCCTTCCTCTTACACGCTGTTAAAAAGCTGTTAAAAGGTGTTATGCTCCCTCAATAGGGTTCAGATCTGGGGACGGACTTGGCCAGTTTAAAATGTTCCACTTTCTCTCTCTGATGAACTCCGGTGTTATGTGTGCAGTATGTTTTGTGCTCTGCTGCAATGACATAAAATTTGATGCTCAGTGAGCCTGGTGGCATTTCAGACAAGATCTGTGTGTATATCCCATAATTCATCCTGCTGCTGCCATCTTCAGTTATGTCAGCCATACAAGCCATGATCCCTCCTCCAACATGCTTTCCTGATGAGATGGTGTGTTTACAGTAATTGGCTGTTCCTGTTTGCCACACATAAGCTTTTCCATCATTTGGTAGATATTTATTTTGGTCTCTGTGCATAAAAACTCCTGTGGCTCATCTTGGTATTTCTTTGCAAATTCCAACCTGGCCTGTTTGTTCTTACTGCTGATGAAGGGCTTACACGGTTCAGTGTAGCCTCTCTCAGTCTTCTGCGGATTGTGGTATTTTACATCTGCATGTTCACACACTGGAAGTTATTTTGGATTTCTTGAAGAGTAATTCGGGGGATTCTCTGTCATCACTTTTTGTCTTAATGGATGACCTATTCTCGGCCTGTTGGTGACGCCTCCCAGTGGTTTCCTTTTTTTGCAGACATTCCAGATTATTGATTTGGCAATCCAAAGTGTTTTACTAATTTTTGTGCTTGTCATCTTCAAAATGACCTCTTTTCTGTTACAGACAATTCTCTGGTCTTCATTTTGGTTTTTGCTGAAGACTCAAACGGAAGACTCAAAAAGTCGTTTCAAAACACCACAGCCTTGTTTAGACCTTCATAACCCCATTATCTGTCCCACAATGAACAAAAACCTGTAAAGCATTTGTCCCAATATCTAAGATCATCTATGACCATCTGTTCAGTAATAACAAACATTCACACATGAAAATATCCATAGGTGAAAGGAGATATTTTCTACTTTTGTCTCATAATATTTTGAAGTGAAATCCATATTTCTTGAGCATGCAGCTAAAAGTGACTAATTTAACCTTCTGTCCCAATACTTAGGGAGGGCACTGTATCTCTTGACTGTTTTCTTTGTTAATAATGTGTTAGTCATGAAGTTCATGAGTTCAATGTGGTCCTCGAGTGCCTTACATTCTTGTGTGCCTTGTTTGAAGCTGTCGTTGATCTGCTGGAACATGGACTGACATCCCCTCTCAAAAACAGGCAGCACAATGCTCTGGAACGCATCTTTGTAGGCCGCCTGGATGGGACCCTGCATTGCTTCAGCTGCTGCTCGCCCAATGGCATCTGTCGTGTTCTGGAAAACAGGAAGTAGGTACAGTGAGAGGAAGTGAGATTGGGTCAAAAGAACTTGGAAAGTATACATTCATTGTTTGTAAGGAAGCCTAAAGCAGAGATGTATAGGAGACAATAAGGAGATTACTCTGGACAGGATAGAAAATGAGACGAAAGAGGGGGGGAAGTGAGCGACCCACCCACCTTAGATTTGACCACCTTGCTGACATTGTCCTTCAGGGAAACCTCCACAGCGGTCAGCTTAGCAGCGATTGTGTTGCTCAGCTGACTTGTCACTGGCTCCAGGCTCTTAGAGATGGCTGGAGGAGGAGGGGGGGTGAATAGATCAATACAACTCCTCTATAACTCAAGGCAAGAGAAAATGGCTGCAAATAAAATGAAAAGTAAGAAACTCTCCAACTGTAATAAAGTAATGAATGAGAGTGTGGTCTTAAAAGTTAAAATGTCCTGGAAAACAAAACTGAACAATCACATCCTGCTACATGTGACCGTGTCAGCCCACGAAGCCTAGTGATGAGGACATAGAATAAACAGCTTCAAACTCATCTTCTGGCTAGAGGCTCTCAGAAATGACGGAGGGAGGAAGAGAAGAAGAAAAACTGAGTGGATAGAAGGCAGACATGTTTAGAAATGAGGACTGACAAGGGAGAAAGTTTTTAATCTCTAGGTCTTTAAAAAAAAGGACGATCTAATCTAAGTACATGAATACTCATACAGTACTAAGCACTATCCCAGGGTGATCTCAAGCATGTAAATAGCCTTTATGTGTTGCACTTTATTGATGCACTGCCTGTTACATGCCTTTGCCTTTTAACTGGCTGCAAAACAAAATTCTCCTGATAAGATAAAGGATCAACAGATCAGTGCCACCTTATCTACTAAAGATACAGACTGCCAAGGCCTTGATACAAAGGCAATATTTTGAGACAATTAAGATGAGGCTTTCAGCATTGCTGGGTATTGCAAAATTGGATGTCAACGTTGATAACAAACTAGTGTAAGGACAAATAGTATGAAGAAACAATTCTGCTGATGGAATTCAACATCTACATTGCCTCAAAATGTTACTTTAGATGTGGCAAGAGGAGGAAAAGGAAGAGGATGATGAATGTAGATCTTCCATCAACTACAGACAACTGTCTGAACAGCAACAGGCTCCAGCCTCTACCAAGGTCTGAGATAAATGAAGAGATCCGTTCTCTTTAGTTACGGACTGCAAAGCATGGCTATCAAACTGAGGACAGGATCAGTAAATACAAAACTGTCTGCAAGTACCACTTAGAACTGGCTAGAGAAGAGGAAGGAGTCGTCCAAAAGAAAATAACTTCATAATAAGCAGTCAAAGAAAAACAGATCTGCACACGTCAATCTCTTGAACAAGCATAGCATTATAGGTGGGCGGAGGTGAAGACAGAGATGAGTACAAGGCAGAATCCAAGGACAAGAGACAAAAAGAAAATACCAATGCGCATCAATCTGCAGAATAAATAGACTCTTAGTATCTTAAACAGCAGTCGGGTGTCAGGTAGACATTTCTGAGTAGAAGCTGTTGGTAGCCAGTCATTCTCTATGGGAGGTAAGCAGTGGGATGGGAGGTGGGAGAGCAGGCAGCAATATTGAAGCGGTCTGGCAGGCAGAACGGTACGCAGGCTCAATCTCGTCAAACTTCTGTGATCTTACTAATCTCATGCACATGTGAGCCCACCTGCCCACTCAGCACGCCGCGCTGTGCTTGACATTTGAGGGTGGTTTGTGTGATCAGTGAAACAACTGTTTGCCATTTCCTTATTCATTTAACTTTGTATTCTACAGCTGTATGTGGAGAAACTGATTTGCACAGTTAACCAATCCAATTTTAAGATGATATTATGCATATTAACAGGGGGGAAAAGCGGGGGGGAAAAGCGAAGGTCGGCTGTATGACATTTTGAAACGGGACAAATGCCAACTCTCGAGTGCCAAGTGTATCATTTCTACAAATTAAGACAGCTGGGAGATTCACAGAAAGGCTGCACAGATATGAAAATGGTTACTGCTGACAAGCTAAAAAGACCGTTATAACCTTATTATGTTATGGCATGCTGTGGTGGTGGTCCACCCAGTTTCTCTCTCTGGACCTGAATGCTGCTTGGTATTGAACACCATGTGTCAGTGGTTCCTCTGTATACTCTATTTGTGTCTCACTGTGTACATATGTGTATCCTCTGTGGGCTGGACTGAGAGTGTGTGTGTGTGTGTGTGTGTGTGTGTGTGTGTGTGTGTGTGTCCTTACTCTGTGGGACTGTCTTCTTCATTTCATCCCGTAGCACTTTGTCCATTCTGTTAGTCAAGGCAGAGCTGAGGGTGTGGCTGAGCTGTTGGCTGAGTTGTTCCTGAAGCTGCTGCTGACGACTCTGACTCTCTGCCAGCACTCGCTCTAGCCTGCGCTCTGAAGTCACGAAAGGTCAAGGATAGCAAGAATAAACTGTGAAAAAGCCTACATTCAAGACAAACGTGTGTTTGGTAATGGAAATTCTATACACGTTCGTACAGACATTTGCGTCTCAATAATAAGATATCCTGTACACAGCATCACTTTTGTCCACTACTGAGTTACATTGAGTGTTTAGTGAGAGCGAACACGAAATGCAGTGAAAGCAATGGATCTGTATTTAAAGGTTCATATTAAAGTTGGATGTTGTCAAAGCCCTGAAAACTCAGATCTCCAAAAATCCAAACTTTCCAGTGATGGAGAACATTTTTTTACATTTTCAACACTGATCAATTGACAAAATGTCAATGTTTGACTGGAGCATGCAGTACAATGTGGTGTGAGAGGCTTTATCTACAGCATATTATATATTTTCGATCAAAGGAAGTAAGGATTTGAATATCCAATGTACAGTAAATGATAAAGCATCCTATGTGATAATTATATTTAGGCTCAAATAAATGCCTGACTTATGCTCGTTATACGTTATTACTCTGGTTTCTGGTTAGATGCCCTGTGCTGACACACAGGCAATGGGATCAAACGCAGTGCACTGTTAGATTACAGTCTCTTTCAGGACTCTTAAGGTTGGTTGGTTCAAAAGGTGTGAGTTATGGCTACTATTAGAGAAGTGAGTTCCACTGCAGCATAAGTTTAACATTAACTTGGTTAACACATGCGGCCCCATGTCCCATTAGGGATAAGGAGGATTAAAGTGGTTAACATGCGCTCCAAGCGTTGCTCAGGGAAAAAAGGGCTGACAAAGATAGTGAGCACAAAAGATTAAAGTTTTTCCTCTCTTCTTTTGCAAATGTCTTTTCTCAAGGACACTTTTTCCTCGCTCTATTCAAGTGTGAGGAATCCCTTCCCAGGAATGGGTAAGCTTTGCTATTGTACTCTAGTGTGTTCCAGACCTCAAAGTACAAGATGTGTGGTCAAGGACAAATTCATGTTGTTCCTGGTTCAGCAGAAGTTTTTTGCTGAACTCAAATCTGTACTTGAATCTTGGCAGCCTGGTTGCTTAAAAACGCTGGGGTGCATTGTGGATATGAGCTTGGCATTTGGTGTGTGGCAGACATGCAAAATAAACAAACTGTTTTGCTCCACAACTTCTAAAATGTCCGATAAGTAAGAGTAGCGTTAAGGATACGTTCCTGCTCCTGGTGGTTGGCCATGACGTGCTCTACCTGGGCCATAATGGAGCTCTGCAGGGCGTCCATCTGACCACGCAGTTCCGCTAGCTCCCTCTGCTGGCCACGCAGCAGCATCAACAACTCCTCCTGAACCTCCACATTCATCTATAGGAGGAAGGGAGAGAAAGGGATAGAGAGAGAGATAGAAAGGAAGAGAAAGAGATAATTGCTCTATCGTTACAGTAAATACACATTCCACATAGCATGAACGACTCCTCTGTGGGAGTACCAGTCAAGAGGCAGAGAGAGGAAGAGGAGAAACAGAGGGAGCTCATATACCATAAGTGGGCAGGTGGATGGATCGATTGAGAGGAAAGGTGATACTAGAGTAACAGAAGGGACAAAATAAATCTAAAGGTAATATGATGAAATATTCCTCATTGATTGACGGTTGCATAGTACATTAAAGTTCTGCCCAGGGCATTCAACAAATGTAAGTGAATTGCTACTTGTCTCCAATGTCCCTGATGGAATATCAAGACGACAACATATTTCAAAATAGAACTGGCACCACATCTTCCCGAAATAAAGAAACCAAATTACAATGGTAGTGTATGTGTGCGTGAGGACAGTATGAACTATACGCAAACAAGCTATCCAAATGCAGGGATTGTTCAGGACCACCTACCTGACTGGGAGTCTGTCTGGACTGGGAGGATTCACTGAGGACAGAGAAAAGAGAGTGTGTGCAAACATTTTAATAATTTAAGACCACAGCTCACAAACGAGCGGACACTGCTTGCGCTGAAAAGAACATGCATCTTCAGCACCTTGAGAAACATGAAAATCACAATTGGACAAGTAATCTCATTGAAGGCAGGATCTGTTACAGCCTTCCAGTCATCTTTTCTTTTAAGTGGTTTTTAAGCCAGATCAAATCTCATCTGAGGCACCGGACTGGATCTAATCCAGCGGGCTGCCGGGAAACTCTGCAGTGAGGTGTTACAGGGATGTCGCTGCACAATTTGCAATGCAATCCAATATTGGACATCTTTTTATACAAGGACAGGCAAACGCAGGTGCCTTCACCGTGAGAGATGAACACACCTGTCCTCTTTCTTGCTCTTCCTCTTCAGTTTGGGCGAGCCTCGCGGCGAGGTCTTCCAGTCCTTACTGGGGAGTCTGTGAGAGGAACGAGTGCCACAGTTTCCTGAGGACGCCAGGCTGGCCACCTCGTCATCATGGTCACTGGACACACACACACACACACACACACACACACACACACGATTTATATAGTTGTCATCTTCTTATCTTCTGTTGTTTGATTGTGTGCAGCATTATTTTTTGTTTTATACAACATGGAGACTTAAGCAGTCACAGACCCGTTTCTGATGAGTCCCTGTGTGACAACAGGAGCCCACAGGCTACATACTAGTGTATGTTTTAATGAGCCTGGGCCCCTGGGTGAGTGTGGGTCCTGGGCTGACACATTTTAAGGAACACTGGTGTACAGGAGTTATATGGGGTGTTGACAAATGAGGCATGAACAAGGAGACGGTATGTGTATTTTGTGTGTGTGTTTCTTACCTCTGCTCTGCGCCAGGGTCCTGGCTGTCATTCTGCGCCAGGTGATAGGAGCGCCTGTGGTAGGGTGAGCTCATGTGTCTGTCGTTCAGCTCCTCTCTTGAGCTGTAACATAACATGTAAAAAAGCTTTGACAAATGGCTTCTGTTTTTACACTGCTGTCACAAATTCAAGAAATACGCCACAGATGAGCAGCCCCGTTAGTTCACCAGCCAATTAAGCTGCTGCAGCTTCTCAAAATGTTTACCCATTTTGGAGAAAAAAAACATTCACAGCTCATAATTTAGTTACATCTTTTGTGAGTGTGTTCTCACCAGTCTCCAAGTCCATTGTCCCTCAGACTGTTCCTTGTTTCTCTGGTGATATCGGGCGCCGCCGGCCAAGGCGTGTGGCTGACGCTACCGTCTGAGGCCCCTCCCCCTGCCCCAGCGCTCTCCTGCGATAGGACGGTCTCCAGCAGAGACGGGGTGTGGCTGAGTCTTGGCTCCACCTCTACTGCCCCACCCACCAGTCCACCGCCGCCTCCGAGTTCCAGGGGCAACAGGCTGAGACTACAGAGAAAGACTTGCTTTACTGCACACATTACACTTAGTAGCACATTAAATGATGCTGCATCATGTTAGTGCTGTATCAGCATCAAGTACATTGTAACTTGAAACACTGTGGCCTGGTTTCCTACACAATTATTCAGTTTTTCATAATCATAAGAGATTCTGAGTATTTATAACGGTAACACTTTACGAGTCCAATGTTGATACTCAACTAACTACAAGTAAAAGTTCAACAAAGTGTCACGTGCCCATTTGCTGCATCTCTCCAGACTATGTAACCCCAACCCGACCCCATTTCTAACCCTAACCCCAACTTTAAGATGTTGACACACTGTTGAGTATCACCTGAAACTCAGTAGACTTTTGTGACACATTATACTCACTTGATAGTAAGTTGAGTATCAGCATTAGACTATCCCAGAGTGACACCAATATGACTGGCTTCACCATCTTATCCATCAATAGGAAAAGATGCTTTTCCATTTTATTTTAGCACAAAGACATAAATACACCATATACTTTCAGAAGGCCCATAAAAACCATGCATCTGTATCAGAAGATGACTTATTTGTCCTCCTCGTACCTGCTGTTGCTGGCTGCGCGCGGCGAGGAGAGGAGGTGCAGAGCGGAGGCAGCGGAGGCCATACTGTCTGCCTGGAGGGCTGTAAGAGACAGGGGCTCCAGGCTGGAGACTAGCCCACGCTGAAGCTGCAGGGTCTGGGAGGCGATCTCTGGCATGTCCTGGGACATGGCCGTGGAGGCTGAGGAGATGACGTCAGGGGAGCGGGCTCTGGTTGGCGAGACCTGCAGCGGCAGGAGGGGAGGGTCCAGAACCTGGGAGCCTTCTAGAGAGAGAGGGCCGCTGGGGCACGCCAATGCCTGGGGGTGGAGAGAGAGGAGAGAGAAGTAATGATGTTAGAATGTGCAGTTATATGGTGGGATGGGAAGGCAGGAGTAGGATTGAGCTTGTGTCTGGTCCTACCTGCAGGTTCTCCAGTCCAGAGAGCAGTATAGAGGCAGCTCTGGGGCTGCTGGTGGAGGCAGTGAGTGTCAGGCTACTGCTGCTGTCTACTCTGTTGGGGCTCGGACTCACATCCTCTAAAGCTCTGCACACAGGGAGACAGACATGCAGTACTCAGATACATACTCACTGTCATCTGGACACATAAAAAAGCAGGAAATAATGGTAGGGGTAAGGCATTGAAAAATATATCTCCATTAGCAATGAAACTGTATCTAAAAACCATCACTGGTCACTGTAAAACACAGTAAGGCTCTCATACCCAGTAAATTCTGCCGATGCAACTGATGTGACCATAGAGATACTTGGTGCTAAAATTTTATTTTAGACTTTGAGGGTCTGTCCTACTTATAACACTGACTAACCCTTACTAGTATCACTATATGTTTTATCCCAACCACAACTGCATAGAAAAGCCTACCTGTTAGTAGAGTCAGAGTTGCTGCTGATGGCTGTTACAATGGTCAGACTGCTGGCGCTGCTGCCAGGAGATTCTGGTACCTGGAGGGACAAAACATAGTCAGCTTCAGGTAGCTGAGGTAATGAGGGGGGTGCAAAATCTTGATTAGGTGTAGAAAAAAAAAATAAAGAAATACAATGAATGAATAAATGAATCCAAAAATAAACCACTGGTGATATCAAAACCCTGGTGCCACGTCCCTCAGCCCCTGTGAGATGCTCTCTACCTATCCTTCCATTATTTCTCCTGCCACTCTTCTTGATATTTAACGTAACAGTTCAAAAGCCTGGAGTTGGCAGGGAATCATGTTAGGAACTCCCAAAACGGACAAAACAAAAGCACAATGCAGATCACTGGGGCTACTGCTCGTTTTTTTTTGGGTTGCATCACATCGCCCAATCACATTTATGATGAAAAATCTCCTACAAACAACAGAGAAAACAATAACGGTATCTCTTAATGCTCTGAACATATCCATTCCCTTGTATCCTGTCCTCTCCCTAAACACATGGGTGAAACCTACTTTATAGTCTAAGATCATATGAAGGTACAAGTAGGAACAACTAATGATACAGGCCCAAAGGGTTTGACGTGCATCTATTGAGTGCCTCTAGCAGCACTCAGCAGATGCAGATGCTAGGCAACTAATGAAAACCAGTTTGAAGTACACTGCTCATTGGTCAAAGCTGAAGTGTTTTTTTAAATTTTAGCTGGGGTCAGGCTGAGCTCTTAGCGCAGTTGGGGACGTTAAACAGCGCCTCCTTTCCATTTGGTAAGAGGCCAGAGACAAACAAGACTAATCAGAGTTCATACCGAAGTGCTGGGGGTCATGAAGGCGTCAGGGGTCATCAGCTTGGGCATCACCCCACTGATTGGGCCTGAGGGGGACAGGAAGTCAGCGGGAGCGGGAAAGAGCGGGATCTTCCTCAGGTCGTTCTGGGAGCTGCTTCTCAACTCCTTGTCAGAGCTGTGGTCCATCAGATGGTCTGAGAAACCTGCTGGAGACAGAAAGAGTGTAGATGTGAGAGACGGACTTGTGACCGGGAGGTTGCACAAGACTACAGCACAAGACTGTGGCTGTAGTGGGCAGCTCCCAGGTGGGAGGTGTGCTTGTGTAACAGTCCTTTTCCACTGCAGCTACTGCCTTGCTGTTTGCTGCTGACGTATTCTTGACAAAATGAAAAACAGTGCCAGGTTGCACATTCATGCGTACCAAAGTCAACCAGAGAATCAGAATGGGGCAGGAAGACAGCAGAGTTGGAGCCCTGGTTGGGCTGGAACCAGATCTGGACATCCTGCAGAGACCTGAACACACACACACACACACACACACACACACACACACACACACACACACACACACACACACACCAGGAAAACCATCATGGGGTGAGAATGGTTCACTCAGCATAATTATAGTAATTCAAAATATTGATATTTTTAATCCACCTAATGTAATTTTAACATTGAGAGAGCAGACAACAAATATTTGATGGTAACCCACTTGGTGTGGACACAGTAGAGTTTGATTTGGATCCCAGACTTGGACTCCATGGGTCCTTGGTTGCCCTCTGGAAGTAAACACGCACAACACTCTTTAAGTTATGCTTTGCTTGCTTTGACATTCCTTCAAACTACAAACAAAGACTGGCAATGATCAATGGTGCAAATATTTCTTCTCCCCTTTCCACTACATTTTAGTAAAGTCCCCATAAATGACCAAATGAAAGCTTGAAGCAGATCATTGACTTGCTGTTCTGAAAGATGACATTTTGTTGGGTGGCATTTAGAGTCTATTATTAGTCTAAATGACTAATATCACTGCAATATATAGATGAAAGAAGATCTATATTTAGCATCATAAAAAACATTAACGGGAACAGGGATGACTGAAGGACTGAGATGAGACATTTACTGTGTGTGTGTGTGTGTGTGTGTGTGTGTGTACCTGTGGTCATGCTCTCGCTCTCCTCCTCTGCAGGGAGGACCTCAGTGTGCCGCAGTCGGCTGTGGCTGACATCCTGGACGCCAAAGCTGAGTACAGGGTGGGTCAGCAGGAACTCGGACACGGCTGTGAAACTGGCCTTGCCTTTCTCCTGGTCCTGCCGGAGCTCCATGACGTAAAGAACCTGGCAGGGTGCAGGACGACATCAACCAATGCTAATAACGGCTAGGGATTTCAGACATGATAGTGAGTATAACACTTTAAAAAAACTGTTTCTTTTGTTTTTCTACATAGAATTAGACCAATACCCATTTACTAGTAGAACTATTCTCGTTCCATTTCTTGGACATCATGTGAAAACATTTCCGCTAAGAAAGTAATCAATACGGCTTTGTCGTGTACAAATAATGCCTACTCAAGGTGAGACGAGCTGCAGATACTGCCGCTTCACTTAATTCAATAAACTTGATTGATGTGTTAACACAACAAAAATTTAATTATTTGTGAACATTCCCAACATCCAACAACTAATAGGGTTGTGCTGACCTTCCTCTGTACGTCAGTGAGGATGAGATACTCGGCGGACAGGTCCAGACTGGCCTTCAGACTAGGCAGAACCAATGAGCTGAACGGGTCTGGAGAGAACCTAGAAGAGGAAGACACTAGCATTAGCATCTTAGGGCTTGTGCACATAAAGATGGAAATCAATGGTTTGTACTTAGGACCACAGAGAATAATACATCGACAAACTCCTGCCGAGAAAGATAAAACATTCTTTAAAACGACCAATCATATTCTTGCTGCCAGTGACTATATGATGTACTTTTTATAGTGTGCTGATTATATGTACAATGTAAATAATAAAGTAAAATATCTAAAAAAAACACTACATTGTGGTATCGAACAGAAAAACTTGTGCTTCAATATATTATTGCCTGACATTGGCCTGTTATAGATATAATAAGTATAATAAGTTCCTCTCTCATTTATCCAGACCAAGAACTGGACCCAGAAGATCTGTATCGGTCCTATTAGACAATACACAGAGGTTATGGGTCAGGTGTCATTCTAGATTTAAGACAGCAGTAACCTGATGGTCTGTAAGCAGGTCCAGGAAACGGTACACCACATCTTCAACTCCTGGTTCTGATCCGCTCCAGTTATAAGGAACCGCCAGAAAGGAACGCTGCAGAGAGTCCGGGGGAGACGAAGGAGGGGAGAAAGAGAGTGAGGGTGACATAAAAATCAGAGAGCATGAGCCGGAATACAAATAAGTCACACTCTTCATTGGGCACTCTGTGTGTGTGTGTGTGTGTGTGTGTACTAACTCGGGGTCCTGCTTCTTATGGTTGTCACAGAACAGAAGGCAGGAGAGGGGACGTCCTCCATGAGGTAGCCATTCATGAAGACACCTGGAGGAAATAGAGCGGGAATAGAGGGGGAGAAAAAGGACAGAAAAGGGGAGGGAAAAGCCAGCAGAGTGGGAGAGAGGGTCAGGTTTTTTCTTTCAGAGAATTCAGCTACTTCCTGGCTGGGAGAATTTTCATTAGTGTTATGAAGTGTCAAGAGTACATAAAAAAGGTACATTAAAGTTTCTTCCTATTGTACCTCGTAAATATGTCTTCCTTCCTTGCATACCTGGGTTGGTCTTGCCCCCCCTCTATGTATATCTGCCAGAACTTGACGTATCCATCGTGACTGGCCGTGGCCAGGACGGTTCCATCTGGAGACAGGGCCCCTTCACTGACCCGCTGGAGGGACAGACACGAAACAACTCTTACAGAGCCATTTGGTTGCACAAGTAGGAATCAGTTTGCCCACGGTGGGCAAAACTGAATTTACAAAAGATACTTATAAAAGGATACTTTTTTTTTTTTCCCTTTTAAAAAGGTTAAAAAAAAAATCCGCTCAAGACATCAGTTACCTTTTTCCCCAAGACATCAGTTACCTTTTTCCCCAAGACATGTGACATTTCAAGTAAGCCACAGAAATGAGCATCGGTTCATGTGTGGGTCATGTACGAGAATCAGAAATTTGGCATGTTTACCCCAATTGCCACTAGAGGGCACCATCGAGGGGACAGGCACAGGAAAGAGGCAGCAACAGGTTAAAACCACATCTTAGAATCTTGCAAGACCAGCATCAAAATTGTCAAGGTATTATATAAAGGGGTGCCTGAATTAACCTCTTTGCAATTAACCTCCATTTAAACCCAAGTGTCATCAGGGAGAATCTTTTTATAGGTGTCCCCTGTAATAATCTGCCCCAACAGATCTACAGGGCAGGGAGATGATCAGGAAGCACAAAGCCTCAGCGTCTTTTCCTGCCTCCTACCTGAGTGTGTCCCTTGACTGTGATAAGGCCATCCTTTAAGTCAGCGGCATCGACAGGCCAGCTGCTGTTGTTGGCTCGCAGGACCTCCAGGTCCCACACCTCTGCCTGGAGGGAGAGGAGGACAAGGTCAGACCGAAACCAGGGAGAGGGCAAGGAAGGAGGGCAGGAGTAGCAGAAGAAGGATGGGACATGATGATAGGTAGAGGAGAGAGGGTGGCAAAGCAAATGTGAGGGGATGAGAGGGAGCCTGTTAACTTTTATCCACCACAGTGAGTCAATTATGAATTCTTAGGTACAATGGCAGCCTCGCCAAAAACAAAAGGTCTTTAGAATGGGACAAGAGATTTGGATTACAGTAAATAACACAGGACAGGGAGATAAGGCAAGGGGGTTGACAAAAGAGGAGGGCAGATAAAGATATCCCCCACTAAGGTAGAGTGGAGGCGACATAAAGGAGTGGCTTGAGAAAGAAATGCATAAGGAGAGAAAGAAGACACGAGAATAATAAAGACAATACCCTGACTTCTAATTCAGTGCTTACTCGTTTTTCATATCACGCAGTTTCAGTAGTGATTTGTCAGTTGGGGCAGTTTCAAATAGACATTTTTGTGTTATAACACGTTAAGTTGGGTTTGGCCGTGCTGTGGAAAAGGAGCTATTCGTACCCCTCTGTGTATTCATACCCCAGCCATGAGTCAAATGGTTAATTTGGGCCAGACATTTCGGCACCTGACTCAACACTATTTACAGGTCTTATTCTAGACAGAAGATCTTGTGGGCTGATAGAAGAAGGAAAGTGGCAGGTGAATGTTCTGACTCACCAGCCACTGTGCCTGATGAAAGGCACAGGGTGATGAGGGCCAGCCCACTGAGAGCAACTGACAGTGTGCCTGTTTTTTTCCCAATGTGTGGTCCCGGGACAGATTTGAACCCAGGACGTCACGGTTATGTGGTATGCGCCTTCGACCACTGAGCCACCAGGACGCCCCAGGACAAACATTTCTGTGTGAAACACTCATACCCTGTCTTCGTGCAGAAGGGCCAGGGTCTGGCTGGTGTCCTCCTGGTTCTCTTCGTTATCATCCAGGATGAAAGGGCACCAGATGAGCCGACGATGGGAGTTCAGAGGAGTGTCCTCTGGCCGTCGGATATGGACCACCACCTGGTCTCTGTGGAGGACATGGGTTAAGGGAAATGGGAGACATGGGGGGCATCTCAAAAGACTAGGCCTTGAAGGGGGTTGAGATGGCAGATGCTTCTGAGAGTGAAAGAGCCACGGAGGACCAAAATAACATCATACAAAAATATTCACACACAGAAAAATGTAATAATGAATGTTCAAAAACCAGTGCAGACACTAGCATGACGAGACATACTATCTTGCAAGTACACACGTACACTCTTTGTGGTCCTCCTTATCCATCATTCATCATGCCTGCCTGCCTGCCCTCCAACACAGCAGCTCCCTCCCACTAATCCCAACATGTCAGGATACAGTATCTTGCTGCTGGTGTAGGTGAGCTGCCAGACCACCAGGTTGCCAGCTTCGTCTACACAGCCCAGCAGGGAGGAGTCGAGGTGGGCGAAGGCCAGGTCTGTGACGGCCCCAGTGAAGCCTTTCAGCAGGGAGCGCTCAGCAGATCCCACGCTCAGTACACGAATCATAGCATGGTTGTTGGCTGCTGAGGGAAGAGATGGGTTTGTGGTTTAATGTTGCAATGTGTACAAAACCAAACAGAGACATAGGACTATTTTCTCACTCTTACACACACACACACACACACACACACACTCTACTGGCCAATCAGAAGTAGCAAACACATTGATTACAGGTAAGGCTGCATGTTTCCACTGCATTACTTATGCAGTGGAAACATGACTCTTTCTTGAATCAGCTGATTTGTAGACTGCATTGCAGGTTGATTGCCAAAAGGCAGAAGTCTGCTGTCCATTACAATGCAACGATTAAAAAAAAAAACTATGAAAAGTGAACGTCATAGAAGCCAACTTATTAGCAGATACAGATTCCTCCTCATCCAACTCCATCTGTTTCCTGTCGCACTAATGGTGAGCTGTACTGCACATCTACAGTATGGCTAATCTTTCACCCTTATTTCAACCCTTTCTCTTGACCTTTTTCCCTGGCAATTTTGTTAATCCTGTGTTTCATAGCAATTCTCATTGATCATTAAGTGTCTTTGCCTCAATCATTTGGACTCTTCACACATTGGCTCATGCATCCCTGATCAGGATGTGAGGACTGGTACGGGCAAATAAAGTATGAAGGAAAACAACCACCAAGATGATTGACTACACTGCTCAATTCTCTAACTGAAGTGAGCATTTACCTATTCGTTTTGTGAGATGTAAACCAAGAATATTCTTAACTATGAGCCAGTGAACTATGAACCATATTAAGAATACACTTGTACAATATAGAAACTGGCATTATAACAGGATTTAAACAAATGATTTAAGCTTGCTAGCCCCCAACCAAAAACAGTAAACATATAGAGCTAGCTGTACAGCAGTAACAGATGAAGGTCATAGTATTTGGCTGCCCGGAAGCCAAAGGCAACTGGTCACTAGGGACGGGGCTGCAGCTGCCAAAGCCAAGCATGTGCACTAGTGTCCCCTAGCAACTCAAAACAAACAGACTACTTCTTCCTGTACTCTCAGCAACAACAAGACTGTGTTCAAGTGAGCGCCCCTCCCTCCCAACATGAACATATACTTACTAGTAAAATAGGGTTAATATCCAGTGGCACTAAGGAGAGGCAGGTAGTTGGTCTACTCAAGGATGTTATTTACAACCCTAGAATAGGACTTGCTTGCTTGCTAACAAATAAATGTAAGCTGGGATTTGTTGCACAAGTTTTAGCTGGCATATCAAGAATCTTAGCTTAGAACCCAATACCTGATTCCCAATTCTCTCACAGCGATCAGAAAGGTTTTTAAAGTTTAATCTTATCACTGATGTAAACCCACTCTCCCTCTCCTCTTACACGTCTATCGTTATTGGCTGATGGCTTTCGAGTCAAGGACAGTATTGGGAAAGAATGAATCTTTTAATCATCAGTAAGTGCCTTAGGCCTTGCCCATATAATGCACTTTAATATCCAGTCCCAGTGTCAGCTGGCCAGCACATTTCTGTAGGTCTTAAGTGGTGTGCTTGATTCACCTCAACAACTCTCTTTTTTGCAGGGCTCAGACAAGCATGTAAAGCCAACCAGGAGTTAACTCTAATAACACCTGGTAGCATATTGAAAATGTACACACGGAACAAAAATATGCCAATACTGCAGCCTTCCACTGCCACACTCCCTAGCTTAATCAAGGATCAAGATAATCAATACACCTCTAATGAAATGGGGGGAGGTTGGAGGCTAATGTTAGGCAAGTAATACTTTCCAGACTTCAAACCACCAAATCAAAACTGAGAAGAGAGGTGATAGCTGCAGGTAAGGGGTTCCACAGAGCAACACCACTGCCCAAATGGTTGTTATGTTTGGATGGATTAGCTGCCTAGCTTGGCTCTGAAGGAAAATGTAGTAGAGAAAAGCCTGTTTGCCCAACTAATAAGTTGGTTTTGCAAAATTTAGTGCATTCGGGGGTACACTGGTGCAGAAATCAAATTCAGACAGTTTTCATTATGGCTGGGTATTTCTTGTACACTTTAACTTTTTAGTGATACGTTCTGTAATTTCTGTTTCCGTTTCTCCCATGTTTTTGTGAAGCACATTGTAAGTTTTGAAAAGTGCTATATAAATAAAGATTTACTTATATACTTTACTTACAAAGTATTCTAAACTGAAAATACTGACATTCTGATTTCTTCATGTTTCAATCTAAATAACATTTGCTGCTATTTGCTTTTTGAGTTCTTTGGCAGACAGAAAAGGCAAAGACTCTCACCTCTGATGGCGTAGGCCAAGAAGGAGTTGGACACGGCTATCAAGTTGCCGTAGTAATACTTGTGTTCCCAGTCGTACTTTGCAACTGGCTGGATCTTCACCTGCAGGAAACAGAAATACACCATTTAAAGTCAGACAAAGTGACTATGACTCCTCCTCCTCTCAGTCCTTCTATACCTGCGTGCTGTGAAACTTGGTGTGGTAAAAATAATGTTGTACAAATAAATAAAGTGTTCTGTATTAATCAGTATCCCATTATTATAAATAAATAAAAGTTGCATTTTTGTCAAAATCAAAATCTTTACATCTTAGCAGTGATTTTTCACAAAACATAATCCTCTTCATATGCACGAGTTCTGATGTCATCACACGATGGGAGAATGTACTTCTGGATTCTTCATCAAATCAAGTCAAGTTTATTTGTATAGCCCTTAATCACGGTTACAGTCTCAAAGAGCTTCATAATGCCACATTATGAAAATAAATGACGGCACAGAATGGCTGGACCCATTCTCTATTTAAAAAGTCAGTATTCAATTACTGTCAAATGGCATATGAGCATAAATAATGAATGTAAGCCTATAGGGCAGTAGAAACGCTGCACAGCCATCTCTTTCGGCCAATGATTGGTGGTCGATTGATCAATGCATCCCTAGTGGTGGGGTTACAGTGTTACCGTTTGTGTAGCCTCCTTAACTAAGACTTAACTACATGACTGGCTGCCACTGACTCAATTACCATAACTACCCCATAACTATCCCTTATGCCATAATGAGTAGATCATTTTTAAAGTGACGTTCTTTGTTCGTAACCAAACGTCATGCCTTGAATCTCAGCAGTGGATAAATTGTGGTCAAGTTACATAGAAGTGGCAGAAATACAAAGGAAGCAATGCTACCAAGTTTATGACAGGAGAACTACTATAGACGTTGCTTGTAGTCTATACAGGGGCAGGCACATGACACTACTCAATGAATCATCACAGCATACAGGTTTGCATCAAAAATATGAACAGACTGTCTTCTGCCACGCATCTGCTTGATTGTCTTACTTTGTTGCAGCCTAGTTGATTGATTGGACACTTGAGCACCATTTTTAACTGATGACTTCTTACCTTGTTGCTGCCCCGAGCCTTGCTGTCGATGCTGGAGTCTCGACTTGCCACAATGTCCACATTGTTGGAGGTGATGGGGATACAGGTGGACCCATCGTCACCCGAAAGGCAGCTGAAGTTGAAGCACATGCACTTGAGTACAACGATCATAACCCATCATGAAGTTTTCATGAGCTAGACTGCAATCCTATCATTTTTAGGTATCAATGTTTGGAAAACTGTGGCCAAAATTACTGCACTGGTTAGCTTATGATTCTTTGGCCTTTTGACAGAGTTACTGAAAGACACAGACAGGCATACATTCGCCACTCAAGGAACAGCATCAACCTCACTTCAATTCCCTTCCTTCTCACAACAGTATCTGCTGCATCATAACTCATATCATTCACCACCTCATATCATTTTACCAGTGGATGCATAGAGACATTACATCATAGTGTAAAATCATTGTAACAACCATTGTAAAATCATCTTACTTCAGCAAATGAAACAAAGTTAAATTGAAAATAAAATAACACTGAGCACAGAACAATAACACAACTTATAACTCATAACTGGCCCAAACTCATAACAAGCCAACATAAGCTCTCTGTATGTGCTTGGGTCTTCACTTTTGACACAGACACACAGCAAATAAACTCATGATGGACCCAAGAAAGTTTTTTGTTTCTAAAATGTTAGAAAGCAGCAGCAGATTGTTGAAATGATGCCTCCTGAAATGCCTCCTGAGTCAGAGAAAAAGTATAAACCTGGTGGTTGCTGAATGTTGCTATGCTGTGAAATAGTTGAGAAAAAGACATGCAAACTTCTCCAAGAGTTGTCAGACATTTTAAACTCCAGAAATAGTAAGCAAATTGTCAGCCAATTGACAGTGCAGCACTGAAGAACATATTATGCACACAAGAAATTAGCTATGTAGGAAGGTAGGTTTATGATTTTCTGAACAAATTAACAAACAAAATATGAACGAAGCACACACAGTGCAGGAAACAACAGAAGCTGATGAAATAATCTTACACAACAGTTGTGTATTCCTTCAATTTAGCTATATTGACACTGACCTCACTGTTGTGCTTGTGTGGGTCTGAGTTTTCAGTGTATGCTGAACAATTGTCAGAAAAGCTACTTTTTCAAATGTGGTTCTTCCTTACTAGATTTCAGTCACTCAGCATTTAAACATTGACAAAAGAACATCCAAATCTGATTTAACATCACTCATGCACAACTGGCACTGGCAGGTGGACTAGCCAGCTCTCTCTTGACAAACACACTGCTGAGTGCTCTCATAGATGCTTTTTATATATTTTTATTAACTGTGTTCAGTTACATTAAGGACCAGCTCATAGTAAGGTATCTTTAAGATTGCTTTTCTGAAAAAAAGTGAAGACTGACAATGTAGACCCATGTCAAAAAGGCTGGTGCAAAGAAAGTTTGGATGTGCTGCAGCATGCAAGTGAAAATATTAGTGAGGTGTAAAGGTGCAATAAAATAATTTTGTTTCCTGAAACTGAGACAAACAATTGTAATTAATAATCGCAAAGTAATCGAGATTATAATTTTTGCCATAATCATGCAGCCCTTTTTGATGCCCACTCACATTATCTGACTCTCCTGAGTATTGTTGTCTGCTGCAGCGGATTCAGCCATGGTTGACCTGTCATTGGCTCCTAGAAGGCATGCTCCCAACAGCCCGTTCAGCTCTCCATTAAAAGACGTCTTCCTTTGGCTGTCACTTGACTGCGCCTCTGAAGAAAGAAATTGGGTTATGTTGCATTTCATTGCAAGTCAGAAATACAAAGCTGGTACGTGTGCACTCCAGTGGTCCAGCATGGAAAAATGAGGGAAGAAACATGGATGCCCACAAGGACATGATGTTTGTGCTGGTGGTTTCTTTTCCCATGCAACAGTTAATGTTATGTCAACAATAGTTGACAACGTTAGCTAGTGAGTTAGCAATAAGGGTAATATTAGCAACTATATGTGCAGCTTTACATTTCAAATGTATATGTTTAACCAGTTTTAATGAACTGAAATATGAAAATCACACTTAAGTATTTTGAGAATTATAAACATATTAAAAGTAATGCTGTGTACTGTTTATATTTCCTGCTGCCATGCTGATGAGATGTCACTTAACTGCATCTCAGTGGGGTCGAGTTTCCTACTTGGATTTCCAGCTTCCATTGCTTTCCTCTTTGCGGAAGACAGAATTTCAGACTTTCTGACAAGTCATTATACCCAGGCTGAGGGTATGATGTAGATTTACTGTGTTGCAAACACCCAGCATGCTCACAATGTCACAAACACCTTTACTTACATGGCAAGTAAATCCCTAATTAGCTTCAGTCCATCATTAATTTCTCTGTATGTGTTAAGTCAAATTTCTCCCTTTATATAAAAACAAACAGGTCTCAGTGATTTTAAAATTAAGTAGTGTCTAGAGAGAGCTTTCATCTAATAGAGTAAGTATGTAAGTTTTTATGGCTTTTATTTGTAAGTTAATTATTTAAAAACAACACAAGTACTTCTGATGTTTTATTACTTACAACTTTTTGTTTTCATAAGTGAAAAAAAAAACATGAAAACGTCAAACTGGATAATAAGTTCTCCAAGACTACTCCAGTAAGTTGGAGTAAGGCCACTGAGCACAGGACTGGGTGTACCTTTTAGTGATTTCAACAAATATTCAACAACAACAATCATGGGGCCTAAAATACTGCAGCAGGGAGCTAGTAAACTAGTGCATCAAACAGGCTACTGCCCCATGTTCTGTTCACAACACCATGAGTCTAACACACACCTGTGTTTTCATTAGATGTAACACCCCTTAGACCGTTTGAGGGTTCGTTACCATACCACAGTTTTAATGCCTGAATTTTTACATCAAGCCATTAGCAAATAAGAACTGGTCTGGTCCTGGTCTGATCCACATTCGCCTAGGAGTAATTTAATGAGGTTAAGCAACATTAACACTGCTATCAAGTGAAATAATAATATCCGTAACTGCTAGCCAACCTTACATTAATTGATGTGCAATACAATTAAGGAAATAAATTCCTCTTTTGAGATAAACTGCATCTACTTTGGAAGGACACCAACCTTCTACGCAGTTATGGAGGAACAAGCTATTTCCTGATACCAATAGATTAATTTGAATTTGACAAAATTATTGTTGTTTTAAGCCATGTCGAATAGCTTTAGAGACACGAATGAACAGCAGGCAGACCGGAGCTGATTTAGACCATCATTTTGTTTTCTTCAATGATTAGCAGCAAAAGACCTAGCTTTACTACACCAGCAAATAGACTGAGACGCAAGCTAGCTAGCAACGTACTGACAATTGAAGACATCCATTAACGTTAATTAACGTTACCTTGCGCACTTCCATGGTAATTACCTAACATTATAGGTAATTTGAACATTTCATCCACACGATTTATAATTCCTCAATAGCTTGTATTAATTTAGCTTGCCAAGTAGATAACGTTAGTTTCATTCTTTGACATCCAGTTTGCCTTCTTCTTCACGAGGAGGGAAGTTAGCAAGCTAGCGCAACTTCTATACTACAGTCACGTTAGCATTTCGCGGCAAAGCGCTGTTTACTACAATGCTGTCCGAGCTAGCTAACGCTGGCTACTTATTAAGCTATCCAGTCCGCTAGCATTTCATTAGCCATTGCGGCCTAAACTAGCGCAGCCGCTTTTCGTTCCCGGTCCAACTTACCGGCGCTGTTCCCGGGGCGGTCGAGCTTGAGGATGTCCCGAAGATGCTGGGTTGCACCCTCAATGTCTATGTTAGAATTGGACGCCATGGGTTAGGGAAAGGGGAAACTGGGTTAATTTAGGGGGAGAGAATAATGTCTTGACTAATGTGACGCTGTCAGTGCTTACTTCGTTCACCCTGAGCAACCGTCTAAACTTCCGCTGTGTCCGCGCTTTGTGTTCCGACTTGTCATTTGGTCAGGTCGTTGGTTCCTTCTCGGTGCTTTCCGAGCTTCTTCTTCTTCTTCTTATGTTATGGCGTTTGACATCCAACTTTCAAGTGCATTACCGCCCACACTCTGCTGGAGTGTGGACCAAAGACCAACAGTCTACATTTCTATGTTTATAATAAACACAAACACACACAAAAAATAAATTAATTAAAAAAACCTAGATCCTTTTTATTAACCCAGTCTCCCTCAGATACATGAATAGACTATTATAAGTGACATTCCTTGATGGAATATGAAACAGATGTCATATTTACTGACTTCAGTCCATAGTTGTGCAATTCTACCATAAACCCCTAAAAAAGGTACTGTAAGGCTATATACCTTCCCACATAATTCCATGTCCTTGCCAATTTAATTTCTTAACCAGACAAAGCTTTCATTTTCTGCCAATGCATGCTCCCAACATGGCTGTAGCACCCTGGTTGTTGGACGAACATGTTTCTCAATTGTAACTGCATCTCTGCCGTCTCGGCCACTGGTGTTGTTTTAAACGCTCCACAACGCAATTGAGCCTGCAAGCTTGAGCCTGCAAGCTTGAGCCTGCACCACATCCAATCTATTCAGTGATGTGTTGGCCACAGAACCACATGAACAAAACAACTGTAATCCAGTGATGATCTAATCAATGCAACATGCGTTTTCAAAGTCTGTCTGCCCTCTCTGTCTAGCCCTGATGAATATCTCATTACATTTATGATCTTCTTACATGTTGGTAGAGCCTTATTTATATGGACTTTGGATCCACCCGCTTTAATTTCTTGCCATAAAGCTTTAGATCATTCTTTCCCAAATCTTTCTTTGTGTCTTTTCTACTGAGAACTTCACCATACTTCTACTGAGTTAAAAGCCTCTTGAACTTTATTGATTACATATTGTCTACAATGCTCCATCATCTGCAAACAGTGATTTACCAATGTCTGGCCCTATCTCTCAATAAATAAATCATTGATCATAACTGAAGAGAGTAAAGGGCTGATTACACTCCCTTGAGGAGTTCAATTTATTTCCTGGATAAGGCTGATCCCACCTTCACTTGTATAATTCTTCCAAAAAGAAAATCTTTGATCCAGTTATATGTTCTTCCTCCAACCCCCATCCTTATCTAGCTCCTATCCTGTCTTTCAAATCACTCATCATTCATTTCTGACAGGGATTGTAATAGTTAATAATTACCACCTCCAGTTTGCTCAACCATACCTCCACTACTACATATCCTTGTTCACTTCCTTTACCCAAAACCTTAAATGACAGGCCTTGTCTAATGGTCGCACATCCTCCTCCCGTTCCTCCCTCTCTAACCCTTACATACCCCTGTAAGACATAATAAAAAATGTTTAAGCCATCTTTCTTGCACACATATGACATCGGGTTTGACTGCCATATCCTCAATGAGTTGCTTAATTCTTGCCCGTTAACCAATAAACTGCGGGCATTGCGTGGCATCATCCCTCAGCTCTTCCCATCTCAGTCCCTGAATTTTCAGATGATTCAATGCTGCCTTGACAATAGTATTCTTTCTGTTTTGGACATTATCCCTGCAGTGGCATTGATCACTCCTGCGATAAAGGTAATTTGTTTTTTCTTATCCGTCCAGATCTCCCCTCCCTCTGACTGCTCGAAATCTCTTTCTCCAGATCCAACTATGATGCTTTCAGCTTTCTTTTATTTCCCCTTTCTGTTTGACCACCCAAATTGCTTTTTCCCCTGCTTCATTACTGTACATCCCCAGTATGCCACGCTGTGAGAGCCCCCACATTTGCAGCATTTAGGTTACACATCTTTCCCACATTGTCCATAGTCATGGTCGCCTCCGAACCTAGCGCACCTCCTTTTCTCTCAATGTGGCAGTTCCCTTTTTTTTCATTGAACCTTAATATGACCTTTTACTGGCTTCCTGATCTCAGTTGCTTTCACTCCTCACTCTCTCCCTCTGAGTTTCCCATGATTTCTGAGTAGGTCCTGTTAGTCCCTTTCTCATTTCTCAAGGACACTCCACATCCTCCTGTTTGTCTTTCACTCATCTACCCAAATTGTACCATAAACTTGCTGCAATCAACTTTTCATTGATGTACCACGTCGGATTCCATTGCAGGGTCTAGTCAGCCTGCTACATGATTCACCATACTAACGGCCAATCGCTGGTTCAACAAAGCACAACTGTATCTAGTTGAAATGTTTTATTTCTACCTCAGGGACAAGAGATGGAGCTTACTGATGGATGGATCTTACCACTCCTGCCCCAGCTAAGCAGCGCAATACTGCAGACGTGAGCTCATCATTCACAATGCATGAACTGTTTTGACTTAAGAGTCATGCAGACTCCAGGGAAGAGAATACTCAGGTGTAACACTAGCAGAGGAGGACCTAATGTCACACTCAATGTAGATGCCAATAGCTATGCAAGTCAGACAGTAGCAAGAAGCATTTCATGTTCCTGGAGACATTCACTTATTGTTGTAGTCTTGACTGACACGTGCATTTATCAAAACATACAAAGTTTTGCCAATTAAAAAGTAGAGCTGTTAGTTTCCGAACTGATCTGCCATAGTAAAGCCACTTTGCGTTCTTTCTGGGAAAATGCAACGAACATATGCTTAGCTCAGTACAACACTTTCATGAAGCTTCAAGAACTTCATAGTGAAAACAGGGCAGGGAAATGAGACAAACACACAGACTCACACATGGAGAGAGGAACAAGCCCACACCATTAAGAAAAAGTCCAGGTTTTATTGTGTATCGTGGCTGTAGTATCCATGTTAACTGCCAGAGATATGAGAGAGAGAGAGAGAGAGAGAGAGAGAGAGAGAGAGAGAGTCAGATAGAGAGCAGGGAAAGCGCCGATCACACAGCAAGGTCAAACTTCATGTCCTCCATGAGTCTTTGGTTTGCTAGAGCAAAACCTGACATGAGAATATGAATCATGGCAAAATGGAACCATAAGCTAAAAGAAGACAACAGGAAGTTGTAGGACGACTAAGGCAAGCTAAAACAACAGAAAGGAGGCACCCAAAAAGAAATGAAAAGAAAGACAAGAAGTAGGAACTGAAGAAGCTGACTCTGAATCTGAACATGGATCTACACCAGTCAACAACAGTGCTAAACAGAACTGAGTTGAGAGTGGAGTGGAGTCATCAACCGTAGAGCAGATTGAATAAAGGAAAAAAGAGTGGAGAGCAGAGTATGAGTTAATGGCGTCAGTAAGCTGGTAAATGTCTTCCTGGTCTGGCTTGAGTGTAGATACTGTAATGAGGGGGGCTCCCAGCGTCATGCAGATCAGTGGAGGGGCAGACAGGTGCATCTGATTGGTCGGCCGGCTCTCAGCAGAGAAACACATCGCATTTCTATTGGTTGGGGTGGTTTGAAAACCCACCCGCATGAGGTTCTGTGATTGACATCTAGAATCCGGTGTTTGTTTGTTTGTCAAACAGGTGTGAATGAGACAGGAGGAGGGAGGGATGAGTGTCCTCTCTTCTCCTCATCTTTAACCCCTCCCTCCCTTCCCTCCTTCCTTTTCACACTGCGCCCTCCACTATGGCCGCCCCACCAGAGGACACCAGAGGGGCTCTAGCCGAAGTTGTGGAGCGCCAGCCTGAACATGTCATTGGTGCACACCCACGCATCGTTAATGTTCTTCAGGATGAAACTCTGGTGGAATCCCATGATGGGGTCTTCATCTGCCTACAAACACACAACCACACACACACAAACAGGAGAGGGTCATATCAAGCTCAGCATTACAGCAGTTTCATTTAACTTCCAACTCATACAATCGTTACGTATCAACAACAACTCATGTTCCCATACACTATTACCTGGCTATACTTGATAGACACAGTTTAATTGTAGGAGCGTTTGTTCTGGAATGGCTTGTGCTACTTACTTTTAGCTGTCCTACAACCATACTCAAGATGCAGCAGTCTGGGGTGGGCTGGTGGTCCTCCGCTGTTATACTGTGGGCGATTTTTGTGAAGGGGAGACTCTGACGCACACAGAGGGGGAAAAATAGAAGAGGAAGAGGGAGATCAGTACAAGTAAAAAGATACACTTTGATAGAAAATAAATTTGAGAAAAAGAAATAAGAATATTTTACTAGGATCCTTTATTTTCAGCTTGAACTATTCTCCTTAAAATTGGAAACTCACAGAGAGTTTCTCGACGATTGCCCTTTTTCCCTGGAACTGCTGTCCCTCCCACGTAAGGCATGATGCATCGATCTGGATGGGAGAGAGAGAGAGAGAGAGAGAGAGAGAGAGAGAGAGGAAAGAGACAGTGAGATGCAGAGGATGAATGTTGTTGTAAATCAACAATGAGCCTCACATCATTTGGGCCTTACTCCCCTCAAGCCTTCTCTACCAATGGTCTTTGAGAATGAGGAGAGGGGACCAAGTGTTGAGATTCAGTGTCTGGGGGTCTCGATCACTATTAGTTTGAATAACATTATGCTTCTGCTCTGCTCATGCCGTTCTTGACACCCACAATACTGACACACTACATTTTAACACACCAAGTTTTAACTAAAGGTATTACAGTATGTGCCTTTGAGTTTTGAGTGAATTGAGGCGTCCTCCATGCTAACGCTGCCATGCTCCTGTGGGTGCATTGCTTCGGGTGAATGAATGAATTCATTCATGCTAACAGATTCAGTTTTTATTACATTCTTATTACAACATGTGCAGTTATTACATTATGAGTTGCCTCCATCTCCACCTCTGATTTATTAAGGCACTGATTTTTTGAATAGTGATACAACCTAAATGGACCTAATTGGTATAACATTTCTCAAAAATGTTCTCCAGGCGCCCAAAACGGATCAATCAATCAATACAAAAGGTCAGTCTTGTATTTCCATCCAGGTGAAGGGATAGTACAGCAGCAGTGCTCTGTCCTCTCAGTGACCTTGGTTGTCAGGACAGTTAAAAGGGGCCTTTAAAATTCAACCACAACTAGAGAAGAACTTGAAGAACTGTAAAATGTAAGAACACCAATTAAGGTCGAGGCTTGAACAGAGGAGGATCAGGGGTTTTATATATGCTGATCTTAGAACATGATTACATAAGGTAGCACATTTCTTACTATGATTGAATGTATGTACGGTGAAGTTTTAGAACAGGCAAAGACCAAAGACTGGATATATTCGAGGCATTCAAATGTTATCGTCTCAAAAGGTTACCGGCCAGTGTGGTGGGTGACCCTTATTGATTTATCTGCCAAAGAATGTTACCGGCATTTGGAGTTTGGCAGGTGTTCATTTCAGACCCTACATGTACTCTTGTTACACTCAGTGTCAAATTACTCTTACTGGCACTTACTATTGCACAAATGAGCACTTTTGGTTGAAGTCTTCACAGATTAATCAAGGTGCAAAACTGTCAACAGCACGTAGTAAGAAAATGTATTTCCAGTGTCCAAAACTTAATTGGTTGGCTTATTTTCGTATATATTTTGAAGCATATCTCAAAATATGTTCTTAAGTATATGTGAAAGGTATTTGTTGCAGTGTAGGTAAGTGTTCTTAAGAGATCCACAGACTAGAATGTGCGAATGTGTTTCTGTCACTCACATATATCGATCCGAGCTGTGTTCTGTCGGTGTCAAACAGCTGGTAATAGTGTTGTACAAAGCTGGATCCTATCTGCTCCCACAGAGGCTTGTCCCCCATTCTGAATCACCCTGCAACACACACTGGAGGTAGAGGGAGAGAGGGAGAGAGGGAGAGAAAGGAGAGAGAGGGTCAGAAAGAGAGAATGAGAGCCAAAGAAGTAGAATACAGATACAGGTAAACAGGTTGTCTTTGACTGGCACTGGTGATAGAATTGTTACTTTTAGTTGGGCAGGATAATCTCACACATAAACTAAAAGTCTGATCAGTGGTTCACTAGTTGAGGTGGGTTTAGCCTCCACTACAGCCTTCGTTCTCGGCATAAATTCAGGAAAAGTAAACGACAGTCAGATTTACAAAGCCAAACTTGACTAGTCTGACAGGCCATGAGTGTATGGATATAACCGCACTAGAGAAAGACACATTCATACAACTGTACTTAACTACTAATAACGGTAGCTAAGTGCAAATAGTCCCGGTGTGTTTTGCTGAGCACATTGAGTTACACTGGGCCATCTTGGTCCGTTTAGTGCCAATGACAGCATCAGTCACGTGCTCCCACATAATGTTACACTTTACTAGAACAATCTGTAAGGTCTGGAAATAATAAGCCGTGGTGACTTAATAACAAATCGTAAAAAACCGACAAGTCACAAATAACTCATGGCCCGTGCATACATAAAGCTAGGAGAACAAATAATGTTGTAGTAGACGAAAAGCCCTATTATGGCTAGCTCACGTTAGCTTACTAACTAGCTATTACTAGCCTGTTAGCCGTCTGGCTAGCATTGACTCAGCCCGAGCAGGCAATGCCAGTTCATACAGAATGTCATTCCGCTAGCTAGACGTCAGATAATCATTTGCAGTCGCTAGCTAATTGGTTGGCTTGCATGGGCTTTTTCATCGGTTTCTAAAAATACCCCGTCTACTATAAATGTTGATGTCTCCCTTCTCGGTGTCCAAGCCCCGACTCTCCTCCTCCGGGCCCGTGCCCACTGCCCAGGCACCCCGCAGCAGGTACCCTACATAGGCGTGTCCTAACGTTAGCCCTTACCGGGCCAGTCTGCCAAACATGTTATACTGTCTCATACATGTTCAAATGTCAGACGAAACCACCGCTGTTTGCTTACGGATGTGTTTTCATTCACTATTCCATTAAATGGTTTAATAGGAATTACTAATAAAACTTACCGCTAACCAACACCGAGCGGCAGCCCGTTATAGCGATTAGACAGAGCAGTGTCTGCTCCACTACGAGGGCACACGCTCAGAACCGTAAGCCGCCCAGTGAATTGTGGGGATTGTAGTGTTTGAGCATCAACATTTTACAACAGTGAAAATGTATTTTGCTTTGAAAAAAACAACATATATATCAGTACAGGTTTAGCGAGGAGGAAACATTTCAAGAAAGCAGACGTCGCTTCACGTTAAAAAATAACCACAAGGTCAGTGGAAATAAACTAATAACTATATATTATTACTGTCCAGCTAAAGAGTTTCTCAAAGAAATGTCATGGGCATACCTGGATTACCAACAGGGCATATATCCTGGGGGCCCGGACGACCTAGGGCCCCAAAAGCATATAGGCAGCATGTAGATAAATTTGTAATTTACTAGTAGTTGCTACTAGTAGTTGCCGTTTTATACTTTATAATGAAGATAATCAGAATGTCATCGGCATGTTGAGCAGTAATAATTGCTTCTGAATTGTTGGATATGAATTGTTAATGCAAAAAAAAATTAAAGGGAAAGTTTGTGTTTTTTATCATTTCAACTTGTAGAAGCTGATAGAATGTCTTGTGTGTGACAGAGTTTCCAACCATCTCTTGCAATACAGAATTGTCCTGCAATGAAGAGAAACATTTTTTGGTCCATTATCAATAGGTAATATGGCTTCTTCCGTGTCATGGCTAGAGTAATCAAAGTGAGAGAAACACTCTAATGAATCCATTAAGGACAGGAGTTTTCACCAGCAGAAACTACAGAAAAGAAGACAAATCAATACAATGTGTGTGTGAGAGAGACAGGCTCGCCACCTCTGCAGTCTGTGTTGTGTCTAGTGTGCATGCAGCATTGGCTCTTGCTACACTATAAACACTTGCCCTGCATTTGAAAACTAGACCAAACTAATAGATAGGATGGGAAATAGGGAAAGATGGGGATAAAAGCAGGTAAACGCACTCCTTCCCTCTTCTTCGGTTTCTTCTGGGCAGATGCCCCCTCCTCCTCTGATATCCAACTTCCTGGTATAAAAGGTTTGCAAAGATGTAGATGGGAATGAAACATTAGCTTGAGGAGACAGAAAATCAATTCCAGGCCAACTTTAAAATTGGCAGTCTTTTGACCATGCAAGCCCAGCAATGTATAGACTTTTAAAATATGAACTTTGTTGCACAGATAGTGTATTGGATGCATGGATAAGCCCTAGGGCAGAATATACTGTATAGAATGGCCTTACAGTTTGGAGCGGGACACCACGATAATAATTCATATGATTAATGTTGTGCAAGACAGTCCTATCAATATTTATGAACATTAACAACTCACTCCCAAAGCCAGAAAATGGAGATCTAAAACTTGAACCTGTGAATGAATTAAGCTGCTACAAAGAGTGTTTGCTAATCCATCCTCTGTGGAGTAGCTGCAGATTTTACATCTCGATAATAACAGGTTCACGTCTTGTTCTCTGGTAATGGTGATTGCGAGACAGTCTGGGCTTCAGGGGACATTTTATGGTTCAGAATTGATAGCGTTACTGTAGATTAAAGATCATTGGGGGATAAAAACATCAAACATTCTGTGGGACTAAATAATTAATCGCCCATTCACTGTCTATGGAGCAGCTTCAGATTTTACATTACATTACATTTACGTTAATGACGTCTCAGCTTCGAGTCGTAGTTCTTTATTAGTTGGACTGTCCTTGACATTACAGACTCCTAAATTCAGTGGTTTCCACTTAAGATAAATTGTTAAGTGCTAAACCACTTGAAATTGTCACCAGTTGTCCACCTGAGATATGTCTTTATTTCTTCATTCCACATTGACGTGCACTTGCATTCCTGATATATGTAATAAGATGCTGGCACCACATTTCTCAAAAACAAAAAGACTTGATATGAAAAGCTTTTGAAAGCCCTAGGAGTCATCTTTATTAGTGATTAAAAATGTTGTTAATAATCCTCAACAAAGCCAACAGTTTCTACAGTAGGCTATGGATTTGTTGAAAATCCAATTTGACTGGACAGGGGAGTGGGGGTTGTATCAGTCTTGCAGGGGCGGGGGACCTGCCCTGGCAATGTCAGCCATAGAGAGGCGTTGCAGGACGGTCACCATGTCCAGCAGCGCGGCGCGCTGTTTGAGCTCCTCCGTGTTCACCTGGGAAAAAGATAGATGAAATTAAAATGTTATGGGGGGACCATGTTTCAGGTGGCATGTTGGGGGTTTAGGGGGGTTATTTCCACACCATGTACTGTAATATTTTTTATTTTTCATTATTCTCAATCTTTTCAGATATTGGAATTGTAAGTAAAGTGATTCAGTGCAGGATATTCTCTCTCTATTACATTAAATCAGCATTTTTTTTGTCTTCATACAAACCCACTGCATTTGAGGTATAACTTACTTTACTATCATTAGAATGCATTATCACAACTATTTTCAAAATGACAGCAAAAACATGGTGGGCCCACTAGTTCACCTGGAAGGCCAGGCTCAGGCTCCGGTCCAGAGAATCTGAGTCTAGAGCTGGGTCGATGCGTGTGAAGGCAGCGCGTAGGTCTGACACTGACACCTCCCTGTCAATATAAAGCAAAAAATATTTTCTTTAGGATGAGTACTATAACTCTTTAATTTGTGTGTGTGCAAATATACACCCATCTACAGTATGTAAACGTGTGTAAGTGCAACTTTCTGGGGGTGTTGCATGGTGCTGCGTTCCTGCCCATTGCCTCCACCCAGTGGCAATTGGGAGAACTACAGGTTTGCTAGGCCAGACAAGTAGAAAGGCAGAGAAGCTCTAAAGGGAGTCAGGCTTCTGTTTATTTCTTGCACAATATTTATTCACAATAAAAGTCCCTGGCCATTGTTCAGCAGCTTTTATCTTCACATGTTGAAACACTGCTCTTACTGTCTGCCCATTCCTGTTACAGCTTAGATGTGGCTGCCCTAAAGACCCTGTGTTTCCACTTTTGTTTGTTTGCATCTAATTTTGTGTGTGTGTGTGTGTGTGTGTGTGTGTGTGTGTCTACCTTTTGTCTCCCAACTGTACTCTGAGCTGGCTGATGTACAGCTCTCTCTCTTCCATTGACTGTCTCATCACCAGACTCAGGAACTCTCCATTTTTACCATCAGGTCCCTATAGAATAAAATAAAACCACATGCCATTAAGCTAAGCAATAGAATACCACACTGATACCTTATTCAATGATGAATGTAACGCGTGTGTAAGGTTCTGCTTCGTACGAGTGGGTGCTCTGCCAATAACTAACTTCCAATCCATGGACAACATGGAAATGGCAGCTCTCCAAATACTACAGTTCTTACATACATGTATGAGAGGCTAACATTGTTTTAGTTTATCAATCAGTGACAGTAGTTTCAGTAGACTAGTCACTACATGGGGATGTGACATGTTCTATGCCAACAAAGTGTAATGAAGAGGGAGAACTGTGTTTTGCTTCCAAATAATGTTTGGCCTGCTAGTGCATATGGCTGTTTTCTGTGCATCCACAGAGGTCGAGCATCCATATGGAAGCCCAATTGAGATGTGTAAAAGAATGATGTACTAACCCATCAATCGTGACTATAGAGGACATCAGGCCACGCTGTCATAAATCTGTAGGCCCATCAGACAGGCAGCGCCATTCACTACCACCTGATCTAAATGTTACAGGGTTGTCACCAGGGGTGTAAAAAGTACCCAGGCATTATATTTAAGTTAAAGTATGGGTACTGGTTCAAAATCTTACTCAATTACAAGTCGAAGTATCTAGCTAAAAATACACTTGAGTAAAAGTCAAAAAGTTTCTACTTTTAAATGTACTCAAGTATTAAAAGTATTAAAGTATTAAAATGTTTTAGAATTGCCTATCCATTGCAATAATAAAAAAGCATAGGGGACATTTTTTGCATTAAAATTACTTCACTAAATTCACTAAAGCCAATCGTAACTAACAAAGGCCAATTGTGACATCACAAAAGCCAAACGTAACACCACAAAACCCAATTATGATATCACAAAGGCCAATTGTGACATCACAAAAGCCAATCGTGACATCACAAAAGCCAATTGTGACATCATAAAAGCCAATTGTGACATCACAAAGGCCCATTGTGACATCACAAAGGCCAATTGTGACATCATAAAAGCCCATTGTGACGTCACAAAGGCCAATTGTGACATCACAAAAGCCGAACGTAACACCAAAAAAGCCAATTGTGACATCACAAAAGCCAAACGTAACACCAAAAAAAGCCAATTGTGACATCACAAAGGCCAATTGTGACGTCACAAAAGCCAAACGTAACACCACAAAAGCCAATTGTGACATCACAAAAGCCAAACGTGACACCACAAAATCCAATTGTGACATCATAGAAGCTAATCGTGACATCACGAAAGCCAATCGTGACATGACTAAAGCCAATCGTGACATGACTAAAGTCAATGGTAACATCACAAAAGCCAATCGTTACATGACTAAAGCCAATCGTGACATCACAAAAGCCAATCGTAACGCCACAAAAGCCAATTGTGATACCACGAAAGCCAATTCAATATCGTACATCCTCATGTTCTTGTCAAAGAGTTGAAAAGGATTTTTAAATTGGCACTATGGTTACTGTCCACTGGACGCTTGTTAGCATTTTGTATCAATGCAAGTGGAAACAAATGGGTTAAGCTAGCCAGTATTTACCAAACCAGATACTGGCTAGCTAACCCCATCGGCCATGGGTGCCGATCGTTTCATCCTCATTCCTCATAACTTTAGAGGCCATCTTCTGCAGCTTCGCTGACTGTCATATTCTGATAGCAGGTTTCATCAAAGAGCCTCGCTTTCTGGTCTTGCACAAGGACCAATAAGCATGGGTATGGGCGGGTTAATTTTCCATTGATAGGGATCTTATTGGTTTTAAATAAAGTATGGCCGTGGGGTTATTAGTTCAGCCAATGAAAAAAAGAATACTAATTTAAAGTTTCTAAAGTTTGTTGGACCTGCGAGACTTGTACTTGGTAGGTCTGAATTTTAAATGTAAGGAGTGAAAAGTATGTTTTTTTTCTCGAAAATGTAATTGAGTAAGAGTACAAGTATACAAATCGAGTGAAGTACAAATCCCCCGAAATCGTACTTAAGTATAGTAACGAAGTAAAATTACTCAAGTACTTTACACCCCTGGTTGTCACTGGGGTTATCATGTGGGCACCTCCCATCGCAACTGTGAGTTGTGCACCTGTAGAGTGGTACCACTAATTGCCATGCACTTTTATTCTGCAGTGAGACTGGAGCCGGGGAGACACGCACCAGGACGTGATCGGGTGCGCAACAAATCCCACGACTGCAAGCAGAGCCTTCATAACTGTGGCAGCATCTTTTGTTAACGTATCTGCCCTGTGGGGTATTTTGTGTTAAAACTCTTTCATTAAAGTGACACGTGCACGTGCAAACTGTTTCGTTGATTAGGCCCACAACACCTCCAGAAGGCTCAGCTGAAGCCACCTACACCACCCTGTACCAACGCTTAGGCTTATACCTAGCTCCCAATGGGATGGTTGACAGTGCTGGCTTGAAACAGCCCGCTCACATGTAACAAACAATATGTCAGGGATCAAGTTCTGTCTTGCCTTATTTAATAGAGTCAAATAAACATATCCTCCACAAAAATAATATAATGAAATACTACACTAAAGAACAAATGTATTGTGGGGACATTCCTTCCTCTGTGATTCGAGAAGTATGGCCCCGATATAGCATTGTTTTCTTGTATGTCCTCAAGCCAAACCTCTTAATAAATAATAAATAAACTGAATACTGCAACCTCAGGGCAGTCACTGGTAGGTGACAGGTTTGGTACAATGTTTTTTTCCTGGATTGTCAAAAGGCATAGGTGGTAATAATAGTCTTAATATTGTACAGCCCTTTCTAACTTTTGTAACTTTTGTTTGGCAAAGTTCTATATAGATGTTATTATTATTATTATTATATTGCCAGCACAGTGGATTTTGTGTTCAGTTGAAGGGTTAAGGACTCAAGAGCATAAAATCTTTCTCTTGCATTATTGGGATTTCCAAAATAAAATAACTTGGTTGGGCTGCCGAAGAGTTTAATGGATTGCTTTCAGTCATTTTGCACCCCAACTGACAGGAAGCAGTAATGTCTACCTCAGAACTCCCGCAAATGGGAGCTGTGAATCAGATTATATGCATTATGTCAAGTAAAAGCAGAGTATGTGGACAGGGAAAAAGACCCCGCTGGTATCTACCAGGCTGTAGAGTCTCTGGTAGGTGATGGTGTGGTTGCTGCCGTCCAGTTCACTCTGAGCCGAGGCCACCAGCTCATCTGTGGCCTGATCTGACTTCAGAGGGAACGCTGTCCTCAGAGCTGCCCTGCGCACACAAAAACAAAAACACACACACACACACACACACACACACACACACACACACACACACACACAGAATTAAGTGTGTGTGTCTATAAGTGAGAGAAAAGAAAGACACAGAATATGACAGTATGTGTGTGTGTTTGTCTGCATATCACCTAAACTCCTGGACAGTGAGTGTGCCGCTCTCGGAGGCATCAGAGTTGATCAGCACTTTTAGCAGGTTGGGCTGAAGGTGGCTCTCCCCGGGGTGTACACTCTCATCCGTCTGGGGATAAAAGATTTCCATTTTTAGTATGTTATTTGTCCTCAACAAACACCAGTCACATTGGGGCTTGTTAAACATGGCTGGCATCAGTCCCTGAAACAAATGTGAGCACATACACTGATCTGATCTGGTGAGGCTAAGGTTAAAAGCTTGATAAGGCACTGTTGGGATAGTAATATACTTATTAGCTTAACACACACACGGACTGGAGCTATTTGTATGGGAGGGAGGTGTCCCTAATAAAGTGGCCAATAAGTGTATATTGCATTCCTTTCATTAAAATCCAAAGAAAACAGCGTACGATCATTGCCTCCCCCTTTCAAAATAAATGCACTCTACACCTTGGCCAACAACAAGTTTTATGTGACACTTGTAAAAAGTCATTATTAGGTGTGCCATACATTTTTGTTGAAGAGGAGGATTCTGGGAGAAAAATACTCAAAGCCCTTTGGTAGAGTACATACCTGCCCAACGACGAGGCAGTCTAATTCAGCCTGTCTGCTGTCTCTCTTATGGAGCTCCAGCAGGGTGTCGTGTTCACTCTTCAGCTGGTCGAAGTCACCCTGCAGCCTCTCCAACTGGACAACACACAACAAACAAAGACAACACCTAGTGAAGAAAGTAAAGGCAGTAAAAGACTGAAGCGAGTGTGTATGTGTATGCGTACATACAGGTGTGTGGGTGTGTGTGTGTGTGCTACCTGCAGCAGGGTCTGCTTGTGTGTGTGTTCCAGGGTTTCAAAGTGGCGTCGGGGCACCACGTCCCAGTACTCCGCCTGTATCCTGTTGAGCTCCACCTGGGCTTCGGTCAGGTCTCTTCGACACACGCTGAGAGCTAGACGCAGCTTCACAGGGGTCATTGGCCTCCCAGTCTACATTGGGAAAACGTGTCAGAGAGAACATAATAGGTACATTTACAATCCTTTACAATACATGTGGAAATCGGGAGTCACGTGGCAAAGTTTGCAATGAATACAAACAAATACATAAATACATAGACAGTGATATAAACTCCTGCCGTGGCTCACCCGTGTCTTCATCTGCAGGCTCCTTATGCAGAAAGCAGCTTGTCAGATAGTCCAGCCTGACAATCAGCAACTTGCGGGCATCACTCTCCTCGCGGTACTGCAGATACTGGTCGGACAGTTCAGACTGCAGATGGACCACCTAGGGTAGAAGGGAAAATAGGGCGCGGGGGTGGATGAGGTGGAGAGGAGAGATGGCAAGGACAGGTACAGTAAGGGAGAGAGAGAGAGAGACGGTTCAGTTAATGGATAGAAAGGAAAATCACTTTTGGAGATACAAGAATAACAGGACAAAACTTAACAATTGGTAGGCGAGAAACTGGGTAGGGAGGGAGGGAGGAAGCGGGAGAGAGGAGAAGAAAAGAGAGGACCTTGTGACGAAGGCCTGTCTGATTACACTGTAAAATTACCAAAATCTTTTGAAGTGGTGCTGGGAACGGCTATGCTGAATGATACTCCAAATTGCATCGGTTGTCTATAGGAAGCCCTTAACCTGCATTATTATTATTATTATTGTTGTTGTTGTTGTTATTATTATTATTATTATTAGTAGTAGTAGTATTATATTATATATGCTGTTTCAGAGGCTTTTCCACAATGAAGATGAACATCAGTGTCTCCTATTGGTCAATCTCTATCTGTACCCTAAGAACAGCTAGTCCTACACAAGTAGGGTGGACTCAGCTAAAATGGGCCATCATGTAAAATGGGCCAGATAAGGTTGGAGCTTCATAGCCCTTTAAAATTTTACAGCCAATCACAATAACTGATCTTGCATTGTTGCTGCAACACTAGTTGACATGTAACAATAGTTTTGATTAGTCTGAGGTTGTTAAGGTGGGCAGGGCAGAGTGTTACATTAAGTACATCAGAGAAATTGTATGGTAAGTGAGCATGACAGCAAATTTCACTCATCACTAATAAGGGTGATAAAGCATTTATAAGTAAGCTTACCAACAAAGCAAAATGTTTATGAACAATGTTTTGACAGGCTCTTTCAAATAAAAAAGTTGAAATTTAAAAAAACTTTGTGATTTTTGTGAAAAAAGTAATTTTAGGTATTGGCCCATTTAGGTTAACCAGCTAGCTAAAATGGGCCACGATTTTCAGCTAAAATGGGCCACATACACACACACTCTTACACAGAAGTTACACAGAAATTGAGGGTGCAAAACAGGTTCATTGGTAAACAAGTAATTTTAGGTATTGGCCCATTTTAGCTTAACCAGCTAGCTAAAATGGGCCACAATTTTCAGCTAAAATGGGCCACATACACACACACTCTTACACAGAAGTTACACAGAAATTGAGGGCGCAAAACAGGTTCATTGGTCTAGATGTATCCAAGCGAAATCTTAACAATCTTAACAAAAAACAACCAAAGGGAAAAAAGCAAAATAAGAAAACAGCACAAAGCAAGAGTGGCAAACCCCCCTGCACGGCCTGCCAGAGAGTGTATGGTGACGTGAATGACCCAAAGGCCACGGAGGACTGGGTGTGCTCTTGTCAGTGCAACTCATGGTACCACGAGAGCTGTGGAGAGGATAATGGCATCTATGATGATGATGGTTACATCTGCAAAGACTGTGTTTGAAGATGTTCTACTTTTTAACATAATGTTTGACAAATGTTGACACAAGCATGCACCTACACACACACACAGCTACACACAGTCCCAGAAAGACACACACACACACACACACACACACACACAAAGACACTAATGCGCAGAAACACACACCCATACAACATGATCAGTTAATTTTTAAATGCATTTTTCAATTAAATATTTGTTCAACTTTTTATTGCATGAAATGTATTTACGGTGTTGTTACTATGGTACACCAAAGACAATAGTTAGTGTCAATTTACTGTTAAAATTAAAATGATTTCAGCTGAAATTACTGTGTTCTCTCTTTATATTGGCCCATTTTACCTGAACATTGTGTTGTAGCTCAAGAGGGAACCTGCTGATACTCGAACTCTCATAAATCCAAAACAATTATACTTTTTCACATTTTTTTAACAAATAAATATTTTAGAGACCCATGCCAATTTATAAAAATATCAGATCTCCTGCATAGCTTATTATTTGATGGTCTTATAAATCATTTACCAAAAAGTGGCCCATTTTAGCTGACTCCACCCTATGTGAGTATGTGATCAAGACAAAACATGAAAGAAATATTGGAGGAAAAGAAAAACAGGAATTTCACATGAAAAAAAAAGAAAAACATGAAAACCTGACCAAAAAGAAAAACAATACCACACTATGACACTGAGCTATATACCACTGCCTGCGTGGCTTTTTCTTTCTCCCTCATGGCTTCCATGTCCTTCAGCAGTTGCTGCTTCTCCCTTTTCAGGGCTCCGATCTCAGCCTGCTCCTCTTCCCAGCGAGCCAGGATCTTCCGGTCACATTCCTCAGTCAACAGCCTCAGACGGGATCGCAGCGGCTCCAGTTCCTGGATCTGATCCCGCTGATACGCTGAACAGATATACGTACAATGCATGACAAATAATATGTTTTTGTAGCTACTATAACATTGTATATATGTGATTTGTATATTTGTCATGATGCAGCTTTGTCAGCTAGATGTGTTCATATTATTATAGTATTACTTTATCTGTGCCCTAACTTGTAGACAGTATTTCATCTCAATGCTGTGCTGACGACATGCAGCTATGTTTGTCTGTAAAACTAATATGTAGCCTTGATAAAACTAAAACATTTCCTGGCAGAGTAAATATTGGATGTGTAAAAATGCAGTTGAATTCCATGGTGATGAATCTGGGGTGATTATATTAGCTCACCAAATGCAACATCCAAGCTAATCTTGGCAACAAATATCAAACAGATTGTCATCAGTGTGGGAGCCATTTGTATGTTAGTTTGATTTATGAAAATCAAGTTCAAAGAGGTTTCAATCTGGTTTCTACCAGTTGAGAAACATCTCTAGAATTAGGTCAGTTGTATTCTTTTCTGACTTGGGGAAAGATATTAATGCCTGTATTTAATCTCCAAATGACTATTGTAACTGCATTCTTGCCTCAAATTGAAAGCTCTTTCTTGACTTTGGGAGGCTTTTAACTAGAACTAAGAGGAGAAATTATAGCTCCTATTTTAGCCTTCCTTACATTGGCTTCCATGTAAGGAGCACCGCTGCTCCAATTTGAGACGAAACTTGGATTAATGGCATTTAAAAAATGACACCAATTGGCCAGATGGGAACACTACACTTAAAGGTCAAAATGTCAGACTTTGAAAGGGTATAACAACTGCATCTGTAACTGATGGAGTTCCAGGGCCATGGTGGCAAACTTCACATTATATAGCATAACTTAATACCTAACCTCATTAACTGTCCACGAATGCTCCAACTTCATCAATGATTTACGGCACTCTGGGCATTTATTCCAAACCATTAACCAACATTACTGTAAATTAATCTTTTTGCCACCACAGTCTTGTTCCCATAGCACTTTCATTACTCTCTTAATCCATGACTCTTTCTCTCTCTCTCAAAAAATGTTGATTATCTTAAACTACGCACAAGGCACAACAGCCACAAGAGTACATAATGTACAGACTTCCACACAACGCACCTCTCTTGAAGCAATGCACCTCAATTTTACAAAACGTTACATAGTGATCTGCTATTTCTGCTCTGCCTTAATGAAGCCAGGAATGCAAGTTTCCCATTGATTACAGCTGGTTCTTTGTTGATGTTTGTTTTGTTTCTTTAAATTTATAGCACTTTAAATGTCAGCTAAGAAAAGTACAGCTATACAGTAATTCTAATTATTATTATTGAATCATAAAGATGAGGCCAGCTACTGGAAAAGCTACAGACCTAAAGTGTTTTCGTATTCCCTTTTGACAGCATAGAGGAGTGGTTGGTAAGTTTTGAACTCCCTGATGAAACGGCCAAACACTGCCCCGTGGACCTGTGTACAAAGCAGAAGCTAGGTTAGGGTGATTACTCTGACAGCGTGTGGGTGTTCGCGTGTGTGCACAGTACATGGATTTGTGTTTGTGCTGGCTTTGTTTGTGTATGTTTTGCACAAGCGGACCACAACACCTGTAGTTTGAGCTCCTGTAGTTTTGGTTCATGGGGGTTGATGGTTTGCAGCTCTCTCTTCACGTAGTTTTCCAGCTGCGTCAGAAACCGGGGCTTCCGCCCTGGACCTGCATACAGGTAATCGCTTCCTGTCCAGCACAACTGACAAGACAGGTTTAATTACAACACACACAAAAAAATTCCAGTTGACTGATATGGCTCTGGGATGGGTGTTCAAAATTGGTGTTTAACTCTGGTGGGTGTGGACTTACATAAACACTGCTAAAGTGTTGATACAGTTTACAGTTTCAGAGTTAAGCTAACAATAGATGTGCATAGATGAACCAATGCTTTGATAGTGACATCTGTTGAATTTAGTATTAGAAAAGATGGGGCTTTAGCTTTACCTGGGGAAAAAACTGAAGAAAGTTAGCTATTTTGACAAATAATCTTTATAAGTAAGTCATTATTAATACAGTGAAATATAAGCTAAGAATACAGGAATACAATTCGACCTAGACATAATTAACGCTAACCCGGTTTGCTTACCGCTTTCCCTGCATGTGGGTTGACAGAAACAGCACCAGTAACGTTACTTTCTCCATCTCGCCCTCCTTCTGACACTTGGACAGTGTAATTCTGTGGGCTATGGTCGCATAGCGGTCTAAAAATGCAAAGAAAGATAGAGTTAGCTTAGCTGTACAAAGTTAACAGTGACGTTGGTGACTGAACTAACGTTAACGTTACAGCCACCTTTCATCTGGAAACTAACAAGTAGCACCTGTTTTATTACTTGCCTTTGCTTTTGCGACGAAGGTAACGGCGGAAATTTGATATCTTTGTGTGGCGACATCTCCAATGTTTACAGGCTACTAATCTGCCGAGCCTTTCCCATGTTTGACATGTTCCGTTTGGTCTGTTTCATCTCCAAGTTGGCTGAGTCTCATACTATGTTTGCAGCTCGAGTCACTGCTGTGATATGGTTTCCATGGTAACGAGGACGGAGGACGCAGGAAGACCCCCATAGTAGACCGCGGCGCGCCTAATACTTTTCAAGTTGTGTGAGCTGACAACGATTCTGGTCTTTCTACATTAATTAAAAAACATAATCAGATTGTTTTTTTTAAAAGGAGAAGATTTTGGATTAATACATCTGCACTCTCACCACGAGATCTTTGCTGCTTTTTCAGGTCACATAAACTAACTATTGCGTATTACAGACACACTATAAATCCCTTTAGGAATATTATAGGAATAGAAGATTTATTTTTCGTTAGGCAACTTTGGTGAAAAGCAAAGTAAGTTATCAGTGGTATTAATGATATGCTGTCGATGAAATTATTTAATGAAGTTCGGAGAAAGATTTTATGTCAATAATTGTATATTTACTTTATATTATTTTTTATTGATTCTTCTTTAGGGCTTTTCTCTGGCAAATGGCATATGTCATTTTGTGTACAAGTCGGTGTACCGTATGGAATAAAATGAAAGATAAAGAGATACAATTGCAATGGAACAAAAAAGTGTCTATGAATCAAACACCTAAGAACTACATTTCCTAGCTTCCCCTTTTCAGTGGAAACCCTAACCCAGAGAAGGCGGAGTGCAGTTCTGTAGTCAATTCTAGAGACGTTACAAAGGGGGTGGCTCTGCGGCTCGACTACAGTACCCACACGGCACTGTCCAAGCCTACAGTACAGAGCACTGCTGCTTATCCGGGGATGTCATACCACTGCTATTTTCTCCCCTCAGTCCCTCTCACTCTCTCCCCACAGCTCCAACGGACTGGTACAGAGCTTTGGATAGAGAGAAACAAACAATAAAATAAAAAAGAAGACATCTCCCGAGCGAAAAATGGCAGAGCTTGGAGCGGGAAGCCTGCTGTTGGGGGATCCTGCTTTTAATTACCAGGAGAACGAACTAAACGAGCGACTGAAACGGCTCTACCCGGCCGTGAACGAGGAAGAGACCCCTTTACCCCGATCCTGGAGCCCCAAGGATAAATACAGCTATATTGGGCTGTCACAGAACAACCTGCGGGTCCATTACAAAGGTTAGCGAGCTGGCTCAGCCTTGACGTGTCTTTAACAAGTAGTTACAACAGCACTGGGCCCAAAGGGTCTCAGCTCAAATCTGTCACTGTACTGCGGAGGAGGGGGGTTCACACTGTAGGCGATTATGTATGTATGTATGTGTGCAATCTCCAGACCTGGTAAATCTAGTCTGAGCTGCCTCTCCCGTCCTACCGTCTTGCTTTGTTTTACAAATCAGGCAAGAGGAATGTCCAAATGGGTGACACTGAACTCGCTAACCCTGACAGCCTGTCTTGCAGTCAGACTGAAATTAACCTTCAACAACACGGCCTTCCTTTGTTTGTTTGTTTACCGTTTTATAACGTTATTTGCTCGCAGTAATTTGCCCGTCATGTTTTATACTGATAAACATGCCATGTTCTCCATAGTTTGTGCTGAAAGGTAGCAGTGGCAGCGATAACGACGCATAGCCACTGGTCTGCCAGCAAGCTAACTAATGACATCTAACAAATAGGAGCTAGCTAACAGCAAGCTACCTCATAAGCAAATACAGTAGCCTGGTAGTTAACTAGCTAGCTAGCCTAGCTTGCCTTGTGCCTTTTGCTATTGTTTTGAAAACAGTGTAAGTTACAAAATGTGGCTTGACACGAGCCCAACTTGTTACTATGCTCTAACACAAAATCAATATGTCGCACAACTAAATGTAACGCTACAAACGTTTAATTATTGGATGAGGCAATCACCAAAACATAATAAAAATGTCATTGTTTTGTTTTCTCGCGTGATTTCAGTGGCAGCGTTCTAGAAGTCTATTCCAGAATTTGTAAATCATTTTTTCCAGCCTGGAAGCAGCCGGTCCAACTCCATCCAGATCTGTATGTACCCAGAGCACAACAACAGGCCCCATGTCTAACCTCCAGCAGCCAGCCAGCTCGTTTTCAACAGCTGCTGCATGGGAGGAGGCCTCTGCGCTGTACATTAGGCCAAATATGTTGATGTTGTAATAAATCTGATATTTCGGCAGACATTGGCTTGTTGACAATTAAGATCAACTTGTTCATCAGACGGTGGCATCAATCACTTACTCGGATGGCTAGAATAAACATCAGTACGAGCTACTAGGCCACTGGATTCTTTTATCCAGCCAGCCCCTAAATCAAAACAAGGTGACATCTGTGTAACGTCCTGTTCTCAGGGTTTTTTTGCGTGTTCTGTGCTTTTTCGTCAGGCGACATGTTAGGGCAGCCACGAGCAACCCGTCAGTAGCAGACAAGCTAGTCCTGCATGTGTGTGTGAATGAGTCATATTGGATCCTCTCTCTCAAGCAAGACCAGTGAAAATCCTCATAGAAATCCTGTAAGGCCAATGTGGGCCCTGCTGGCTGTTGTTAATGCCACTGGAACATGCAGAGGATGTAGGTTGTGTAACTCATTTTGATGAGCTAATTTGGCACAGATTTGGTGGTGGTCCTGATAATTGGAATGGCAGGTCTAACCTATCTTTATTTCAATCTGGACTCACAGCCAGATATAGCACCCTGATTGTTATTTAATGCATAATTGATCATCTCCCAGTGGTCTAATTTAATATTAACCTACATTTAAAATGTTTAGCAGTGGAACTACTCAAAAGATGTATCATTATTTGTGCATGCTGTTTTGCTCCATGTGGTTTTCTGTGAATGACATGACAATACAGAGTTGTGGCTAAGGCTGTCTCCATTCTCTTCCATTTAATCAATGTTAAGTAGACCCTTCCGTACTATTTGGAATTATTTATGGACCTATCACTTTTGAAAAGTCACTGGCACAAAACTATGCTGTGTCTTAATATACTACACCATGACACATACTGCTAAGAGTAGATTATTGAATATTCTATGAAATGGGCCTAGCTAAATTGACACTGCATAATTGCACAGTGATGGCATATAAATAGGCCTATTCTTGGGTGTGTAGGATAATTTTTCTCCTCTTGGTTGTTCTAGCTCCTGTTCTGTTCCCCCACCCTGGTGGTTTGGATGCTATTTTGACCAGTGTGCCAATTTTCTCTGTTCAAGGCCACAGTGTCTACCTAGTACTGTTCTGCAATGACGCAGATTAATGACTTCACTCTCTATAGATAGATATATAAAGAAACATTGAAATACATGGAAACAAGCATATCAACTTAGTGCTTATTCATACACCTATTGAGTGATGTTATTTTTCAGTTAGGCCCACACTACATCACTGTGGCCTAGCAGGATTTTCTCTGCTGTATTCTGCAGAGATGGATTCACTATAGTATAAACAGGCCAGAGGGATGGATAGACAGGCAAATAGATATATATATATAGAAAGGGAGACATGTAGAGAGAAAAAAACTATCCTGTATACATCCTGTATATGTCTTGTGATTGATTCTAATATTTGGATTTGTCCTCTAGAATTACATAATTGCCATACATAATAACCCAGTAATAGCTTTATAACAGCTTTATGTCAGAGATACATGGATCTGCTGGTAGACATTAGTACTTCACAGTTTTGTTTAAGGCTGGTCAAGTTACAGCAAATTCTTATTTATGTTTTTATGTTGTCTTTGACATACAGAACCCGTTATCAGAAGCAATGATATATATAGGCTACATGTAGGGTTGGGTATTGTTAGGTTTGCGATGCCATTTTCTTCTTATCGATTTTAATCTTTATTGATTCCTATTAGATCAATTGTTTGGGGGGAAAATGCTACATACAGTTTTGGAGTGCCCTGACGTCAAAATACATCATTGTTTGCAATCAATGGCCCAACGAAAGACACCATCTAGCATCAATAAGAGGAATCCATGGTACAGGAGCTTATCAATTCCATGAAATTCGGCAATTTGATGCTGGTGCTGAATTGGAACCAGTTCTCGATACCCAGTGCTAGCTACAGTACATGTGTCCTACATATTAAACTGATGCTGACAACATGTAGACAGGATAAGGATATAATAGGTCTGCAGCCTATGAGAGAGTTTATTTTCAGGCTTTGCTTACTTAATACATATATACTTGTATAAACAAGAGAAGTGCAGCAAGCCCAAACAACCTTCGCAGAGGCATAATTGGGGTTTAGAGTAATATAAGGGCCAGGTAGTGTCATATTACGATTAGCCTATCAGCTTAGTGCCTATTAATACACCTTGTGAGAAATGTTACATTTCAACCTGTCAAGCCTATGCCTAGCCTTGATGTTAGCCTTCCTTTATTCACCTCAGTGTAGTGGAGGTAAATGAGTAATAATAATAATAATAATAACAACAACAATAAACTTTATTTATATAACACTTATCTAAAAGCAGTTTACAAAATACTTTAAAGGAAGTAAAAAAGTAAATTAAGAGGCAGAGGCAGGTACAGTAGTACTCTTTGTGGACCCACTTTCCCTTAACCTGCCTGGTCTACTTCTACTTAAGTTAGTAATTTCCTACATTTCCCAGAATGCCAGAGAAGAGGTGTGAACTTATTGCTTTCAATCACAGGCGGGCATATGGGCATATATATCTCTATAGCTAGTTAGCCAACTAGTTCCTGAACATTGGGGCATGTCTATGATCACAGCCAAGTCCCTTACTCAAAACACAACATGTCTTGTGGCTGCATTCTGGTCTATTGAGGCTACTGTCAGTGGAGAAATTGGTTTCTCTTCCTCTTCTATGATGGATTTCTTGCTGTATGACTGTTAAACATGCAAGATGGTGGGTCTAGAAAGAAGCCCTTGCCCTTTGGTGGGCGAGGAGTGTTTGCTCCATAGCAGAGTACAGGCTGGAAAGTGAGTTTTGAAAGGCAGGCAGACAACACTTGGTGAAGTAACCAATGAGACATTGGTCATTTTTTGTCATGGGGCAGTAAAAATCTTTCATTTTTCAAGTTAAGGGGTTAAGTGTAGAAATTTGGCCTTTGCGCTGTATAAGCAGGTGCACTATTTAGGTGCTGCAATATAGCATAGCAAATATAGCAAACGGATAAGTCAGCAAAAGTGTATTGAGTGGAATTAGAGACTTCCATTGTCTTATTGTCGATGATTTATTAGTTGTTGTAACCCAGTGCTTACACGTATAATTATAGTATAATAAGCCTGTTGCCTTTGGGGAGGGGGCAACAATTCTACAACGCCTGCTGTGAGTATTCTAAGTGTTTAAGTGGAGTTTGTCTGTACACACGGACAGGCAATATGTAGACGTGTATAGCCAGACCTTTCTACTCCCCTTGTTTACTTTGTTTTTAGAGCTGTTGTCCAGTGGGAATAATGATATGAGAAAAACTCCAGACAGTGTCTATATTTCTTCAACCAATCACAATCAAGGGTGTTCAAACTGTCTCATTAGATTGTTTTTTCCAGCTCTGGAGCTGTAGACATGCACGATGATGATGATATTGAACTGAACTTTTGCACTTTCCCCTGTTAGTGGTAAAGGATAGAGAACAGGGTGGGATTGCTGATTCCTAGTCAGCAATTTCGACTTGGAGTGTCATCATGGTGTGGGATAAGAACACAATACTGACCTTTGATCCTTGACCTTTGGTCAGGGTCGATCTGCAGTATATACATACCCTGTGCTATTCTCTGGAGGCCAGAGAAAACCCAGTGAGCCTGTTGACACTGGAAGGGCGATGTGACTTTTGTTTCATAGAAATGAAATGCAGTGGAATTGTAATTGACTTTCTACACTCTCGTGTATGAATTTAGCCTTAACAAGACATTGCTAATCATAAAGACGTAGTAACTATTTGGTTGTTACACATTTGACACTGTGTGAAATAGCAAACTCACCCTCTGATAGCAAAGAGGCCCTTTGGAGTGTGTGTTCACATGCATAAATGAGCATGTGTGTGCACGCTTGAATGCATCAATATATCTCTATATTAATATCCAGGACAATTGTGTGTGTTGTGTGTGTGTGTTGTGTGTGTGTGTGTTGTGTGTGTGTGTGTGTGTGTATTAGCCATTTCTCCTATCTGCCTGTGGGCTTGCAGAGAGACCTGTTGGCCTGCTGAGGACTGGTTTTCACAACGAGGAGCAGCTAAAAATAGACCGCATGAATGTTACTGCAACCATCAGACTGCATGAGCTCACATAAACATATGCACACACATTTTGGTGGTGATAATGAATGACCATGTAATGGCAAACCAAGGGACCCAGTGCATCGTGGTTACTGCTTTAGTTACTGTACTTATTGGGTTGTTTCACGGCCATTTGTTCTGCTTGTAAAGTCAGAATATTAGAAACATGTAATTCTCCAAGCACAATAAATGGACAGGAATTTGGCGCACAAGCTCTTTCTACTGTTGCTCTGGGTGAGAGTGTCAGTAAATAACTTGGACCATATAAGAGTAACAACAGATATATTATGCATAAGGATATATGAATACATACATTCAGTATTAGTGGAATCCAATATCATTTTTGGTTGGAATTGCCGAAAAGCTTGTGATGCTCTTAAGATCACGAGTTATCGCATTTTTAAAAATGTCACCCACAGTAAAAACAGGAAATTATTTCCCCAAATAAGCCTGTACTTAGGAGTAAAACGAATCAATCACTACTGAACGAAATGTCAAGCTCTCTTCCAATGACCAATTGTTTTCATTTTCAATCACATCATTTGATGGAACATGCTTAAGCCTTGAAATGTCAATCAAAATATCACAATCCAGAGCATCAACACATCGCTACAATAACCTGATAGAGCGAACATATTGCGATATTATACTAATATATTTTTATATTTATATTATATATATACTGTATATATATAATATTTTCCTCACACATATGGAGTGTTCCCATACAGTATGAGAGTGATGTCTAACTGGGCAGTCCATTAACCAGAACATCCCATATAAATGATACACTAAGTGTAAGATGTATTCACGTGTGTTGTGTTGCAGTAGACTTGACCAGTGTTATTTGTGTAGTTAGTGGCTAGAACCATGCTCTCTCTCTCGCTCTCTGTCTGTCTGTCTGTCTGTCTGTCTGTCTGTCTGTCTGTCTGTCTCTCTCTCTCTCTCACACACACACACACACACACACACACACACACACACACACACACACACACACACACACACACACACACACCAACAGCCTCAAGGTGTCTGTTGACAGCCAGCTGCTACGTTTAGGGTTACAGCCCATCTACATATCATGCATGCTTACACACACACACACACTAACACAACTCACAGAGCCTATATATGTATCAAGACAGTCCAACTCAATCAACTCAGTGCTTACATAAAACACAAAGAGGCACATATAGCAGTTATACCACACACTAACTCACTGTGTCTGTCTCCTCTCTTTCTCTCTCTTTTGTTCTGTTCTCACTCTCCCTCATGCAATCTGTATCTCTCTCTCTCTCTGCCCCCCCCCCCCCCCCCCCATGTCTCTTTGTCACACACACAGACACACATGTCCTTTTATTGGGGGTTGCATAAGCAGCAATCTGAATATAGAATGATGCACAGTAATGAATGCTCTGCTTGAATCTGATTGGTCCAGACACAATGCACGAGTCCCCTGACTTGTTGTTTACATCTTTACACACACAGAAAATGACATCCAGACACGCGGGGCTGTGAAGTCGTCCAACTCAGTTCGTCTTCGCTTGTTTGTTTTCGTCTGAGTACAAGTCACATACAATGCTGTTTATACTCCCATTATGGAAAAGTCAGCTCTTATGAAAAGTATTGATTATTGGGAGAAAAATCATTCTTCTTTGTGTTTAAATATTTGTTTTAACTCGAGCTCTTATCATGCACCTGAGCAATCAGTGGATTTCATTGTAACATCAAGTTGAATTCCTAGTAGACGCGGGCTAATGAATCAATTCTGAATCTGGGTTGACAGGATGTCAGAGGAAATTAAGCATTACAATGAACTGGTTCTTAATTGACCTCCTTGGGTAAATGGAAGTTAAAAAATAATAGCTGATGAAAGTCAATCAGTAAAGACGCTCTCACGCGGCTGACAAGTGACCCAGCAAGCTATGTGCTTTGGCTTTCACTGAGGTCAAGTCAAACTCTGATCAGTCTGTCCCAGGGCACTGACAGGCTGATATGATATCCCCCGCCTTGAATGATGGATCACTGGGAGCAAACCTAGAATGAACCATTTCAGTATCTGATGCCAGTCTCAGATTAGGGATGCTGTGGGGAACACAGAAGGGACTTAACTTTACCATGTGTTCAAGCAAGCGACTTGGTTGATGACAGGTTATGTGCCTATTAAGAGGTGCAAGAGGCTCCAGTTGCATCTACGTAGTCTCTTGCAGCTACAGGAGAATCATGTGTTTATAACGTTACTTTGTTTTGATGAGTTAACATAGCTAGCTGGCAAGCGCTAATAAGGCAGCATTAATACAAAATAATAATAAACAGAAAAAAAGGAATACACTGAATAACTGTTCTCCAAGCATTGTTTTTGAGATGAGATGAGATTTTGAGATTTATTCCTGTAGTCTTTATTTTGTATTGTGTTTTAAGTCACTAGGTGATGTTTTATGTTTTTATTTATGGATGTGATTTTTATTTTATGTTGTCTTATTGGTGAGAACAAAGATAATTTCCCTGCCGTGGCTGGACAATAAAGTTGTATTCTATTCTATTCTAGTTTTCCAAATTAAAGTTGTAGAGAACTGGGAAGCTTTGAATGGCTGTAATCAACCTCTCGTCTATTTGGGTACTATTGTTAGAGTAACAAAGTTACAAATTGTTACAAAATTGTAGCAAAACATGAAGGATGCAGTTGAGTGAATGCTTTTTTTTTCTTCTCCATTTTCCACCAAGTGAACAGAGGATGAGTTGGCCCAACGCCTGTGCTGTGTTCTCTACTTCTTTTCACAGAGAATAGGCAGTTTAAAAAGGCTGCATTTAGAAATGCTGCATTGATGTCAGACCAATTCACACTATCATTTGGAAGACACTAAGGGCCGTGTTTACTAAGAGGCACACTAATTACCACCGTACGCAAAAAAAAAAAGTGCAGCCTCCTCTAGTTTAGCACTTAATAAGACTACTAGTACCTGAGGCACAATATGAGTGCAGAGAGCACATGCTTACCAGGTGAAACATGTATGGCAAGCCGTTTTAACAACGCGCAAGGGAGAGTGCAGACTGTGATGTCCCCACAGAGGCCAGGAGATGAAGGGTATGGCATGACTCCTTGGTCTGAGGTTCTAGTTTGTTTCTAGTTCTCGTTTGGTATTTTGGTGACTTGCCATTAACTTGACTTCGCCTAAGTTGGAGGAGAGGTGCAGTAGAGGTGCAGAGGTTCTCAGACCATGTCAAAGCGCAAGTCGTGTTGTGTGCTGTTATTTTGTGGCTTTACCAGGGAATACACACAGGAAACGATCCTGTTCAAAAGTTTACTGACCCATTTTGTGGATGTTATGCTGGCTAGTTTGACTTTGATATAAATCCGTCAAGCAGGAAAAAATAAGATGCAACATATTTTATGTGGCTGTGGTGTGAATGATTGTCTATCCATGATGCACAGAGAACAACATTGAAGGGAATTTCAATATCTCTACATTTCTTCTTCATAAAAGGCTTCCTGATTGGTTAACTAGGCCGTGTATTCGCTTGTTGGTGATGGGAGGTGCAGAATCGCCACAACCTGCTTTTAAAGGGAAGGAAAAGAGGTGATTTGATTGGTCATGATTGAAGCTAGGCCCACCACACCTACTGATAATGTCTTCGTCCTAACCCAACCCTGATTCCGAATGAGCCGCAGTTGCGCTGTGTGTGTCTGGCCAAAAATCAGAGCTCACTACAGAAGACTTTACTACTCATGTTGTTACCATTGTTGTCCTTATATGCCTTGTGTTCCTCCACTTGCAGGCCATGGTAAGAACCACAAGGACGCGGCGTCAGTGCGTGCCACACATCCAATCCCCGCCGCCTGTGGGATCTACTACTTTGAGGTCAAGATTGTAAGCAAAGGGCGAGATGGGTAAGTGGATACCTGACTGTTAGCTGTAGTACTTGCACAGGGTCTAATGTTAACTTTTCTTTCCCCCTCTTTAGCTTGGTCAGGCCAGTAGGTCACAATTTCACATTTCATAAATTCCTAAATAAATACATGAGAACAAGGTTGAGTGAATTTTCCCATTTAGATGCTGATTATAGGGCCTTTAGAGGCAAATGCAAGCAAAATGTGCACACCTACAGGCCTGCCAAGCGCTGGTGTTACCGGGACACTGACTGACAAGGTGATGGGGCTTGACTTTTTTTATTACCCCCACTGGGACATCCTCATTGTTGGACCCTATGCTACCCTATGATATAAAAGGAAAACCCCTCCATCCTGGGATGCTATTGAGGCTACTGTCGATGGAGATGATCTATGATCTCTTCTATGATGGATTTCTCCCCTGTGTGATTGTTGAACATCGGTGTAGAATGGTCCAGACAGAAGCCCTTGGTCTTTGCGTCTGAGAGACTTGACACTAAAAACGTGACATTTACTGTTGATGTTTTAGATAGCTGAAAAATGTTCTGTTATCAAACTCCATTCAGTTTTAACCTAATCCAATCCAGGCATTGTATGTACAAAGACAGCAGCCAGAGTGGGCGATGCTACCATCATGCTAGTCACAACATCACACCAGGAGGTATCAAGGCTCATTCTGAATTAGTGTTTCACTTTAGCTAACTATTCAGTTTGAAGTTTTGATCTCGTTGACAATTATAACAAACTAGTGGTTCAAACTGAATTCTTCATACTGAATTCAACAGTGATTCCTTCCTGAACCAATCAGAGAATCCTAGGTGAACATCTGTGAACAGTCCTGCTTTACCCATATGGGTTTATTCCCCAGACGGCTGCATTGCCTACTGATGTCACCGAATTCTCAACTCATTGAAGCATTGAAGCTACCGTTTGCCTATAGGGCACGGAGCAGCTCAGAGAAGTGAACCTGTGACCTGAAGTTCACCGCATAGTTTTCCAAAGCAGCGAGGATAAGCTGTGTAGGGATGGCAGCTCTTTCCTTTCACGTTGTGCCCTAGAGCAAGGCATGTCAATTAGTACGATTTTTAGTCTCCCATAGCAAAACAAAATGACCGCTATATACCATACTCTGTTTTGGATTTGAAATCAAACAAATAATATGAGGTGAAACTACATATTGTCAGCTTTTATTAGAGGGTATTTGTGTATATATTGGTTCCACTATTTAGAAAAAAACACTAATGGTATTTGGTGGCATATCCTTTGCATGCAGTAACGGCTTGAATTCTGCATCCCATTGAATCCGCCAGACGTTGGGTATCTCTGGTGATGCTCTGCCAGGCTTGTACTGCAGCAATCTTCAATTGTTTGTTTTGAGGTCTTTTTGCCTCAAGTCTCATCTTAAGTAAATTAAATTAAATGAAATGTTCAATGGGATTTATATCTGGAGATTGACTTGGCCAGTCAAGAACTTGCCACTTCCTGGCCATGAAAAAACCCCTAGTCGCTACGGCAGTATGTTTCGGATTGTTGTTTTGCTGTGAGATGAAGCGCCTCCCAGTGAGTCTGGAGGCATTTGCTTGTACTTGAGCAGACAAGACATTTCTGTTCACGTCAGAATTCATTCTGCTACAGCCGTCAGAGGTTACATCATCAATGAAGACAAGTGAGACAGTTCTAGTAGCGGCTATACATGCCCAAGCCATAACACTCCCTCCACCATGTGTCACAGATGAGGTGGTACTGCTGTGGATGTTGGCCTGTTGCTTTCTTTCTCCACACTTTCCTCTAGCCATCACTCTGGTACAGGTTCATCTTGGGTCTCATCTGTCCACAAGATCTTTTTCCAGAAGGTGTTTAGCAAACTGTAACCTGACCATCCTATTTTTGAGGCTAACTAGAGCTTTGCACCTGTGCAGTGTAGCCTCTGTAGTTCTGCTGGTGAAGTCCGTTGCGAATGGTACTTTTGCCTCGAAAGGCAAACGCAAAGCCTAGAATCAAGACTAGACACTAACACCTCTTTTATGCTGCACTAATAATCCAAGGAAACGCACCTGACTAACCAGAAACACCTGTCAGGCCAGTTGTCTCAATAAATACTGCCCCCTGGAATAGGAGGATATAAAAACTGTTATTGTCATTTCACTGTCATTTCAAAATAGTAAAACCAATATTTATACAAATACCCTTTAATAAAAGCTGACAATCTGTACTTTAACCTTTTGTTATCTCTTTGATTTAAAACATTTGGAGTGGAGAGTCAAATGAATAAAGAAATCTTTGTCCCAAAACATACTGATGTAGGGCAGAATGTAGATCCTAGCTTATGCCAAATGCGTTCAACTGACAATATTGATGACTCTTTCGATTGAGCGAAGACGTTTGTCACTGCGCTGTCTGAAGCTTGCTTCCATGAAAAAGTTAGTAAATCAAACCCTTCCCATTCAAGCATGTATCCTCGTGCGGCAGACTGATGCTGTCAACGCTGTCTCGTGGTCTTTTACTGTCACTGTTGCTCTTGATGTTGATTCTGTTTCCTTCGGGGGACAATTCACTGCGGAATAAACTTCCGTACACGTTCAAGCAGATAGACCGGAATAACTTGCAAAGCGAGATCAGAGACTAGAAAACAAGATGTCCAATGTTAGCTCTGCCTCACTCTCAACATAATGTTTTTTACCTTGACATGCCACCCTAAATGATCCAGGTAGGAGGCGTTGGAGGAGGGTGATACTTGACGTTGAGTAATGTGTTAAAACGTATTACAATGTTGTTTTCTGCTCATGTCGTTGTGTGCAGGTACATGGGCATCGGTCTGTCTGCCCAGGGAGTCAACATGAACAGACTGCCTGGTGAGTAACAAGGGAATGACATAACCATTGAGGATATATGGGGAGGGGCTGGGGCAGCGGGGGGGATAGGCTGATGGATGCTTGATTGGATGGATTGATGCTCGAGTTAATTTAGCGTGGAGAGGTGGATGCTAGGATGGATGGATGGATCAGTGGATGGTAGAAGGGAAGGAGGAATGGGATTGGGTGACGTAAGGACTCCCCAAGGTCACTCGGCATGAACAGAGTATATGGTGAGTACTTCGTCAGGGCAGCGTTCAGCAACAACGTTAGCTTTGCTGGGCTGGTGCCAGAACCTCAGCCACTCACTGGTCCCGACTGCACCAGTGCTTTGGCGCGCCGAGAAGAAAAACATCCTGCAATGTTCTTTTCCTTTGTTCGAGTTTGGCTACACACAGGACAGTAGTACAATTAAGCAACTCTGTAGGGGCCGGCCAGCGCTTTGACCCCTGACCCCTCACGTAATTACTTTTTGACCCGTGGTAGTTCCAGCCCCAGGACGGCATCAGACCTCAGACACACACAATCAAACCACCGCACTGACAATGTTATAAACTGGAACATAAGGTTTAATGTTGGCAGCATAGAGCTTTCTCATTCACTAGTGTAAAAACATGGGAAGGGATTAATCAAGTTAAATGGGGTGTTAAATGGGGTGGGAAATAGTTGATGGATGGATGGTTGGGGTTTTTGGAGGGAAGGAACAAGGGTACACTGGAGGAAAGGAATGAGGAAGGAGGCAAGTATTGAAGTAGCTGGTGAAGTGCCAACATGTATGAGAGTTGAGGTTGGAGCAGGAGGAGCTGAGGACGCGTGGCCTTGTGGATGTGAACAGTCTGACAGCTGTACAGAGAACATGTCTGGGCATGTCACTGCAGTCATATGGATGAATGACATTGGAGATTGGCTTGGGGATAGGGTAAGGGTAACGGTCAACCTCAAATATCTCTGATCAGATCTGTACCAAAGGCCCACTTTATCAAAAGAAAAATATATATTTCTATTTTTGAACCATTGCTGTGTTGATGAAAGCTGAAAGAAAGTATGTGGATGAGAAATGAGCCGAATACCTCCGTGAAGGATGTTGTTATTAGGGTTAAGTTGTTGTTACTGTAAGGCACGTCAAGCACATCAATCATGTCAAGTGGCACGGTGATTTTTCGACCCCCCTTTTTGTTTAACCGTGTGAATACAGTGGGATTCAGAACAGCGAAACAAAGCCTCCACTATACAGATTTTGGAAACGGACGGACAAGACAATCTCACAACAGTCATCTTGGTCTTTTGTCTACCGATACATAAACATTCGCCGTGCATCGCCCGTATCTGTAATTCATTTGCTAGCAGATGGCCGGCAGCGCGGCTTGTCACTCGTGGCAATTTGATAATTTCTTGCCGTGAGTTGACGTATGAATAAAAAAGTATTGGTGGGGGGAGAAGAAGAAGTTGGTTCAGAGGTTTAATGAGCACAAAGAAGGGATCTCTCCTCCGCTGGCGCCTCCCTTCCACTCCTTCCCTGTGTTTCCTTCTTTTTCTCTGTTTTTTTTTGTCTTTATCTCTCTTCTTGTGCTCCCCCCCCCACCCCCCCCCCTCCCCTTTCTCATTCTCAGCAAACACACATACAATGAGATCAGTGAATGGTTCAGTGGGCTCTGATGACATAGGAGGAAGCGGCGGCAGCCATATTGCAGCCGGGAGTCCGCGAGTAGAGCCCCGTGCTCTCTTCCCCCGGGGCCAATCGGACCGCTCCTCCGGTCTGACCAATGGGGCTGCGCCGGGGCTGCTCCGGGGCTGCCCATTGGCTAGCCGACGAGGGGGTTTCGTGGAATGCTGTGGACTCATCCAGCCAGTTCAACGGACTCTAGATCCCATACATGCACGCTCGCACACAAAGATCATTCATCCCCCCCCCCGTCTCTTCTTGATTCGAACGTGTCGAATGTCACACAAAGGTTGGAATCGAGTGGAAACGGGGGGGGGGGCTGCGCGGACGGACGCGTTTTTTTTAAAAGCCCGCTCACACATTGGTTATGAAAATATTTTTGGTTGCTAGGATTCCGCTACAGATGGTCCGTAGCCCCCGGTAGACAGATTACTGTTGATTGCCTTAACTCCGACTGCCCCAGTGTGTTTGTGTGCCAGTACATGCGTGTCCTAGACTCTTGTGTGTTTGTCTGTCTGTGTGTGTGTGTGTGTGTTGGTGTCTGGGCCGATTGCATTTGCGTTTATCTCCATGCATGCATGTCTGGTCGGCGCATGCATCCATATGTGTTTATATCCGTGTGTGGGCGTGCGCGTTCCCTTAATAGTACAATGTTCTCCAATGCTGACCTCTGTGTCTGATCCTGCTGTGGAGGCCTGCCCATTTCATTAGCATGTTGGAGCAGTGAGCCTGGCTTTAGAGGCAATATCCCTGTCAGCAGATTAATCTAATACCTCGCCACACACACACACACACACACACACACACACACACACAATCGTGCACATATGCGCAGAAGAACGACACACAGCAGTATGCACTCGTGTACACACTCGCTCAAAAAAGAGACACGAACATAAACAGAAACACAAATGCACACATCTAGGCTTAGGCTAATGCTTCATCACACACACACACACACACACACACACACAGACATATACAAGCACGCATCTAATATCTCGGTTCACCCACGACCTACTTTCACTAACCCCGCTTTGCTTTTTGGCAACGACAGACAAGCTCTGATTGAGGAGAGACACTGACAGACCGGCGGCAAGCTGAAGGTGTACGCCTGCGACGCTAAAGCAGGGGTCGGGTTCGGTTCACGCTCGGCTCCGTCCTTTCAGGGAGAGGCATGTCTTCAAAAATTCAATCATCGCAAAACTTTGGATATGACTTTGGATAACTGAGCAGGGACGTTCTGTCATTAGCAAATTCAATTTTTTACTGTTTGAATTTGCCACTTTTGCGTATTTTGTTGTGTTTGTAGTGATGCGACGATGCGACTAAACTGCAAGTAGCAGCAGATACTGAGTACTGAAGTTTTACCAAGTGATGGAAGACCAGTTTGGGTTCACAGGACCAAAACAATTCACATATACAATCATTTTTTCCTCCGTTAGAGAGATGTTACATGCTTTTATGTGTGGAAAAAAGGCAGAAAATCAAGCCATTGTCTGTTCTTCTGTTGAATGTCTTGGTATTGGGTTTTAGTTTTGGGGAGAATACAAAGGCCTGATGTTAGCCTGGTGTCAGCCCCCGGTGCGTTTCTCTTGTATATGCAGAATGCGGCATGCCTATACCGGTTTACACTTTGTTACATAGACTGAGCATTGTATGCCCACAACCACTGGTTCCTTCGCACAGTAGTACAGAGCAACCCTTTGAGGCTTCATAGGCCTGCAGACCTGCATACGTTTTCAGTGGACTAGGCCATTAAACTCGTCGAACCCATAAAAGATCAGGTAAACCGTTAACGAGCAACAGTTGGAGTCATGCTGATGGTTGACTAACCAACTAGCTGAGAGTTACATACATACCTGTCGATACCGACAACAACAACAAACTAAGTTTAGCAGTTAACTAGTTAAGTTAACTAGTTTAGTGAGTAATACATGACATCTTCTCTCCCAGTCGCTTCTTTCTCCTAGTTCAGCCTCATGTGCTTCTGTGCTGGTTGGCAATGACTCACCAGGTTCTGCTCATAGACCAGAGCCTCCTGCTGGCCACCCAGAGCATTACACAACATGCCACAGAGGGCAGGATTAAGTAGTTAGGTGTGTGTGTGTGTGTGTGATGTGTGATGTGTGATGTGTGATGTCCCGGGGGCAGTGGTAGTCAGCTGGGAAAATCTGGGCAGCAGAAGTAAATGAGTAATTCGTCAGGAAATACTGTTTACAGTGCCCTTGAGCAAGGCCCGTAACCAATTCTGTTGATCAAAGTCACAGAAATGATTTCAAGCAGGCCTGAATGACAAGGGTGAAGAGATTTCAACACCACTCCCGTCTCTATCAGTCTAGGTTGATCCACTGGATCTGCAATCCACTTCATTTTTCCATTGTAGCGCGGGATCCCAAGACAAGAGGTTACATTTTAGAAAATAAGAAGAAAGAAATCCTAATCCTAATCCTTGTCCCATTTCAGGATGGGACAAGCACTCGTATGGTTACCATGGAGACGACGGCCACTCCTTCTGCTCCTCGGGCACCGGGCAACCGTACGGCCCCACCTTCACCACGGGCGATGTGATTGGCTGCTGCGTTAACCTCATCAACAACACTTGCTTTTACACCAAAAATGGCATCAGCCTAGGTTGGTCATGATGTTCTGTTTTGTGTAGAGAGGTGAATTTATCAATTGTAACATTTTATGATGTCGTAACAGGTAATTATCATTTGTTTGCTTGTTTACTTACTTAGTTGATATATTGTTTAATTGATATCTTGCTCACTCATCTTACTCAGACGACCTAACTCTGTTTTCCTTCCATCCCTCAGGTGTAGCCTTCACAGACCTCCCCGTGAGTATCCTCATACCTGCATCATATTGCATACTATGTGTGATTTACCAAATAAACTGTAGCAATCCCACCTTCTGTTACTACAGTGGCTACAGCTAGTGTACCTAAGACTACTCCAACCATAAGATTTTAACCAGCAAGTCATTTTCTGTCCTTACTGCTGTTATCATGATGCTACGTGGTGATATAGTGCTAGAAATGTCTTTCAGACAAGTCACAATTCAGGATAAATCAAATAGAAAAAAAACCCTACACAGTCTCTTTAAGCAAATATTTTGCTTCCCTTCGCGTCTGCCAGCCCAACCTTTACCCGACCGTGGGGCTTCAGACTCCGGGCGAGATTGTAGACGCTAACTTCGGCCAGCAGCCCTTCGTCTTCGACATCGAGGACTACATGAGCGAGTGGCGGGCCAAGATCCACGGCATGATCGCTCGCTTCCCCATAGGGGAGAGGCTGGGGGAGTGGCAGGCCGTTCTGCAGAAGTAAGACAGCACAGGCGCACACACACACACACACACACACACACACACACACACACACACACACACAAGCCTTACATATCTTGGAAGATTACCTATATTAAGGGCTTCAAAAGTCCTTCAAGCCTTCAAGCCTCTGATAGAACAAAAGTTTGCATTCATCTCTGTGGAGAAATCGCTTTTCATTCTAACTGAATAAAAAGGTCTTGAACCATATTAGATTTAGCTTGATGAAACCTGCAGACACCGTGATATTCGATACCCTGATACCCGGAAATTGTTACCTTATTCTGCTGCGACGTTGAAAGCAAGAGAGATGCAGCAATATAACCTACAACATTGAAATGCACGCACACACACACACACACACACACTTAAAACTTAAGACTCCCTTTAAGTTTAATAAGTTGTTCACCTTTTTAAACCTGTTTTCTCTACAGTATGGTGTCCAGCTACCTGGTGCACCATGGGTATTGTGCCACGGCAACAGCCTTCGCCAGAGCCACGGAGACCATGATACAAGAGGACCAGACCTCTATAAAGAACAGACAGAGTGAGGGTGGAAAACTCGCACTACTCCACATTTTCATTTTCCTGAGCGCTGATTGAAACCGTCTTCATCACAATTTTCATCAGCACCACAGGGCTTTTTTTTTTGTACTCAACTAGCTAAAGTGTAATCCTGCTTTTGCTCCTCACCCACAGAATTATCAGTGCTGAATAGATGTCTTTCTCACTTCAAAACCATTTCCAAAGCTGTAATATGAGTTTTTACCGTGCCATGATGTGATATCGTGAAACTTTTTTGCTCTCGTTTAAGTTGACACTGAACTTGCACCACCTCCTGCACGTCGCCGTCCGTCAAATGCTTGCCGGGATAGCATTGTTCCTCTTGACCAATGAGAATGTCCCAGTGATAACATCCTGTTTCCTTTTGTCCAATAGGAATACAGAAGCTGGTTCTGGCAGGACGGGTGGGTGAAGCCATAGAGACCACTCAGCAGCTTTACCCCGGCCTGCTAGAACACAACCCCAACCTACTATTCATGTTGAAGTAAGTTTCAAAATCGTAATTGAAACCAAACCTAAACAAAGTTCGAACTCCTTTTCATGTTAAAGCGACAACCTCAACCTAGTGCTTTGATGTGCATGACATCACTCCTCAACCAGCTCTTTTATGTGACAGTAAGTTAAGTCAACCCTCTCTTTATCCTTCTCCTGTATCATTATAATGTCGCTGTTGCTATGCTATATGTTTGCCTCAATCCAATATAATGAAAGTGCTTGTAAAAAGTGGCCATGTTTTAAAGAGTGGACAGAACTGCAGTGACAATGCAGTTGGAGTTTCACACGGCGTCCTTACACCCAAGCACCATCATTCTGTAGAGACTGAATTCACACCCCGGAGAGAAGCAGTCTGCCTGTGGGGGGGAAACATGTTTGCACTTCTTCTTTTTTGTTTGTTGTTTTTCTTGCGCAGTGTGCTGTGCACCACATCTTCTCTGACTTGCCTTGTAGCGTTTTTTTTTTGTTTTGTTCTTTTTTAGATTCTCCACTGCACACCTTCCAGTCACAGTCGTCTATCCTGTCTCTATATTGCGCGGGGTGTGATGTCCCTATTCCCCACCCTTTTTTTTTTTTAGACTTCTAGCAAATTCACCCAGTAATGAGGAAAACCAGTATGACAAGCTGAAGAGAATAAAACCTCTTTTCCTCTTCCTCTTCCTCCTCATCTACATTCCTCTTGACGCTTTCTGCTGTGGACTTGTTAATGACAATACCAACATTTTGCACATCATGTATATTTGCTGTAAATTCACATATGTGTTTTCTTCTTCCAAATCCCTCATTGTTATTTATTGCCTATACGTTGAGTAACACCAGTGCGTCCTGCCTCCCCAGGTGTCGTCAGTTTGTGGAGATGGTGAACGGTACAGACAGCGAGGTTCGCTGCTTTAGCATTCGCTCCCCCAAGTCCCAGGACAGTTACCCCGGCTCGCCCAGCCTCAGCCCCCGCCACGGAGCCACAAACACACACCTGCACGCCGGAGGTACACACACACACACACACACACACACACACACACACACACACACACCATCTCCTAAATTTGTAATCCTCCGTGGGGAGCAAGGTAATACACAAACAAAAAAATGGCTATGGAACTCCCTATACCAAACAGTGTAAACATCCAGGTGCGTGTGTGTGTGTGTGTGTGTGTGTGTGGGTGTGTGTGTGTCCCACCCCCCACCTCCCCCTCTCCAGGAGCAGACAGCCCTACCTGCAGTAACGGGGTGACTCCCACCAACAAGTCAAAGAGCCATGGCGGCATCGGCAGCAGCAGTGGCGGCGGCGGCAGCGGCGGAGGCGGAGGCAAATACCCCGGTGTGTCCTCCTCCGCCTCCTCCTCCTCCTCCTCCTCCCCCTCCTCCGTCAACTACTCCGAGTCCAACTCCTCCGACTCCACCAAGAGCCAGCCACACAGCGCCAACAGCACCCAGGAAACCAGGTAGGGAACGGGATTCTTGAACTACCTATATTTGACCTAACAGAGGAGTTAGTGTGCAATGGTAAGGTTAGTGTATTAAGCATTCCTGTGTGTGTGTGTGTGTGTGTGTGTGTGTGTGTGTGTGTGTGTGTGTGTGTGTGTGTGTGTGTGTGTGTGTGTGTGTGTGTGTGTGTGCGCGCAGTGACAGCGAGATGGAGATCGAAGCAGAGCACTACACCAACGGGGTGGTGGAGGGCTCCTCAGCACGGATCATGAATGGCACTTACAAACACCAAGAGATCCTTCAGCCAGACGACAACAGCCTGGGCAATGGGGTCACAGGTACACACACACACACACACACACACACACACTCTTCTTCTAGCATCCTTGATTTCTTACATCTGTCTTAGAATAGGAAGTTTCTATGCATGTACTGTAACCTGTGAAGCATCGCGGTAGTTCAGCCAGGACGCGTGGTCATGCGCGCCCCATCCAAACACACCGCCAACTCCTCTTTCATCCCTGCTGCTGTGCTGGTTGTGCTGCTTACTCCCTCCACCCCTCCACCCCCCCCACCATCCTCCTTATTCATCAATACACTTACCATGGTTGTCTGTTGAATTGATGTATCTGTTCTGTACACTATTGTGCTCCCCCCCCCCCTCTAGAGAGCAGAACCTGCCCTGCCAAATACAACTGTGCAACCATTTGTACAATAAATGGTTTGGAACTCTTGACGAGAGTGTTTCTGACTGGAGTGTGTGTGTGTGTGTGTGTGTGTGTGTGTGTGTGTGTGTGTGTGTGTGTGGCTGATAGATGAGGGTTGTAGCAGTAGTAGACAGCTCTGTGGAGGGAACCAGGCGGCGACGGAGAGGATGATCCAGTTTGGAAGGGAGCTGCAGGCGCTCAACGAACAGCTGTGCCGCGAGTACGGCAAGAACGCCACGCACAAGAAGATGTTACAGGTATACACACACACACACACACACACACACACACACACACGTACACACACAATCATCAGGTTTTGACTAAAGAGCTGTTAAGCAGAAGGACCTCATTAGCTGCTTAGTGAATCAGGTCCAGGATAATAGTGATAATTAGAACTTCATTTGTGGAGCACTTGTCTAAAACAAAGTTTCCATAGTGTCACAATCAGTCAAACATTGAAAAGTCATTGAATTTGATGTCCAAGTGGGAACCCTGTTCATAAAGTACCTTTGTGGCACCACCCCCTTTTGATCATTTGTGCACCGCCACCTTGTATTTCATGCCCATGGGCCTCTCTCTCTCTGTCCGTCCGTCTGTCCGTCTAGGATGCGTTCAGCCTGCTAGCGTACTCAGACCCGTGGAACTGCCCCGTGGGCCAGCAGTTAGACCCCATGCAGAGAGAATCACTCTGCTCGGCACTCAACAGCGCCATTCTGGGTAAGGGACACACACACACACACACACACATTCTTAGGGTGTGTTCACACTATGCCGCTCTTTTCAAACTGCCACTGCCATTTTTCCTAATGGGAAAAGGCCCAGAAGGTGAACAGAAAGTGGCCACTTCAAAAGAGACGCTGCACCTGCTTCTTTTTAAGCAGACTACTTTTAAAATTAAGAAAAGTTTAACTTTTTCGAGGAGACCACATGATGTGAGCTGACAAACAAGACAAACACGAGGTGGGATTTCATGATGAAAAGGCAGCAAAGGTTTTCTCTTTTCCTTGGTCCAACAGAGTACGTATAACCCAAAGCAGTGCTACATGCAACTACGTCTGTCACCATCGTGGAGGTCCTGCGGAGGACTACAAATAATGACTAAAAAACAGCTGGACAAGAAAAAGAGAGATAACTGAACATTTTTTATTAGTATTGGTGTAGGATTATTCAGTGCTGTTATAAATAGTTTGATATGGTAGATTTGTTTCCAAGTGTCCACCCTAGGCCGACTAGCCAAGAGGCTAACTGATGTTACTGTTAACATGTGTGCAAATCAGATGTGTTAGCAAGACAGTGCTGGTTAGCTGACCGGATACTATGGAGAAATGTTCAGTCCAAACCAGGACAGAAGTTAAACACGTCTATTCTACATTGCTGAGACAGCCAAGTCATGTTTATAGAAACAGCTGTTCTCAGCCGCTGTAGCACAAGGCAACAGCTGAGGACCTCCACTATGGCCGCCAGAGGGTGAGCTCACCTGAACGCCCTCTGTAGAGCATCAGACGCTGTTATGCAAGCAGAGCGGCACGCCGTGTGATCCACGTTTTCATATTAGCAGCACAAAATGCGGTTAAGGCAGCGCTTTTTCTACAAAAACAGAGGAAATACTGGATATGTGCCTCTGGTATCTGCTTTTGGGCAAACGCACCTATGCACATACGCACATTGTCGATGTAGCGCGTCTCATCTGTTGCACTCTCGTCTGATCCCGTGGTGTGTTTTCCCGCTACAGAGTCCCAGAACCTGCCCAAGCAGCCTCCACTGATGCTAGCGCTGGGCCAGGCCACGGAGTGCGTTCAGCTCATGGCCCGAGTCCGTTCTGGTTCCTGCTCCTTCGCCAGAGTAGACAACTTTTTGCACTAGCCCAAGTCCAGGTGGGTGTAGGTCACGTGGCTATATCATACACACACACACACACACATTGAAAAACATGTAGAGAACATATGGACCACACATCCATAAGTGAAATGTAAAAAGAAAAAATTACATAAATTACACTTTAATAATTACACTACAGTGATGCTACACACACACACACACACACACACACACACACACACACAAACGACTCTTCACCTGGCTCAGACCATTGCCCCGTCTCTCCACAGGTTAATGTTAAGCAGCGCTGAGAGAAGGCATGTCCAGCAGGTAGTTGTCATGGCGACGGAGGAGAGAGCATGCGTGTGATTGGTGTGTTTGGCTGTCCGTCAGACCAAGCCAGCGGGACAGACAGAGGAGCGGAAGAGGAGAGCAGAGAAGAAAGCTTCTTTTTAATTTAGTATTATCAAATACAGAAACGTGTGACACTATTTAAAGATAATTAATTATTATTCTGTTTATCTAGACATTTTTTAGTTCTTTTTTTTGTCGGTTTGTTGTGCTCATCTTGGACAAAAGAAATTCTAATTCCCTTTTTTTTTTTTTCCTCTCTCTTGTTTTAATGGGTGGATATTTATTCCCTACGACTCAGTATTTTACTCACCTGTTGTTGTACACCATATCACTGACCACAGTACTCATGGCTGGTTTCCACAGTAACACACTCTGGCCCCACCCCCCCCCCCCCGGACCATAGGTCATCTCTGCAATAACATTAAGTGATGTTAAATGTCATCTTCACCGAGGAAATATAGCAGACAGACAAAAAAGCCCTTACTCCCCCCAAAGTATGCACTTGGAAGTGCACTATTTTCTCTGGATGTAAAAGAAAGCGTCTGCTACGGAGAGAGAAACATACACAGTGACTTGCTGCTCATGTGTTTCTCCACACCTGAGAGTAAATGTTTGGAATATGATTCTCTTTTCAGGTGTCGGAAGATGCAAGGAACCAGTGGGTTGAGAGACATAAACATAAATACACAGTCCTGCTCAGTTCAGGGTTCAAAAGCTGCAGCAGCAGCACCACTGCAGGATATTTGCAGTGATGGGTGAACCCTCTACGAGTGATGCTACTGTCAGACTCTTAAGCTCTAGCTGACCCTGCTACTAGAATCTGTCAAACCCTCTCAGATGTGAGGATTTAAGGGGTCTGGTTTTGTTCTCACCGTTTTAAATGCATGAAGGAGTGTGATCAAAGAAGTGCTTACCTCATCGTGATGGATAGGTTTACCTGCGGTTACAAAAACCTCATTGATTGTGCGTACAGCGAAGAATCTGGGGAAGGTTGATGCAGTAAGGCGTTTTGTCAAAATACAAAATGGGGTGAGGTTATAATGGGGCCCCAGAAAAAATGAAATCAAAATTTAGTGGATATGTATTGTTGGCAGACTTTCCCAACTTCCTGTCTGAAGCAATCTGAATAAAAGACGGTTGACTAATAGGTTAGTAGCCAAAGAACAATAGCCTGCAAAATCAGCTTTGATCAATTTGGTCGATTTTAGGATGCCACTTTGTGATAGCAAAATCCTATTGTTACTACATGAAGGCTGCATGTGCCCTTTTCAAAACATGTAGCCAAACTCTGACTGGACTGAACTGTGTTGTCGAGCTATCTAGCTATGCTGACCCATACAGTCCTAATTCACATAGTTGTTCCAGCTGATTTCTAACCACGTATAGGTAGTGAAAATCAGTTCAACTCGTCTTACTTTGGCTCCATGAGGTGAAAAGGTCACAGTGGATCACAGTGGGTCCCAGTGTAACGGCAGATTGCTCCTGGTCATATCAGCATTCAAACACACATTCTTGTTTTTCTTTCTGTAATGTTCTGTCTACTGAGATGATGCAGACACACCATGTCTGGCTTTTTCTACATTATTTGTGTCTTCCATACGCACATGGTGACTATAACCAACATGGTGGCAGGTTATTTCTGTTTGTTGGTAATTCCCTCCAGGCAGGGTCCAGAATTGACACCCCCAGGCTCCAAAAGCTGGTAAAAAAAAATGTCTTTGGTGGGTAAAATGGGTAGGGTGATTTATTTCTATAAAAAAAGAATCTTTTAATTATTACAGCTGGTTTAATTTACCAGATGAGTCAAAAGGTTAATTTTGGACACTGCCTCCAGGTGAATATCGGACAGGTGGACATAATAACTATATAGCTGCTGGCCACCATGAGATTTTTACAGTAACTTTACTTATAAGGAACTTTTTTAATAGAAGTTATCACAAGTGTTAGAAGAACACATTTCTCTGTACAGGTGTTCCTGGCTTGGAGCCAGATCAGTAGGAACAAACTACCAATTACGTCGCCACTTACAGCGCCACAAGCCTGAAACTACAGCTATAGCTTCTTCTGAAAAATACTCCTTGCCGACAACCACTTTGCACCTCTCGGAAGTGATAACTTTCACATCAGTACGGTTTTATTTTCTGAACAGCCTTTTAATTGTATTTCATTCACCTCAATGACAATCATGCAGTTTTTACATCGTTTGGGGGGGAAATTACATATTTTCTGTCCGTTTCTAACAGATGGTAGGCTTTTTTTTTTTTTCACGCCGACGTTACAACCTGCTTCCATGTCCGTTAATTGGATTTTGTGAAATGTATTATTTGAGTTTCATCCCCTAGCTCTATGTGAACCTTTCCTCATTTCCTTTGAATCTCTTGTCTTTGAATCCCTCTCTAGATGTCTTGCTCCTTTCAGACTTGCTGCCAAACAGGCATGGCTGAATGTCTGGATGGCGGCAAACTGAGAGAGGAAAGCAACAAACAACCGCGTGTCTCTCCTCAAGTTCATTACAGCCGTTTCACTTTGGCCGCTTTGATGTGGCCGGGCAAATGGCTCCTGGACTCACCGTAGCCTAGCCTACCCCCAAAGTGTATATTTCCATTCATAAGAGAAATTTCATTCTATGGTAGAGATTTACTGACTTATATTATACTAGGGATGTGTGTATGCTGTGTGGGGGCTAGTACAGGGTATGTTGTCAAGCTTTTTTTTCCCAGGATGGTTTTTATAAACACCTTCTGCTACGATAGGAACTATTCTAATGGCTACACACACACGCGCGCACACACACACGCACACACACAAAACATCCATTTATACACCTGTAAAGGACTTCTGTTACACACACTTGTACGTGATAGAACAACCTCTGTTGCATACCTGTAGGGAACACGTCTCCCAGCAGCCCCTTTGTGTTTGAACCTGGGCTGCGTCTCAGTGCTGTTACCGCGCACCCTTCCTTTATCCCTTTTGTAGACATGGCCACTGATCTGATGGTGGAATACTTTTTGTTTTTCGTCAAGCCAGCTGAGTTAGATCAGCGATTGTTCCAAGGAAAGGAGGGATGTGAACAGTGTTGGAACACGCCCCGAAGGCCTCTGAAGCCAAACGGACTTCATCTGGCGAGGCCGCGAGAAATGGAATTAGGCATTACAGACAACAAGCTGTGCACAATTGATTTCTATTTTTTATTTTAATTTCATATTTTGAGTTTTGAGTTTTAGCAAAAAGTAAAAAAGTAAAAAAAAATTGTGAAATGAGTTACCCTCTACTTAGCATGAGACTTTTAAAACCTTTAAAATGATATAAAAAAGGAAAAATGATAATTAAAAAAAACATACCTATGTACTGGAAACATGATAAAAAAGAAATATTGTATTCTGTTTAATTTTGACAGAATTATTTTTATTAAAATACACATCCATAAGCATTATTGATCTCATGTTGTTATTTTGGGTCTTTTTTATTGTGTATTTAGTTAGTTTGCCAATGTGGAGAATTATAAAAATGTACTGTATCTAGATCTAGATCAGATGAACTGTACAGAAGCTCTCAGGGAAACGTGGAGGAGGGAAGAATTGTGGCAGTAACGGGGAGAGAGAAGAAAGTCTGTGTCCATAAGCAGAGTACAAGTGATTTAACATGTAGGATCAACCGCCTCAGAATGGTCACATCACAACACATAAGATAAATCACTAGAACAGGTGTTTTCCACAGCATAGCCAAGGGGGTTGTCCAAGGTTGAGGCCCAATTCAAGTCAAGTGACATTTATTTATAGAGTGCTTTTAACAAACCGAATTGCAACAAATAGTCATTGCACTTTGCCACAAAATGCAAAGAAAATCCTGAATAGTTTTGGGGTAAGGTAAAGTGATGGGAGTGATATGAAAGATAACCCCTTTTAGTACAAACCAGTCAAGTCAGATTCATCTATATGCTTTTATTAAACAGGTTTGCGCTTTCCAGAGAACAAAGGACACAAATGTATATTAAATGAGACAATAAAACAAGAAATGATCAAATACATAGACGCATCACGTCACAAACTCCAAGAAATGGGGACACAGCTTGTGTGTGTGTCTACAAACCGTTTGAAACTAGGTGAAGGGGTGAAGGGGGAGGCTGGAGGACAATGCTGCTTGGAAGCTGCTAAATCTGAAAACCAGAAAAGCTCCTGTCTAAACCTGTGGGATAAACCACTTTGTAAGCCTTAAACCCAATGATGTGCCTGGAATTACCGATTGCTAATAGTTTTCTGTCAGGGTCAGCTCTACTGCTGGGTCTCTGTGTTGGGCTCCTGGTTGATGTACTGGTACAGCTTCCTAACAGGCCTCGTCTTCACCGGGGAGTCTAGAGGAAGACATAATAGAAGAAGAACATAATAATAATCACCAGCTGTCAGTGGGCATTGTTTTCTCCATTAACTAACGGTGCAGTATAGTGTTCACAATGTGACTGGTATATAAATAGGCAAATAAACTTTATGGATATTTACTTCTATAAATACAAAACTGCTTCACCAGCACAATGTTGTTGTAAATAAAGAGATTAATTGAAAATAATGAACATATTTATGTATATTTTTATAAATCCATGGCGCACGTGCACAGGAAGTGATGTGTTTTACATTTTTGGTTTGTTTGGAATAAATGGAAGAAGAACAGTGTGTTAGCATGAGCAGCGATAGCCACCGTGGCTGAACAGACAAAGAAAAAAAGCACCACCTACAGAAACTCAAACTTCATCAACAAAAAAATCCAAGGAAAAAGACGTCACGGTACTGGACACACTGTTTGATTGACAGGTGATCTCTGGGAAGTGCAGTGAGAAACACCACACTGATGAGCGCTTAGCATCAAAGATGGAGACTAAATAAACAAAGCAACAGTAAACATGTCGTCCCCCATGAATGATGCAGGCAGCCCTTGGGCCAATCAGGAACAAGATGCATCATCCCTCCACGTTTCATCAAAATCAGACCGATCAAACCTGGGTCCTCTGGGTTTAAGGATGGTGCCCTGCCGCCCTGCCGCCCCATACAACACTATGATATATAGAGGCTTCATAAAATGCTGTTGCAATATGGAAACACGCAGAATACATACAGTGCACATAAGTGTCACTGAAACTCAGGGCACTGCTGTGTCCTGCGCTCTTCATCAATGCCTCTCCCATTGCAGATCTTCCTCTTCCTCTTCCTCCTCCTCCTACTGAGGTGCGGAGGGCATGGTCAGAGCTCCTCAGCGTCTTCAGTGCCGAGACCTTCCTCCGAATGACTGGCAAGTTGTTCTGGAAGTGTGGGTGCTGAACTACCACATCCAAACCAGAACTGGATATCAAGTCAAATTAATTATTTATCTCTTGAAACGTTCATTTAGAACACACACACACACACACACACACACGCATGCACGCACACCTACTTCTTTATCTTCTTGAATCCTTGCATGCTGAGGAACTCGACCAGTTGTGTGACCTCTTGAGCTCCAGTAAAGATGGAGGAGAGGCCCTGGTGTTCCTGCAGGTCTTTTTCATACTGTTTACAGTAGATTAACACACGTTTCCCATCTTCATTCCACTGTATACCAGCGATGGTGAGGATTCAAAATAGATGCAGGTAGTTAGAATTAGTCTTCACAGTGTGGCATACATGTATGCTACTTAGCTGTAAAACAGTTGGTTTAACTGCTAGCTAACCGCTAGCTAAGTAGGTAGCCAGTTAGCTGGCTGGTTGATATTAATGGCAATAACTAGTTAAGATACTAAGATACTAATTAGAAAGCAAGCCTCAAATGTTTTGACATCAAGATTGTCCAAAATATCAGCAAATTTCTCCAGGAAATCTGAATTTGTAGAAGTAGTGGCAACATTTTCTGAAGCCATCTTTATAATCAGCTATCAAATTGTTTTAGCTAGCCACTAAAATCTCACATACTGTAACTGAGTTACCATGGAGACATACAAAAGTCACTTGTGTCTGTGATATTCAATAGTGAGTGTATAATGATTGTATTTGAATTATGGTATTTTTTTTATCTCCTATGGTATCACTATAATATATCTTTAATATTTCTTTATTATTTTTAATATTTCTCTAGTCTGTCTGGGGTATTCAATAGTGAGTTTAAAGTGACTGTATCCTAGTTTATGATACTTTCTGTAATATTATATATATATGTATATAAACAAACTATATATATATATATATAAACTATATATATATATGTGGCACTCATAATAGTGATATTTACCTATTTTATGGTATTTTAATATTTCTATAGGGGCGTTTAGCGTGTCAGTGGTACTAAATAGTGAGCATATCAAAGCTGATGGTATTTTTTAGTATCACTATAACACTACTACAATATTCCTCTGGGGAATTATAGTTTTGCTCTGATATTTGTATAATATCCTTCTGGCACATGCATGTCTAGGAGATCATGATACAGCTTCACAATTTTCTGAAATGAATATTTTCTTGCTTGTTTCTATTGGGACAGTAGAGGGCAGTAGGAGGTTGGAGGAGAAGTTACCATCACAGCATTGGGAGGCATCCTCAGAGGAAAGTTACCACCTCATGTTTATTTTGACCCTCTTTTAATTACAAAATTCACAGATAAAGAATGATTTGTATCATTAATAAATGCTTAAATGTTTAATATTAGCAATTGGATGTTGAATTATTTTGTTAAAATTACTAAATAAGTGTTTTCATTATCATCATTATAAGAATAAGAATAAGAATAAGAAATAAGAATAAGAATAAGAATAAGAATAAGAATAAGAATAAAAATTGTATACCTACTTTTGAAACACTGTGAACAAGGAATCTATACAAAAACAGCACACCAAGGGGGAGATGGAATACAGTTACACAAAAACCCTTTTGCAGAGGTTGGGTGTTTTCATATTTTTTGTTTCATAAGAAGTAAAAATAAATAAAAAAAGAAAAAAGAAAAAAAAATATTTTTTTCCATTTCATTTTAATATAAATCTAATTTTTTTAACGAAAGTGAATAAAAGCAAAGATCACGTTTTCAAATATAAAAATTATTTCAACACATGGTGACAATATGATCATCACAAGTGCAGATAGGACTCTTCATCTTCGTACTGCTACATGTCACCGTAGATACTAATTCTACTGTTCTCTGTAGAATAGCTTACTCCTGTGCTTAATTTATTAGTTTAGTTTATTTGCACAGTTATAAAACAGATGTAGAGTGGTAAAATATCACACACACACACACACACACACACAGTGATAAAATATGTTGATAAAAACATAGAAAGAAGAGATGCAATTGATAATCTATGCAGGTAAAAAACCTAAGGGGCTTGATAAATTTATCTCACCTCAAAACAAATCAACAAAACAACAAAAAAATCAAGGTGACAAACTAAGACACAACTGCATTGGATTATACAATCTCAATGATAACAGAAACAATATAATAACACAATAAAGGCCATAGATTGGGAAATAAGAAAATTTAAATCGTCAGGTATAGTCAGTATGCAGGAAAAGAAATCATTGGGGAGGTGTGAGTGTGGTAACGAGTGGGTGTATATATGTGTGTGTGTGTGTGTGAGAGAGAGAGAAAGAGAGAGAGAGTGCTAGCATGTGTGTGCATGGAGAAGGCAATAAGGAGGGAGAGAGGAAAGGAAAATTTGAAGCATTTCAGTTTAAAGCAGGTCCTGAGTCTAGAGATGTAATTTGTTTACAATGTGGATTCTGTCTGGTGTTGTACGTACTTGGGAATTCAGTTGAAAGTACATTTTGAGGGGCAAGGGAATGGATTCCAGTTGACTGATAAATGAGTAAATACAAATACAGTTTTGATATATATTTATGTTGAAGATAAATAGAATATTTAGTTGATGATGGAGTTTTGCTGAATGTTCACTCCTACTGCTTATAGTGGCTAATCTGACAAAGTTTGAGATTGGAGGCAAATGTGGGAGCCCAGGAAAAATTACAGCATGCAAGCTGAGGGTAAATCAAACTATAATGGTATGGTGGTGAACCACATTTCTGATGATCCAACTGCTGGTTTTGCTGATGAGTCTGTGTCACCTCACTGCAAATTTTTCAAGAGCTTGTCAGTCATGACTCCCACAAATCTGGTTGATGAAACTTGACTAATTCTGTTCTTTCCAATGGAAACACATGCATATTTTTTCAGTATTTCTTGTTTTTTTGCTGTGAATATGATGAAATTAGATTCTATTTATATTTAAGGATAAATTGTTTAGTTGGAACCATTTGGGGATTTTTCCTGGAACAATGTTTGCTTCAGCCCTAAGTGAAGTTTCTATATAACAAGATCAAGTTTGACATCATCAGCAAAAAGAACAGAAATGATTGATAAGGATGTCGGCTGCTAATGTAGACCAGAAACAACAAAGGCCCAAGAATGGAGCCCTGTGGGACGCTGCATGTTATTGTTATTTATTTATTGCGATTTTGGTGCCAGGTGTAGTCCAAACCCATAGTGTGGCATGTATCATGTCATGCCAGTATCATTAACAGTATCAGCTTTTGATATTTTGTCTAGAATATAAGTCTAGAATTTTCCAACAGCATGCTCATTATTAGAGCAGAATGGATTTTACCAACAAGGTGTTGGACAGCTATATCTGTGGAAAAGGTCTACTGGTGATCACAGAGGATGGAATGAGCATTCAGATTTGTGTACTGTGTACTGTGTACTGTGTAGAGTCTTTAAAACGCATGGGAGGATAGAGATAATTATTGTGTCCCATTCCCAGTTAGTCTAATATCATTAGCAAGCAAACATCAAGAATGCTCAAAGTATCAGCAAATTTCATGTACTGTTTATGGGGAGGACATTGGATTATATATGTGGATATAGGATTTTTATTATTTAATGCGTGATGTGCCAAATGTTTACCTGTCTCTATGAGCTTTTATTATCGTGTTTTGTTGTTATTCATTGTGTCCCACGTTTTTGCTGCATTTTTCAGTTTCTTGCTTCTTGCTGTGCATTCTAAAAGGTTGCAATGAATGATGTGAAAAGCTTTTCTGTATATAAATTAAGCTCTTCAAGAATGTGAAAATATCTAAAATGCATTACTAAATAAATCCTGCATAAGGGCTTTAAGGTAATGATTAAAGAAAGGCAGCCCTCTCAAAAGAGCAACAGTTTTCCAGTGCTAACATAATGTCCTCTAAAGGATATCACTCATAGCAGCTACGCTTTGGCTTTCCAAAGAAAGTGCAGCTCATTGACATCCCCAACACGAGTCTGGGCTTCTTACCCTCAAACAGAACCGACGTGTTGTTTCGATGATCTCCGACAAGTCAATCTATGTTTAGCAACACAAACAAGTCTGTTTGTTCTGAAGCCAGAGAGCCAACGCTCTACTCTGCGATGCCCCTTATTTTCTGGACCTGCTCCATTGATGCTGAATGCAAAATCTTTTTTTTTTTTCCTGTGCTTTAAACGGCCAGATGAGCTTCACTTTGTAACAGTAATGGTTATAATGCCAGAAAATTACCCTTGTTACTGTCACAGTGTTCTCAAAGTTGTATCCTCCTCATTTACAATGGAACAGCGTAGGAAAGCGTTGCTCAATAAGATCCAGACACAAGTCTTGGCTTTCATGTAGAATAAACTGTGCAAGACTATATCTTAACAACTAAATACATTTATGTTCATTTATTTTTGAAAAATGTGAACATTTGGAGTTAGCTATAGAATCATGAAACATTGATGAGCCACTTCCATAACAAATATCACAGACTTTCAATAACTGAAAGTGTTTCCCAGTGTTTCTCACAGGCTTGAGGCGGTTAAGATGCACAGAATAGAATAGAATAGAATAGAATAGAATAGAATAGAATAGCATGTTTATTGTCTGCACATGCAATAAAAAGTGCAACCAGTGGTGGAGAATTTGAAGAGATTCAGGTTAAGAATTCCAGTGGGCTAAAACAGCTCTTGAATACATTGTTAGTGGAAGACGTGCTGCTAACATGTATATCATTGTATCATATTGGTGTCTAATGTTGTAGCGGACCATGAAATGACAAATAGATGTGAAATGTCTTCTTAAGAGTCTTGTTTTTAAACATTAGTGGTAAAAATATGCTTGCAATATCACTTTGGGTGTTGTTAAATTGACTTTGTGGGGGTACGGAGCCTACCTGTGCAGACTGGGAATGAGCATATCATCATGCATGGGATGAGCTGGGGCTGCCTATGCGAGTGTTGTGGACAATGGATTTTCAGCATTATATATTATACCCTCCGGGCCTGTAGACAGCCTCACGGAACTGCGAGACCTCTGGCCTTCAGAATTGGGATGGAACATTCAGCGTGGTTGCTATGGTACATGTCAGTCACCATGGCAACGTGCTACAGCGTTCTCGGGGGGTGGGGTGTAAATAACAAAACACCCACTCTTATTGCCCAATTGCTGTAATGCATATTCATAGTCACACGCAAGCCATTAGGGACATGTTTTATTTGTCTACCAGTCCATCCATCCACCCATCCATCCATCCACCCATCCACCCATCCATCCACCCATCCATCCTTTTTTTTGCTTGACTAAATAATAATTACTCTGAGGCCAGTTGAGGGATGCAGCCCCCGCCTGCTCTCAGCTAGATTGTAATGGGTTCATAAGCGCTGCTGATTGAATTGATTGCCACAGTTGGAGTCTGGCTGAGATGTACAATGGTGTGGAATATGCAGAGCACAGAACATTAATCAGCTCACACCACTCATTTTATTTCAGGTAGAGCTGTAAATGCATACAGTAGAAGTGATATGTAAGGAAAGACAGTAAAAAAAAAATTATTCCACAGTTTATTCTGCCTTCCAGTTCCCTCACATCCATCAGCAAAGCAGTGCACTTTCATTCTAACATGTGCAGTTTTAGTATAACATATATTCAGTTTAAATAATCACAAAGACACATGGCAGCTCAGAAACCGGTTGAGGTTATGCTGCTTCAAATGTAGGACTCACCTTTATAGGAGTTGGATCCACAAATGATGTGATGCCAGCCAAAAAAAAAAAGAAATGCTGGGACAGATCTGAGCATCCCAAAGGAAAAGGTCAGGATGCCAGCAGGGCCGTGCACAGGTGTGACACTGGGCCCAAGGTCACTCCTCCCTGCAAGAATGGACTTCCAACTTTGCAATGTACAAAACAAAGGACGATAATGCTCAACCTCTCACCAAGCCATTTCCCTCCTGTCTCACCGGTACTTCCTGGGCGTGCCAAACAGATGGGCGACAGATATTGTCTGTGTTGGGGGGTGGTACCAGCAACCACACCCTTAATGGGTTTCAACCACAGTGTCTAGTAAAAGTAGTCTAAATTGAATAGCGAACATTTAACATTTATTTAATTGCCTTGTCTCATAATTGTTACGTATGGTTTAAAGACTTTAACTTAGGTCAAAATGTTTAGAGCAATGCCTTAAAAGACATAATTGAATCCCTTTTCCCCCGTGTCTTAGACTTGGGAAATTACTATTATGTGTTTTGGGAATAGTTCATGTTATGTTATTACATGATTATTACGTATTTATAAACACTTTGTGCAGTTCTACCTGTTCACAGATCATGATCATTTGGCCAAATTTGTTGTCACTTTTTCCTGCTTGTGTAAATAAACCCCCTTGCACCTTGTATCTGCGTGCTGTGCCATCCATTCCACGGTGTTTGCCTCCTGGTATTTGTAAAAGGTAAGTCATAGGTGTGGCAACAGGTACATCAGACGGCAGGGGTCAGAGTTAGAGTTAGAGTGCTTCTTACCTCATTTTCCTCCTTGTCACATAAAAAAAAAATACATGAACGTACATATTTTAAGAGGGCAATTTGAGACAGAACACAAAGACATGAAATGCCTAGTTACCAGGGGGCAAGTAAAGATCCCGGGGAGAAGATTATGAATCGAAGGAGCAGGTGGAGAAGCTCGACGTCGGCTCAGAAAACAGGAAAAAACGCTGAGGAGGGAAGGAGGGAAGGATGTGCGGGCGTGACTCGCTGAGGTAGACTGTGACTTGTTGTCAAGAAAGCGAATTTACAACAACAAAATCACTAGTCTTCCACAACGTGTCACGCCGTGGTGGAGAATGTGAAAGCCAATCACATAAACGCATTATTACATTGACACTATGCAATCATCACCCCACATGCGGTTACAATTAATTTCCTCACATTGCACACATCACATGTACTGAATACATACCTCACATATATAAATAAAATGCAGACGTTAAGGCATCGTGTCTTTGCACGTGTTGACATGAACAAGAGCTGGGCATCGGACCGGTAAAACGGCACTTTTTTCAATACCTATGTATTTATTTTTCTTCTTCACTTTAACAGTATGAAACAAGTCCTGAACAAAATATTTATTTGCTCAAAATGCAATTTAACAACATAAAAGGAAATCACACCCGGAACCCAAATTCTACTATTAACTATTAAACTATTTACAGTTTTTCTCAATTGCTTTGGTACAATTCTCAAATGATAATGAATATTTTCAAAACAACAAACCTCCAAACCACTGGGCTCTTGTTCACAACAGATTTGTATTTCTCATTCTTTTCAACAAATTGCAAGTGTTTTAGCACGTCTACGCAATTGTCTACAATTTGCACAATTACCAATTCAATATATCTTGCTGATAAAGTTCTTGAATCTTGAATCAAAATTGTTTATGTTGCTTCTCAGTTGAATAGTTGTTCTCTCCAAAACATGTATGAATTCTTTCATTGCACAATAGTCCATTCAATTGTCAAAATCTGTCAGGCATATATACCATGAACATCATTACAGTAATATGGATTTTTTTGTATGTAACGTCGCCTAAATTGGTAAATTGCCTGTCAGGTGAAACTTGAACTTCCCTAACGAATGGAGAGTTTCTCACATCTTACATCAACCAATCACACATTATGTCAAGTTAGCTGACAGGTGCTATTCATGAGTATGGATATTGTCAACCATATTGATAGAGCTTGACCACAACAGAATCACTACAACTTCTGAACATGGAGGAACCTGGCCAGGTAAATAATGAACAGGGGCAACTGCCTGCTCAAGGAAGAGGAAGAGGAAGAGGAAGAGGAGTAAGGATCCGTGGTGGTGTAGTGAGGGGAAGAATGCAGAATAGAGGAAGAGGCAGAATAGAGCTGGCCCAGATGAAATGCGGGCCGCAATTGTGGACCATGTATTTAACCATGGCCTTACAATGGCAGAGGCTGGTCGCCGAGTGCAGCCTAATGTAAACCCTGCTACAGTGTCTTCAACTATCCAAACAGGTATGTACTCAGTCAATACTGGAATTAGTCATGTTACAGTATTCCAGTTATAGCAATACAGTAGAATTAAAGTTACAAAAATACAGTAGAATTACATAAAGTCAATAAAAGTCAGAATAAAAGTCAATGCATGTCTGAAACTCATGCTGTAAGAAATGAGGCACACAGTACAGCACAGGACAGTGCATTACAGTACATATACAGTCATATTATCTATTTGTGAAGGACTAGACGACTACCTTGTGCTGGTGGCAGAAGAGCAGTCTTTACACCTCGACAAGAGCAAGAGATCCGCAACATGGTGGTAGCAAATAATGCTATTACACTGAGAGAGATCCAGAGTGCCACACTCTGAGGACAATGGCGTCTTTCAAAATATCTACTCTGTCAGCATCTCTACAATAGATAGAGTTGAAAAGACATCAGATGACCATGAAACAACTCTACAAGGTACCATTTGAGAGAAACTGTGACAGAGTGAAGGAGCAGCGGTACCAGCATGTACAGGTAAAGCAGTGGTGTGTACTACACCTAGTATATTGTACAGTGTTATGGGTTTTCCTTCATTATGGCCTGTATGTACTTACAGTATATAGGCCTGTATATACTTATTGAAGTTGCAGAGAAGAACACAGAACATTTTTACTTTGCTGTAACTGTATGATTCTACAGTAAAACTGATTTTGATATTTTGTTTATTGTATTTTAGAAAATAATGGAGCCGGAAGGAAGTGAAATCCCTCACACCGTTGTGTTTGTGGATGAGGCCGGTTTCAATCAGGCCAAAGGCAGGAGATGTGGCCGAAATGTTATAGGAACACCAAGCCACGGTGGATGTGCCAGGCCAACGCGGGGGCAATATCACTACGTGTGCTGCCATATCTGAGAATGGTGTGAGTACACATATTCCCAATATTGGCCCATACAACACCCAGAAACTCCTGATGTTCTCGAACACCCTCTACAGAGATCTTATCCCTGAGAATGAGAGAGGTTTGTCATCAAGGAGTGGTCCACCAAAGGATGCTGCTGGTGTTCCTTCCACCATATTCTCCATTCCTGAATCCAATGGAGGAATTCTTTTCTGCATGGAGGTGGACGTCTCAAGACCAAATGTCTCTGCTTGCTGCAATGGATGCTGCTTGTGATGACATCGCAGCAGAACATTGCAGGGGATGGTTGCGGCATGCAAGATTTTCCCCCCCCGTTGCATCGCAAGGGAAAATATCAGGTGTGACGTCGATGAAAATCAGACAGACAGGAGCGACAGGACATCCAGTGAGGTGGAGTCTTTAGTGTAGCACTCCAGCTTTACAATGCTATACATTATTTTCCTTTTTTTTTGTATTGATGTATTTTTGTATTATATTGTGCTGTGTAAGTTTTCTGTTTACGGTGGTGTAAAAATACAGTGACAATTTCCATGGAAATGTGAGTGCAATTGACTGATTGTACTGTTGACTGATCGGCGTCTGAATAGTATTGAGTTTGATACACAATAGCATTCAGCTAGCTAGACAAAAATAACTTGCTAGTACGGTAAACATTCAGTGTCAATAAAAAAATAGGACAAGACTGAAATGTGGATATAAGCAACATTTCCAGGGTCCACTGCCATACTGACACAACATCTAAACATTTTGACCACCATGCTAAAGGAACTTTTCATTTTGAGGGCATTGACTTTTTATATGAGACAATAACTTGTTATAATAATGTTTTGGCTGAGTTATGGCCTTTTGCAGGTGAGCTACTTGTGTTGTGCTGTACCATATAAGCTGTTTTTCACAAATGCACCTAGAGCTTTGAGACTGTTAACACTGTTTCAAGACATGAGCCAAACCAATTGAGAAAAACTGTAATAGCGTAAACATTTAGAACAATACATCAGATTTACAACTATTTCAGAAATATCATCTTTTATGCATTTACGTAACATGCAGTTTAACAATTTTGGTCTGTTTTCTCTTCCAGCTCTGTTTCTAGTCCCAAAATATTACACCGCCGTGCTGTCGCCGCCAATGCTAATAAAACGTAGCCAGACCTCAGACTGTTTCTGCGACATTGTGTACTTTCACTTACTTTTTTTTGTTTTTCCTAGCCAGCCAATCAGCAGTCACTTTAGGCTTCAGAGCAGGTACAGCGATTGGATGACAGATCAATTCAACTTTATTGTCATTTTACGATGCCGGGGCACATGTACAAGGAAAAGTAGGTTGATGATGTAAGATTAACCATTAAAGTACTGAAGTTTGGCACTGAATATAACATATTTTTGGTAGTCGGTGGTAATGACGTGAAAAAAGGCGCCGACTGCCGGCACCTGGCCCTAGTGAGAACAAACAAGAGAGGCGACGGAGATAAATCAACCTTAATACATTAATTTAAGGGTGTCTGGGCTGCCTGTAAGCTGGTAATAATGCAGTGATAACTAAAGCGTCACTGGCCTTTGCAGAATGTGCTCTCTCTCCGTCAAACACACACGAGCAAACACACACTAAATCTCGCTATGTCTACTTGGAACGTGGATCCCACTCCACCTTAAGCTGCTCTGGATGCACACACACACACACACACACACACACACACATAAAGCTGGGCTGTTGTGGCAGAGCAGCTGTTTTAATAACAGAGAAGAGTAAAAGGACACAAGTTAAATCTCCTGGTATTGGTTCTCTAAAGCTCTGCCAATAAAGTTGGATCTCTCCAGGATAAGGAAATGGAGAGGAGAGGAAAGGACAGGAGAGGGGAGAGGAGGGGAGGGGAGAGGAGAGGAGGGGGAGGGGGAGCGGGGAGGGGGAGGGGGAGGAGAGTTAGTCCACCTGATCTAAAAACGATAAATCATAAAGATGGGTCCTTCCTTACGGGATAAGGAAATGGAGAGCAGTGGAAAGGGAGGAACAGAGGAGAGGATCTTGTGGTAACTCGAAATGAAGTTCACCCTGGTTTGGAATTGGAACAGGAGAAACAAGAAATACAAGAAAGGAAAGGAAAGGAACAGAAAACATGGGAAAGGAAAGGAACGGAAAGGAAAGGAAAGGAAAGGAAAGGAAATGAAAGGAAAGGAACGGAAAGGAAAGGAAAGGAAAACATGGGAAAGGAAAGGAACGGAAAGGAAAGGAAAGGAAAGGAAAGGAACGGAAAGGAAAGCATGGGAAAGGAAAGGAAAGGAAAGGAAAGGAAAGGAAAGGAAAGGAAAGGAAAGGACATGAACGGAAAGCATGGGAAGGAAGGAAAGGAACGGAAAGGAAATGAAAGGAAAGGAAATGAAAGGGTGGCTGTCAATAAAACAGGGAGATTGAACTGTTTTTATGTTTGTGAGTTACCTGTTATTCAAGCCAAACATCGCACGCTATTTCTGAGTGCGGGTTGTGTTGTGAATGACAAATATCCTATAAATGAATGATAATGGCTTGTTTAGCCGTAGCCCGCCTACAGCGTCTCTGCTCCATCCTATTTCCTGTTAATATCGCTGGCTTCGGCCTCGCTGACCTCGCTGCCGTTCTTCTATTTCTATTAATCTTTAATGGCGGGTAAGCGGCCTCACACCACACACTGACCGGCATAGCTTTCCCTCCTCATTACTGTCCTGCGGGGGGGAATAGGGACAAAATCACTTATTTGTCTGAGATGCACCGGGGATGTGGACGCTCTGCAGGGTCGGCTGTTTTGCAACGTCCCCCCACCACCACCATTTATTCTGTCTGCGCCGAGTGATTTCGAGCCTTTTCGCATTTCTTTTCTTTAATTACAGCTGAGATGCTCGAGATGTGTGACTTTTGTAGTGTGACTTCTTGGCTAATGACGGCCATCTTCTCCGGGCTGATGGTTGTAATGTGACAGAGAGGGGCTGCGAGGCTGGAGCACAGCAGATAGAGGCGCAGAGCAATAAAGTTATCAATTTTGAGTGTTTTTTTTTCTCTCTTTTATCTTTAGATCCTTGTTCTCTCTCTCTCTCTCTCTCTCTCTCTCTCTCTCTCTCTCTCTCTCTCTCTCTCTCTCTCTCTCTCTCTCTCTCTCTCTCTCTCTCTCTCTCTCTCTCTCTCTCTCTCTCTCTCTCTCTCTCTCTCTCTCTCTCTCTCTCTCTCTCTCTCTCTCTCTCTCTCTCTCTCTCTCTCTCTCTCTCTCACATGTACACACACACACACACACAGACATTATGGACACACACCAGTACCCTGCTTGGTGATCTCAACAAAGGTCTGTGACACTGACATTTGGAGGTAGATGAAATGACCGGCAGGGTTGAGGAGTGCTGCGCTCCATGTTTTACTGCTCAGGGACAAGAGCTCTTAAGACCTGAAAAGAACACACGTGCACATACACACACACACACACGCACACACGCACACAGCTCTTTAGGACCTCAATACCTGCTTCAATACCTTTCTATTCATTCATATCCCTGCTCTCTATGTACTCGGCTCTGCGGAGGCTTTCAGGCCCTCCTTGGGGTTGAGGCACTACAGGACTCAAATCCCATTAAAGAGCTGGACCCAGAGCTGTTCAATATAGAATTTAAAACGGAGATATGGCTAATGCATGAGGAAAAGCTTTTCAGAAATTAATTAAGAAATCCATATTTCAAGATTGACATAGATGATGGATGTTCCTAGATGACATTTATTCCAAAATACTACAGAGGATCATGCAAAAATAAAAGTCCCCAAAGCAGGTATATAATATACTAAGCTTTTGACCAAAAACTCTGCTAACCGCTTGTGTGTGTGTGTGTGTGTGTGTGTGTGTGTGTGTGTGTGCATTGTAGACCTATCATGTTCTCTCTCATTAACTAGCGTAAAAGCTTGTGAGTACTGTAGTGTGGGATCCATGCATCTGTCCACAAGAACAAATGCTGTTTCCTGAACACTAAGAGTTAAAGAAAAGTCTTAAAGCGATACTCCTCCAGTTGACATCGGGTGCTTCACCCTGGTAGGCCATCACTAGGGACTTATTTTGAGTCAATACTATTAGAAAAAAATATATATGTTTTTCTGAATTAACGAGATACCTCAAAATCCTGTGAGATGCTCTACGGGGGCCAATACAGGTAAGGTATCTAAGGTATTAGTTACATGTTACATTATGTCAGCTAACTGTTCGCAACCGTACTCCATGCAGGTGAGAGCTTCTCGCAGGATTTTGAGGTATCTCGTTAATTCAGAAAAACAAGAGCAGAATTATTTTTTTTTCCATGAAAACCTTTCTCGGAATTCTGAGATAATAATCTCGTTAATTCAGAAAAACAGGGCAGACATTTTTTTCTCAAGTGAACGCATTACGCTTCCATACGATACCACATGATGTGGTTGTTTTTTTGTAATGGTTTAAAGTGGTAATCTGTGAGATCATTTTTTAAAATATTTAACATTTAACATTTTTACTATTTATTACAAACAAATCGGAAACATAAAACGCATCACTTCCTGTCCCACCTGTCACCGGGCGTTTAGAACAGCAAATATAAAAGCTTTCCTGAACTGACTAGAGGTTGAATCTGTGACATTTATTTTTATGAAAAGTTTGTGGATTATTACTTTAAAAACCTGTCATAGTTGTAGTTTTGAATGGAAACATTGAATGTCACGCTACACAATGATTCCTAATGGAGTCATCATGGTTTCTGCAAAGGGACCTGACAACCTGTTCTCTTATTTGTGGCGACTTGAGACATTCAAAATCTTCATCGCGTTGCGTTGAAGCGGTTTTCACCACACCGCGCCTATACTTTTCTGCTGTTCTCCCTCAATTTCTCTCTTTACAATGCCCTCATCAGAGGCTGCTGTCAGATCGAACAATACTCAGAATGACAGCTGCCTCGGCTGGCCCGCACCACCACCAAGTTTAAGTTACAGGAGCCATTGATTCTCTATGGGGCGCTGGCTGCCTGGGTTAGCACGCACAAAGCCAGGGCAACAATGTGGCTGCATTGTCCGGGTCACAGTGGTGAGCAGGAGAGTGACAGCATACAGCGAGCTATGGGTTCATTAGACCAGCGCTGCACTCCTTTCTTCCTTTTTCTTTCTCTCTTTTTTTTTTCAGTCTCTGTTCTCATCGCCTTCCTCCCTTCTCTCTCTCTCTCTCTCTCTCTCTCTCTCTCTCTCTCTCTCTCTCTGGTGAGGTGTGCCCTACTCAGTACTCATTAACGTCCAGTATGAGCCATTGAGTTACAGGTATTAGCCAAGGAACATTGGAGATCGCCACATGAGGACATGCTGCCTAGTTACACACACACACACACACACACACACACACACACACACACACACACACACACACACACACACACACACACACACACACACACACACACACGCGCGCACACAGAATGACACATTAGAAATTAGCTCCACGTCCAGCCTGCTTCTAATTTTCACATTAAAAAATCATATTAAGAAATAATGGGCTCCCCATAGTTCACATAACTTAGCGACTCTAGTTATCTCTCTCTCTCTCTCTCTCTCTCTCTCCCCATCTCTCCATCTCTCGCTCAAGGACTTAGTTAACTGCATGTACTTACACATGTACTGAAGAAAAGCTCCGAGAGGTGACAGTTCGGTACCATTATTCTCCCAGCCCTGGTCCAACAATTATGGGCAGGCCCGCTGAATAGTTCTATGTCATTAGAGCAGGCTAAATTATGCTCTTCACTTTGGGATGAAGGTCCTTTCACTCAGGGCCAAAAAGAGAAATAACTGAGAGGAGACAGTAGTATTCACAATGAAGCTGAGTGAGCGTTCAAGGACAGCAGGCTTTCATTTCTGTTCTGGTAATGTTCTATATTAAACTAATGTTCAATTATGTTGTCAAGGCCAGTTAGCGAAATGTAATTCTTACACAGAGAGAGAAAAAAAAAAAGATCCTTTTTTTATCATATTCCATCCAATGTGAATAATTTGTCATACATGTATGGTAAGCTAATCAAATCATTAACCATTGGTTCGTAATGATGGATTTAAATGGGTGAAGATTTCATTTGAATGGTGTGCAAAAAGAGAGCTTACTCTAATTCAGTATCGCCACTTCATGTGGACGAGGCAGGCTCTCCGGTCGTAGCCTTGTTCTGCAGTGTAATGCGGTTTGCATTGGGACATTTTACGAAGGCATGGCCCAGCGTAGCAGATGACATTGATATTAAAAGGTTGTTTTTGTCTGTGGCTCAGTCAGCATGCCTTGCAAACCAAACCACTTTTGAATTATTATTTTTTTTTTTTTGTGAACATTTGTAGCCTTCCTCCAATAGCAAATCAATTGAAATAGCCTGAAATGGGAAATTTAAAATCATCCTTTGTGGTCACACTTAACATTTTCTCATCAGAATTTTCAAGAATTTTCAGTGTAATGTTTTTCAATGAATACTTTGAGGAAGCCGTCGTGGTTGCAAGGATTTTGTTATTTCACCAGAAAAATGCATTTATCAAAATTGTCTATGATCCAATCCAAATCTCACACTGGTAAAAGGAATTTTTACAAAATTTACACTGATTGCATTTTTAGATTAGATTAAATCCTATTTAGGTTTTTTTTTCATTTGATTGTCTGAACTAAATAATGATGAATGAATAAACAAATAAATGGCTCAAAAACAGCCCATAATTCAGAGGTTACCCTGGAGCTCAGCCAGGATTGACTCTGGCGTTAATGCAGTACATTACCTCTGATTGGCAGAGCTGACCACCAGGCTTGATGATGCTAGTGTTACATTACTGCTGGAGCTGACCGCGGGCTCTCGGGACTCGTACGCCCACATGCCACAAGAGCTAGCATGACAGGAAGCTCCAGTAGAGTGGCTGCGAGCGCACAGGAAGAGTGACGGAAACCGGTGTTAGGCTGCGCTTCAGGAAACTAAACAAATATATCAGGTTGAGAGTTGAGAAGTTGAGCATCCCTACCCCGCATCCTCTCCTCTGTCATCTTTTCATCCCCTTTTTCATCCAGGCTTTTCCTATTCACCCCACTGCCCTGATCCTCTCTCCATCCTCCCCTCCTCCTCCTCCTCCTCCTCCCCGTCTCCCTCCTTTTATCTCCCCTCTCCTCATCCACAGTTCCTGTTCTCCCCGCCTGTTTCAGCCCCCTTACTCCCAACCTCACTACTCCACCCTCTTATTGATTCTGTGTTAGTGAATTGGAGCCTGGAGGGGAGGAGACGGAGGGGAGGTGGGGGGCAGTTAATGGCCGCTGAGTGGAAGTGAGCAGAGCTGGACGTGGCTACTTCCTGCACAGCGTGGTGGTCGTTTCATCACCTGGGTCATTTGTCTAAACCCCCACCCCTTTCCTCCTCCTCCTCCACCTCCTCCACCTCCTCCCCCTCTCTCCCTGTCTCTTTTTCCTCGCTCTGCCTTTCTCTCATTTTCTCTCGACCTTCTGTTTCTCTCTAAATACCATGCAGCGCCGCAGACAGATGGACCACAGACAGTCCAGGGCTGTTGTAGGCTGATCATTAGCGGTGCCCTGTGGTTGACTTCAATTAGCCCGGAGAGATCCTGTGCTGCACCCACGCAGCGAGAACATGCAATCAACAGGGCCTTTTTGACACTCAGAGTTACCTCTTTTTTTTTTTTGTACGCGGCAGAAACCCGTAGGGTGGCCCACTAGTCTGAGATTTTTTTTTTTCCCCTCATAGACGAGGCAAGAGTTTCAAGTGCAAGCATGACGCCTCTCTTCTATCGATTTATTTTCAGTAGCTTATAGTTTAAAATTGCAAAATGCTTTTAAAATGATCTTGTGTGTGATACATATACCAGTTAATAATAATAATAATAATAATAATAATAATAAAAGAAGAAGAATAGCAGTTGTACTTGTAGTTAGTTAGTTGGGGTAGTTTTCAGCTCAATATTGGCAAAAAATATTCAGTCAGACATTGTCTTTCATCTACGGGTGGTGAAGTTGGAATATATACTAACTGACCCGACAGACTCTCTCTTTATGTTGACTGCTATTTGTTTAGGCAAAGTCAATGAGAATGTCACTGAGCAAAGTGACAGTAGATGAGGAGGAGGAGGAGGAGGAGATGCAGGAGGAGGAGGAGATGGGTAAATGGCATGATGGAGAAATGCAGATATGAAACCGAGGCCTTGACATCAAAAAAAAAAAAAGAGAAAGAGAGAGACGAGACAGAGGGAGCGAATCCGCTGTAAAGCTGAACAGACAACTCTGGGATTATCAGCAATGGTAACAGCAGATGATGATTGTTGGTAATGTTGGGGGAGGGAGGGTGGCGGGGGCGGGAGGGTGGGGGTGGGGGTGGGGGTGGGGGGTTAGGGAGAGAGAAGACAATTATGTATAACTCTCTTTCTCCATCTCTCTCCACATTCCCCGCTCTCTACCCCCTACGGCAGCCCCGATGGGACACAGCCTTTCATTTGCTCATTGAGGTAATTGGTGTATGTGAGGGGGAGGTACATGTGTTCTGCTCCCCCTCTGCGTCTGTCAGAGAATTAGAAAATGGAATTCTCTGAAGAGCAGTGTGTGTCTGCCTTCCTCATCCAAGATGACACATTCTCATTATTCACTCTGTGACTGAACAGATTTCTCTGCGCCGTGGCCACCAGCATTTATTACCATTTGCAATTCTGAAGATAATTTATATCGTGATGGAATGAGCAAAAATAAATTAAAAAAAAATATATCTGTTCAATTAATGGTTCTACAATTAAGCCATCGCGACTGACGGTCCTACATGACTAACCTTCGCTGAGGTCAAATCGGCTGACAAAAGAATTATCCCTATAGAATTGACCAAAGGGGCAGAGCACGGTCTCTCTACGCTACGATTCATCCGCCTTTTCTCTGCAATGTTAAATCCCCTTTGAAACCTAAGCTGCAATCTCATAACAGCCATGTTCATAATGAAAATAGTGAAGATAGAAACAGAAATGGTAACTGCGCCTTCAAAATTCGAATGTTTGGCTGACATCACAAGAACCGCCATCATGTTGCTATGAGTCACCGCCACGGCAATGACCGCTTCGTGACACACTGACAGTGTGAACACATGGCGATCGGTGTCTCGCTATGTTCCTGTACGTACTGCTGACTTGAAGCCGAGGTCTCTTCCTATTTTAGATGAGTGTATTTTAAAGTTGCGTCATGTAGGGTTTTATCACCAACGCGTCATTAGCACGTTCATTTAGAGACGTTGGCGTGCTGAACAAATGAGACCATCTCTGAGAAGATTGCCTGCCATCTTCACTGCGTTTTACATCGTGCGCCGCCGGGTCGGGATTTTCGGATTGCTTTTGCGGAGGTTGTGAAGTTCTTCCAGCGCTAACCGGAGCTAAGGCTTTCTGACTTTCCTGCAACGGCAGATGGTGGAAGGAGTGAAAGGCCGATGGAAAAAAATCACTTCCAACATGTTGATCCATGTTGAGGAGGGGGTGGAAGTAGCAACATCCTCTTTGTGACAGGACGCAACAAGCTTTATGGGAAATGCGGTGTTAATTTTCACGCTAACACCAACAATAAGATATCAATTGTCTTGACCACGGGTCTCATTTGTTTACAGTAATTATACCAAGGTATTAGAATTAAATTGAAAATTATATATATATATATATTTTAAAATGTTACATCTAGCACCTTTAAAATGGGGATTAAAACCCATGTCAGCATAGCTATGAACTATCTTAGCCCGTGAACACACCAAGGTAGAAAATATTACATGGAGCACAGAACACAATGTATATTGGATATTATATATATATATATATACACACACACAGTACTGTGCAAAAGTCTTAGGCACATGTAAAAAAAATCCATAAAGCGAAGATGCTTTCAAAAATAATGAAATTAAAAGTTATAATAAAAAAAAAAGAATAAAGGGTGTCTAAGACTTCTGCACAGTACTGTGTATATATATATATATGTATTTAGCCCTTTGTTAGCCAGTTCAACAGTGAGTGATAGAGTCTGTGATCTCCAGTCATGGGCTAGAGGATCGCTCAAGGGGAGAACAGAGAAAACAGCCAGACCATTGACCTCTGACTGAAGGAGCATCCTGCACACAGCGGCCTGAGATGAGGGCTCGCCGCAGGGGGAGAAACACACAGAGACGTGGGGGTGGTGGTGGTGGGGGAGGAGGAGGAGGAGGGGTTGGTAGAGGAGCAGCAGCAGGGGAGGTGAAGTGGAGAGCAAAGGGAGATCTCAAGAGCTGAGGTTAGTGGGTTATAGGGGAGCGAGAGTAAGGTGAAAGAAGAGAGGAAACAGGGGGATGGGGCGGGGGGGAGGAGTGCTATTGTGCGGAAGAGAGGTGAGGGAAGTGGTGTAGGAGAGGTGCTAGATAGAGGAGAGAAGTGGGGGAGTGATAGCGAGAGAGAGGGAAGGTGCTATGTTGAGAAGAAAGTTGGAATGGGTGACATATGGAAAAAGGTAAAGCGGAGATGTACGGAGAGGTGTAGGACACGAGATGAAGGAAACGACACGAGATGAAGGAAACGAGATGCACAGAGCAGGACGGTGACCCTGAGAAATAATGGAAGGCAAAGAGCAGGGCGCAATTAGCGGAGGCAAGCGAGTCAGTTTCCCTGAAAATCTATTGCGGTTGCGAGCGAGATGCCAGCCACCTTCCTTGCCTGTTAAATTGGCCCCTCACCCCCCTCACCCCCCTCACCCCCCTCACCCCAACTGTGAGTCTGTAATCAGGTAGAGCAAAAGCTGCAGAAAACCCAGGTGTAGAGTCAATGCACCAAGTACCAGCTCCAAGTGTAAATGCAGTGTGTCTCTCCAATCCGCATCGAGCAACTACGTCGGCGCACATAGTAACATACCTGCCAAAACTGCAAATTGCAAGGAAGGAAGACGGAAATTGGAAATTGGAAATTGGAAAAGACGTAAAATATGACGAGGGGAAGTGGACGTGTGCGGCAAGGGGGGGAGAAATGTCAGGTCTAAGTATAACGAAGGTGAGTCATAACGACAGGGGGGCCGAAGAAGTAGGAGCAGGCTTGTTTTTTTAGCTTATATGTACGGCCTTTCAGATTTATTAGGTAGGAAGTAGAGGAGAACGGGTGGTGTTGGGGGAGGGGGGGGCGGGGCGGGTGGTGGGGAGGCTGGTGTAGCTGGAAAGCCTTGAGTCTGATCTGATGACAAGACTTTGTCCCTCTTTCGCCCGCCGAGGCAACGGGACGCCTCATGAAGGGTACGCGGTTGAAATGGGTGCAGGGGGACGGAGGGATGGCCGGAAAGATGAAGAGAACAACAGGTGCACTACGCCGGAGGGCAGGAGAGAGGGGGGAAGGAGCCGCGGCGAACAGTGGAGTACGGGGGTTAAAGGGCGAGGGCGGCAGCGTAGCCGACGGAGACGCCGGTGGGGGAGGAGGGAGGAGAGCGAAAGGGGAGGGTAATGGAAGGACGGAGAGCGATGGAGGGGAGGGGGGGAGGGTGGCGTGGCGGGGAGTCGAGGTGTACGCCTGGCAGGGTTCACAAGTCAAAGAACCCTCGCTGGGTTCACTATCTGATGTGCAATCCTTTCTTTTCCGGCTCTCTGACCATGCCTCAAACACTTTCCTCCTCTCCTCTCCTCTAATTCTCTCTCTTTTACTTTCCCTAGTTTTTCTCCTCTTTCCTCTCCTCTCCTCTCCTCTCCTCTCCTCTCCTCTCCTCTCCTCTCCTCTCCTCTCCACTTCCGCAACAATCGTTCCCTAACCCCTAAGCCTATAACCTTAAAGCTGCACCAGGCAATTTCACATGTCGGTGGCCCCAAATGGCAGCGAGAGGTAACTGAATTTTGACTGCAATTGTCAGGGCTGTAATGCCCAGAAATCAGGTAACATGACGTCAGTGAACTAAATTTCCTATTCTTAGTGTCTGGTAAGGGGGGGGGGGGGTCAAGAGGTTCAGCCATCGCTGAGTCCAACTTGGATTCATCACCAGTGACCACAGCCAATACCCCATCACTAATAATAATAATGAGTGGGGATGGGATGCTTTTCTCTATTACAGCCCCACTTCATGATTTAGGCTGATAAGATGGGTGTATGCTGCATGAAAATCTTGCCTAGTGCAGCTTTAGCCCTCACTACCAACACTAACCCTAACCCACTAACCTCAACCTAGTCCTAATTCTATCCTTGACTCCAAACCCAAGTCCTAACCCGAGCCAAAATGGCCGCAGCTCAGAAAAATGTCCTCCCTCTGAAGGTCTAAAACTCAAACTGGCTCTTACAAGGATAGAAGTACAAGAACACACACACACACATATATACACACACACACACACACACAAACACACCGGTCCAGTGTGGGGCATCAAGACAATGTTTTTGTGCTCCTGCTGGTTTCACCGGCGGCGACAAGCACCTGTGTGTTGTGTGCAACAAAGGTTCCTAGCAACAGTCGTCGAGGAGAGGCATCGTCAGGATGCACACCTGTTTGATCTGCCGGGACCCTCTGTGATAAGTGGCCCCAGTAACCACGGCAACCGGGATATGGGATGGATCCATGTGGTGCTATTGAATGGCCTTGGATTATAAACACACACACATATGGACACACACACACACACACACAAACTTAGGAAAACACACATCACAGAAAGACAGACAATATACACCCACGCACACATATACACACAGTCACATACTATACACAGGGACACACACCATCAGCACCAACAAAAACAATCACACACATGCACCGAAACAGAAAATCGTACCAGCTAACTCGCCACTCGTACATATAATAAGGCAGAACAGTGGAACACACCACGTCGCCTTTCACACCTACTGATTCGTAATACACTTCACACGTGGAGAAACGTGCAAAAAAACATCTCGCAATCAGCAAAAAAAACAACATACACATAATGTTCCTCCAAAAAAATCATGGAAATAAGATACTTAAAATACTTGAAAAAATACTTGAAAAATACTTAAACCAGTCTAGTCAGACTCGGGTCCCTCACTGGAGGTTTTTGGGGTGTCTCTCTCTCATGAGAGATATGTGAGATATGAGACTTTTTTTTCTGCCATTTTATCTTTTAAGCATTATCTTATTTTCCTTTTCTTTGGCAGCCCTTTGTAATAAAACTTTTATTAAAACATTTATTAGCATTGCATAGGGGAGAGAACCTGACAGCTCAGATGTCATAGGCTGTCAGAGAGCAGATTGCAAGATCCTTTCTTCTACATTTCACTGACAAGCCAATCATGACTCACAACCCGCGTGTCACGAAGAGAGAACAGCTTGAGCTAAGCAACATTATTCTGTTCAATTAAAAAAAAAAACTCTTCTTTCATAAGATACATTTTCTTGGCACGGCAGCCTGTTTTTTTTTTTTTCCACGAGGAAAAACATTTTAGCTCGAGCGCCACTGTGGCCTTGAAAAAAAACACAAAAAAAAACCCAGTCTCGGTTCAACACCGGTGCATATGTTCTTTCTTTGGAGGGAAGCAGTCTGCCCTGTGTTTCCATGAGAAAGGAGCCATAGACTGAGAGGGATAATAACAACAAAAGCGCCATAGCTGGGAATCAAATGTCAAACCGTATGAGGAGATTTAATACATGGGTTTGAGAATCAGCTAGCGTGTCCATCAGCCACGGTTTGATCTCTTCATACACTCTAAATAGAAGATGTCTGCTGCTCATTGGTCCGTCTTCCTACTCCAATACAGGTTTTTTTTCCGCCAAGTCGAAAACGAGAGTTATATTCATCAGTGGTTGTTGTTTTCCATCTACAACCAATGATAATTATGAAACTCTACCATCTGTCAGTCCAGTGTCTCTCAGTTTAACTCAGTGATTACATTTTCTGTTCAGACTGTGCTGCAACCTGCCCAGAAAATACATCTACTGACTGAAAAACACCTGAAAAGAATTCCAAAACATACCCTGACAAAAACCCACATTTGAAAAGCACGTTTTCACATGTGTCATTGATGTCATTTTTTTTTTTCACATGTTAAAATGGACCTATGTAGGGAGTCCTGGTGGCATCTTTTATGTCTCGCTCTGCTCTAAAATATCTGGTGAAGCCATTTAAAATGAAAGAAAGCTTTTACATTTGCAGCAACATCGGTTTGTTTGGAACAAACAGGAGGAGAAACTGGGTAGTTAGCGTGAGCGGCGGTAGCAGAAAACGACAGAAAATCCAAGAAAAAATACATCACAGTACTGGACACGCTGATTTGATTGACAGGTGATCTCTGGAGGGAGTGTAGGGGAGGAAGGAAAGGAGGTTTTCACAAATGTGAAATCACATTATGTGGTATCAATAAATTGGATTGGTATTGGCTGATTTTCTCATAAAAATAAATCTAATATTGGCTAAAAAAATCTCCAGCCTACCTTATATGGTGAATCACTGAGTGCAGCTATACTGACAAGCCTGTTGCTGCTGGACTCTCCCTCCCTCCCTCCCTCCCTCCTGTTTTCTCTCTCTCATCCTCAAGTGAACCCCCTCCCCTCCCCTCCATCCCCTCCCCCTCTCCTCTTCTCTACTTTCCTCTCGTCACCATCCAGCGAATGAAAAGGCCACATCAAACAATGGGTTTAGCCTGCGCCGTACGTAGACGCTGGGGGGAGGGATATCACGCATGGAGGAAGCTGGAGAGGTGTGGGGATGAGGAGGGGAGGCGAGAGAAGGAGGCAGCTCTGTTGGAGTGGTGGAAAGGAAGCTGCAACAGCTGGCGGGATAGGGGTAAACAAGAAAATGAAGTAGAGGTGCAGCTATAGGCACAGGGAAATGTCGGAGGTATTTGAAAGGGGGATGGGGAAATGGAAGAATGGAAGGAGGATGAAGGGGGAGGTGGAAGGGTGGGGGGAGGACCAGGTGTAGGAAGGCAGGGGGGATGGATATGATGGATGGAAAGAATAATATAGGGAATGTGGTGTAGAGAATTTACACTTTGGCCCTCTTGTATATCTGCACATAACTACATTCCCCTTGGAGATCTCATCAAATCTACTGTATCACCATCCTCAGCCTAGCAGGACTACAGAAGAACCTTAGGTGTGAGGACAGGATGCCAGGGGAGAGGACAGGAGGAGCTGGAGGACAGGAGGTGCAGGAAGCACAGAAGGACAAGAGCTGCAGGAGGACAGGAGGAGAGGAAGTACAGGAGGTACATGAGGACAGAAGATGCATGAGGACAGGAGGACAAGGGGTGCAGGAGGACAGGAGGAGAGGAAGTACAGGAGGTACATGAGGACAGAAGATGCATGAGGACAGGAGGACAAGGGGTGCAGGAGGACAGGAGGTGCAGGGGGACAGGAGGTGCAGGAGGACAGGAGGTGCAGGAGGACAGGAGGTACAGGAGGACAGGAGGTGCAGGAGGACAGGAGGTACAAGGGGACAGGAGGTGCAGGAGGTACATGAGGAGAGGAGGTACACGAAGACGGGAGGACATGAGGTTCATGAGGACAGGAAGTGCAAGAGGTACATGAGGACAGGAGGTACAGGAGGTGCAGTAGGACAAGAGGACAGGAGGACAGGAGGTACAGGAGGTACAGGAGGTGCAGTAGGACAAGAGGACAGGAGGACAGGAGGTACAGGAGGTGCAGGAGGACAAGAGGACAGGAGGACAGGAGGTACAGGAGGTACAGGAGGTGCAGTAGGACAAGAGGACAGGAGGACAGGAGGTACAGGAGGTACAGGAGGTGCAGGAGGACAAGAGGAAAGGAGGACAGAAGGACAGGAGGTGCAGGAGGAGCAGAGGGGGGCCGTAATGGGAGAGTCTCCCACCAGCACTGTCACAACCACACGCTCTGCCGCTGTTGCCGCTGATTGTGATTGCTGTCCAAACAAGCCCGACAGCTGCCACAAACATTTCCTGCTTAACGTGACACACACACACGTGCACTCACATACACACACACACACACACACACCGCCGTGCGCACGTGAGTGAAAGCGTACGCAAAGATGTCACTCTTTTGCTGTCCCGCTCTGTGGCACCCTGTCATCTTTCTATCTCTTCTCCCTTCCCTGATAAGGCTCTGACCACTATGATTGTCCAGCTCTCTCTAAAGGTGTGACAGCCCAATCACTCATCACTCATTCCTTCCTTCCCCACGACAGAATACCTGCGTCCTCTATCAAAGGAGAGAGAGAGAGAGAGAGAGAGAGAGAGAGAGAGAGAGAGAGAGAGAGAGAGAGAGAGAGAGAGAGAACAAGGATCTAAAGATAATCTCTCTCTCTCTCTCTCTCTCTAGTTCTTCATGTAAGGCGGCGGACACCTCTGTATCCCTTTTTTCATTTTCAATAAAAAAATCACATCATTTATAAAACAGGAGCCCCACAAAAGCTCACACATCCACACAACTTCCCTTTTACACCGGAGACTTGTTGCATCGCATCTGCAAGCACAAGCACACAAGGCCAGTAGCATCCCACGGTTTATCTGTCATGAACCCATCACTCCTATTGTACCAACCCAACCTGTTTTATTTGATATCAAACACTGCCGTGTGCAGCAGAGGCAAAAGCCTGCGGTTTCTAGACAATCTGCAAAAGCTGATAATGACTCGGAGCAACAAAAAAAAAAAAGGGGGATTAGTTATATATTCAGACCATGTTCACTCAGTAGTACATAATTCACACAGCTTGTTTTTTTTTCACCCTCCACAGATAGCAACAAATCATCACAAATGCACCGAGGGCTCTCTGTTTCTCTCTCGCTTGCTCTCCTGCTGTTTTCCGTCTATTTCTCTCTCTCTCTCTCTCTCTCTCTCTCTCTCTCTCTCTCACACACACACACACACACACACACAAACACGTACACACACACACTCCTCTCTCCCACAGCAGTTGTACATTATGGAGTGGTAACCAAGCAGCATCTAATTGCAATAATTGGGGGAATGTACCGAGCGGCCTGTTTGAACACCTGTTAGCACTGAATTTCTCTCACGGCTACAGATTGTATGTGCTGTGCCGCACCATTTGGTACGCGTGTGTGTGTGTGTGTGCACGTGGTGTATGTATGTATGTATCTATGTGTGTGACCGTCAGATTGTCTGTGTATTAATATGTAGGCACATGCAAATGTACATACATAACTTTGTGTGTGTGTGTGTGTGTGTGTGTGTGTGTGTAGGGGGTTATGTCCTGGCAATGCTCCAGTCTCTATTTTGACACCTCAGACCCTGCCAGAAGGAGACTGACTGCCTGTCACTGACACATCCCATGGCAAACCACCCAGAATCATTTGGGATTTTGACAAAAAAATGGATAATATGCATGATACATTTCGGTCTTCATACTTCTCACTCTGTCACCGCCAAATCTCCTTTAACACAACTATTCACTTCGGTTTTTTTGGAGCTCACATCCGCCTAGTCCACCTGAATAACTCACCCGTATGGAAATAAAACAGCTGGCATTCAGCTGGGAAGAATGGACAGGCTGTGGAAAAAAAGATAAGTCTACAATAAAAAATAATAAAAAAAGCAGGGCCTACATTTAGTTTGAGGTATTCCCCTCAGTTTTGAAGCTGGTAGCTTAATAGTGTAGTTTAAATTCAGAGGGTGTAAGAAGGCTTGTTATTCTCCCTCTGATGTCCTTGCTAGTGGGCATTTGGGCAGATGTGGAGCTGTCCGCCGCTCTGGTGCTGAACCCTCCACTCGCTTCCCTCCTTGGGTGTCTCTCTCTATCGCGGCGCTTCACGGACAATAATAATAATAAAAAATAAAAATAAAAAAAAAGATTCATTCCAAGGACACTTATCCAAGGATAAGCTGAAACTCTCACTGCAAAAAATCAAGTTATCTCGCTTTTCAACTCCACTTTATTTCATCATTTAAGACAACTACAAAAGATATATATAATATATCAGATCTCTCTTTCTTTTTCTTTTTCTCTCTCTCTCTCTCTCTCTCTCTCTCTCTCGAAAGCTCCACGTGCATCCCGTGTAGGTGAACCACATGAGACGAGCCAGCTATTCATTGATTTAATTGGAGAGTTTCAACATTGAGCTGTTGTCATTTGACCCCCAGGAAGCCAATACAGGCTGCACGCGGTGTGCTGATTAGCCATCGGAGGCACCGGTGTGAGGATGTGGCCGACCCCGCGTGCTGCGTCTACCAGGGGTCCCGAGATAAAGAACTTTTTTCAATCTAGTTATGCTGCCATTGTTGTAAATGAGGAAACCATCGTCCTGGGATCAATACAGACACTTAACACAGGCTGCACTGGGATCAAACAGAAAGCCTAAGCACCACATGCAATATATATATATTTTTTATATTTTTTATATATTAAAAAAAATAGATTTGACTGTTTAGAATGGTTGAATACCTGTTCGTTACTGGAACGTAGCCCACAACACCCGACATGTCTTTATTATCTTGGTATGCCCCCCCCCAGTAGGATCTAATCTATCGAGTGCTGGTAACATACCTGTTGATATCCGCAAAAGTCCGCCGCTGGCGCCGCGCTCACTGACCGGACACACATCTAAACCACGAGGAACAAGAGGGGAAAAAATGATCAGGAAAAGATCAAATTGATTAAAGCATCTCTTCGCGAAACGGTTGATTGTTTTCAATCCCATTCCTGACATCTCCTTAACCCCACAATTTGATTTTGAACGCGTCCTCTTGCGAGTCGTCACCGGGCTGGCCGCTGCTGGCTGTAACAGCCGGTTTTCTAGAGGCTGAATGTTTCCACGCTTTTCTCTTTATGATCTCTATTTTAAGACCGAGCCTGTTTTAAAGGCATAACAGCTTATTGAACGGTAGGAGAGTGCGCTCCTCTCCTATAATCCCGGTGCCCCCCTCCACTCCCTCCCTCCCTCCCTCCTCTCCTCTCCTCTCTTTCCAGCTCTATTTCTTTCTCCGAAGAGCAAAAATGAAAACTTCACGACTCGGGTCAAGGAAAAAGCTCCACTCACCTGGTTGTCAGACGGTCCCGTCCACCTCCCCGGTCGGCCGGTGTTGCTTTGGAGAGCAGTGGTGCGTCTGAAGGGGAGCCAGCCTCCGGGGCACTTCTGCCTGTGCCTTTAAAAAGACTCCATTGGTCCAATAGGAGGCCTGTCAGCCTGATGGGACCTGACGTCAGCCCCCCTCTCTCACCCACCCCCTCTCCCCACCCCCCATATGAACTATATCAGAAATTATACCAGCATTACTTCCTCTTCTCATCACAGAAAAAGCCTTTAATTCAATGTCTGCACAAAACTGAAGGTTTTCGTGGAACCTTCATACCATATACCCCGCCCCCCCCCCCCCATGCTGTGCTGTTTTGTATGTCCTTTTCTGCTATTCTATAAATCTTCAATAAAAACAGATTGTCCTTCCTTGTCAGTCCCCCGACCACCTCACTCAGAGCTCCCAGCCAGCCATCCCACAATGCAACACGCACCAAGCAGCATTTCTAATCTGGATTCTTCTTCTATGTATATCTACTATGTGCGCCACCTGCCTTGTTCACACCTTTCAGATCTCGTTTAGCTGTACTGCCAGTCCTTGCCCGTCCTAGCTTCAGAGTAGAAGTTGCAGAGAGACCTTAATGTCTTCCAACTCTGAAATCATAACATCAACAAAGCCCACAGTGGTTCAACTTTCCAGAGTTGGACTTGAGGAATACATCATTTTATTGGGGGGCGATTGGCCCATTGGTGTCATGATGTGATAGTTTCCTACCATCACTCAACATGTTTCAACGTGTTTGCTAAAATGTTAGCATGGAGCACCGGTGCCAACGATCTACCGGGGACACGTGGATGATTTTGGTGTCTCTGTTCTCATCGCTTGAAGCGTAAAGTGACCAGTCTCAAAAACTTGGTGTATTCCTTTAAGTCTGATCTAATGCTCTGTTGAAAAAATGAGAGTGGTCCAGTTTCAGTAGACTTTAGCACATTACAAATTTGACGATACTATACTATTCCTCTGGCTAGCACACTGCTGCATGCCCTCCTCAACATGGGGACGTTCAATCCTATATCACATTTTACACGTCTTTTTCAAATGGCCTTCATAGTTTCCCAATCTCACTTTATAGAATTATTGTTTAATGTTGGATATGTTCAATCAGACTTGCAATCGAAAATTGCTTTATTTGTATCATGGGTCGGCATCATCATCAAAAAAAGGATTTGGTATTCAGTGCATACTGACTGCAAAGGTTATATGTGTTTTATTTGTAATTATTTATTTTTGTGTAACACACACACACACACACACACACCTTTGAGAGAATCCCTTATTGAGTACTATGCTACTCTCCAGTAATAAGCGACAGCGCTAGATTAATATCTGCACTCAATAAAGAAATTGAAAAATGATGTTACATTTCACTTGAACGTGAATTCTACCCACTTAGTGGATGACAGCTCTCTGCAGAACTCACAATCTGTCACCGTGAGTGTCTCCCTGGCAGGGTGATAGAAGAAAAGCTAGCAAAGAGGTGTATTTTCAGACACAAATGAACAATTTGTAAGGCCATTGTGTGCTGTGTTCATCATTGTGCTCCCTAATTTCCCAGACTCAGAAACCATTGTGGGAAATGTTATTGTGTTGGTGAGTGCTTGTTTTTTTGTTGTTGTTTTTGTCTGTTTTGTGTTTTTTTTTTCTTGCAGCTTTTGAAATGTGTCTGTGCGCACATACATTTGTGTATGTTGATTCTGTCTTTTTGTTGCAACTTGACCCGTGCTTGTGCGTGTTTCCTTTTCAGGTACATCCGGGCCAAACCGGAACCCTACATGTGACTATAGTAGTTTGACAATTCACGAATTGCGAAGGGTGACGGTGAACGGCTCGCAGTTGCCAGCTTACAAGGCTGATTGTCAGCCAGCTCTGACTCTTCCACCTGTGGTACAACTGTAGCACAAGCTTGCTACCCCGGGGGCTGACAGACAGACAGAGAGAGAGAGAGAGAGAGAGAGAGAGAGAGTTCACACAACAGCTTAACAGAATGGACCGCCATGCAAAGCAACATAAGTCTCTGACATCAATCTGGTCTTCCCAGAACAGCTTTTCAACTCAGTTTCTCGGTCGGTGCGCCTGCTGCCAGTCGGATTCACACTCACTGGACAAACTAGCCTATACTATACTATTCTCTCCCACATCCGGCCAAGGCGTCAAACCGCACCCCTCCCTCTGCCACATACTTAAACTTAAGTGGCTGATGTGCCACTGCAGCAGGGCATGGTCCAAAGGAGTGTTGCATCAGGACACACCTTTTGACCATCAATTCTCAACACATGCTCTAAGGCATGCTCTAAGCGTAGGGTGTCGTCACAGGTGGGAAATGTTCCATGGGTTGAATTAGGGAACTAGGGAACTTGCCCCCCGTAACATTTTTTAATATTTTTTAAAATATTTTTCCTTGTGTTTTTTCATGAATTTTTGCCAAACAACCAAAACCAGTCAGTAGTTTCACAGATACATACAGCTGTGCCTTCTCTGCACTGCACCACTGCCAGTACTAGCTAGCACTGAGCGCTATAGTTATACTGCAGCTGCTTAGGTCTCGCATCACTCGCATCCAAGTCTACTGAATGTGGTACGTTTTTGAGCTGGCTTAGCACAGTCGTTGACATTTCAGCAGCTGGGTGAAGAAACCCTCTGCTACGCTGCTATAACCTGTACAGCTCATCTTGAAAATGAACATTTACCTCTACCGGCAGTTTCCACCAATCGAAACATGTGACACCTGCCTCTGCAAAATGTTGCTGACAAGAAAGTAAAACTCACCAAGTACAGTATCATTTTAGATTAACATTAACAGTTTTATTTTTTTTAATATTGAACACAGAACATTTTCTAAAATCGATATACAGCGTTTTGGAATGAAACCCCTTCCCCCCAGGTGTAAGGCTGTGGAAGAGGCTGAAATGTATGGCTACACCTAATAAATCCTTTGCTTGCTTCGCTTTGCTTTATTTTGGCACCTTTGGTGATAAGGTGGTGATTCTGTAGGTGACGCTCTTTTATTTGTCTGTCCATCCATGGCGGCTATCACTGCTCCAGCTAGCTACCCAGTTCTTCTTCTATTTGTTCAAAACAATCCACTGTTGCTGCTGCCAGAAACGTAAAACGCACAGGAGTTTAAGCTTTCATGAACTGGCTATAGGTTAAATCACTGTTGTATGGTATCAAGTGCTGATAGGAGAGATTTCTAAAGACTGCTGGAAAAAAATGAATGAAAATCTAAATTGGGCTGAAAGGATGAAAGTCAAACCAAGTAAATAAAGGAGCATATGGAAGCTTAAGGAACCATGGGAGGATGCAGTAGATGAGGCACATGAAAGGAAATCGTCAAGATATTCTGAGCTGGCATCAGGAGTTAGCAAACAGGGTTAGCAGCTCAATCGTGGTCAATGAATAAATGAAACATCGGTGAAGGAAGGTGCCCACTTGCTGATGATATGTCTTTCATCACATATATTGCATTGCTTTAAATCTCTCAATTTGTTAGGAATTGCATGATAAATATAATGCACACTTGACTGAACACATCCAGAGGAATCAAAACATGTAATGATGGAGGAAAGTCCCAATCAGCTTGTTGACCCCAAAGAAGTCTCTAAATTACAGAATACAAATACATTTTGACAGACTGTCATATATCCATCGAGTTCCAATAAGACAGACTTTGAACGTACATACTTCATACGCTATGATTCTGCCCCAGTCTATATAAAGGGTCCTGTAAGCATGGCAACCATCTCACACACACACACATACACCTACACACACACACACACACACAGACATATGCACACAGATCACCAGGTACGCACACCTACACTGCCAGATACACAAACACACAAAAAATGCCCACGCACACCTACACATGCACACACACACACCACACATCAGCTAGGTACACACACCCATATAGACGAGCAAAAACATGCCCATCCACACACACACACACACACACACCACACATCAGCTAGGTACACACACCCATATAGACGAGCAAAAACATGCCCATCCACACACACACACACACACACACACACACACACACACACACACACACACCACACATCAGCTAGGTACACACACCCATATAGACGAGCAAAAACATGCCCATCTACACACACACACACACACACACACACACACACACATATACATACACGTCCTTGTATCTTATGAGGATCTTCAATTGACTACATACATTTCCTAATCCTTACCCTAACCTCAACCTAATCCCAATCCCATTCCCTTTAGCTAACTAACTAACTAACTAACTAACCTTAACCTTAACCCTAAACCCAATTCCTAACTCATTAACTAACTCCCAAGGTCTAAAACTCAAACTGCAAGAACACACACACACACACCACATACACACAAGTAAGCATGTAAACATCTACAAACACACACACACATACACACACGCACACACAATCATAGAAGTCCTGATGTTTTTAATCAGCAGTGGGGCCCCACCCTGCCAGATAAGAGTCTGGTTACCTGTCTGCAAAGAGCAGCGCAGCAGAGCAGAGTCACCTCGGCAGATGGCCCTATCAGTGTTGGGTAAACCAGCGGCCAGCGCAGCCGTGTTTGGCTTAACGGCCTATAAGTAATTCATTATGTTCACTGAGAAGGAGCATCTGTCGACCCCTCGGTCCTGGAGACACATGCACACACACACACACACACACACACACACACACACACGCACAATTATGCATACATGCATAGATAAACATACTTACCTGACATGCACACACACACACACACACACACACACACACACAGCTTTCAAACTCATTTCTAGTGGGCATTGCAGGTGGCTGGAGGAAGAGGAGAGGTCTTTGTTCCATGTGACCTGCTCTGATCAGATAACCACCTTTGATCTTAGTTAATACTCACTAAGAACTCATTTACCTGCCCGCTAATGCAAAGCGGGGTCTTCTCCGCCTGAAAACGAGAGAAAGCGCGGGGCGAGAGAGAGAGAGAGAGAGAGAGAGAGAGAGAGAGAGATGATGATGATGATGTCCAGAAAAAGGAGAGAATCAGAGAAAGACAGAGAGAGAGAGCAGCAAAACAGCAGCACGGTGGTACAAAAAGCTCAACAGGAGGTTCAAAACAAACATGAAACTAATGATTCACTTATTCACTTTATGAAATAAAGTCACGTGTTGCAATAAAACCCCTCTTTTCATTATTCCTTGTCAGTCTTCAAACAAGTTCATATCGGTCTACAAACATTGCATTTCTTTAAGCGTGACTCATAACATCTATAACACCAGGCTGTTTTAGGACTGTTGTGGTAATGAAAACGTCCTAATTTGAGAAATTACTTTTATTGGAGTTGGATACACACACACACACACACACACACACACACACACACACACACACACACACACACACACACACACACACAATTTAGGAATTTAGTAAACACCTTAGTAATGCTGGCGACATCACATTTACATGACATTTAATCTGAACCAAAAAAACTGCTTTGATGACTCGATACAAAATACAAAATTAAAAGGGAGTATTTTTACCCACTTGACATTTGATTCCAACATAATAGATCATATGACATAACGTCATTTGAGAAATGTTTTGTTATTCAGTGCTATTCATCTAAAAAAACATTTTTTCAAATTCAGAAGGCCTATTATTAAACTTGTATTTTATTTTGTGTTTTGTATTTTTGAACACAGAAATCACAATGGACAGTAACTTCAAAAAGACGGTTTATGAACAGCAAGCCTTTTCATGGAACATATTAAACACACACACACACATATGCACACACACACACACTAACAGGCTGTGATAATATAAGTGTAGCATAGGCTAATGTGCCAATTATCAGACTTATACATTTAAAAAAAATAAAACTATCACTTGCCAAATGGCTTTTTTTTATTTTTTTTACTGTACTATGTTATGGAGCTAAAGCGTCACATACACACCATGTTTCAATCCACCCTGCTGTCTGATGGCTTTTTGTAACCTCAAAACAGCTATTTACATTCATCCTTCAGTGAGCTAGCTACATACATATGAAATCAAACATCATTGTTCAGCAGCCAGAAGGAATAAGAGAGATCAGAATATGACTTCAGTTCTGCTGTGTAAGGCGTATAAGCAGAGAACAGGCTGCAGGTGGCTGCTGCAGCGCTCGTGCAGGACAGCTGCGGTGAACTGTACTGGCTTACACTGTAACATGCGTAACCCGACTTATTTGTAATGGAGTTAATGTTGCAACATGACAGAGTTACTTTTACAAGTAACATTTCCAAATACTGCCAGCGGCTGATGGACATGTTCTTAAAGCATGGGTGTTTCCTCCATTCAGCACTCTGCCAAAGAAGTAATAACAGAAAAGTGGCCATCACTCTGCTTTTCAGCACACACTCTCAAATGGCAGAAATTACAGGCCTGCTTCGGCTCTGGCTGCTGAGACCGGCCTCTAATGTGTACAGCCGCTCAGTCCCCCACTGAGGCCATTCGCCTCCGACTGGAGGGGGGAATGTGAGAGGGTAGCGAGGCAAGTTCAGGTGACCTCTTTTGAGAAGAAAAATGGTAAAAATAATTTTGTCCCTAACTTCTCATCTGCCGCTGCTAACCTGAGTGAGGGGAAAGGTTGACCCTGCGGAAAGGACTGGCATTGTCCTGCTCACTCACAATACTCTCTCTTCGCTCTCTGAGTCTCCCTCCCCGGCGCTCTGTCACACACACACACACACACACACACACACACACACAATAAAGTCTCTGCTTTTATTTCCATCAAGTGAAAGCCCCAGAGAGTGGGGACTACAAGAGTAAGTCAATAGCAGGTAAAACACAATGCCTAAAACTGGGACAGGAGTCTGAAAATGATATAGTATATATATATATATAAAGATGATATAGTATATATATATATATATATATATATATATATATAAATTGTAATTGTGAAATGGCAATTTTCTGCTGTTTGCCATGATCAAGAGAAAGGAATGGATAATTGAAATTTTTCACATTACATAAGCATGTGCACACACACACACACACACAAAACCCACCCGGCGACACACACACACACACACTCACACACACAGAGCAGACAAACAAGCGCATTGGCTGTAGCCTCTCCGTGATCCGTCCTTCCCCCTGGTAACCCACATCGAAAATTACGCCTCACTTGAAGAAAATTGAAATTGAAAATGTGGAACATTTAGCAGGAGGGTTCCCTTATAACCAATTAACACAGGAGCCGGGATACAGCTTGGCAAGGCCGGGCCGGGTTATTTTCCAGCTAAATAAATAACATGAGGTTGTAGAAAACATTTGCACGATTAATCAAAAGATCCATATAATTTCTTTTTTTTTCCTTCATTTTGAAAAAATAATGATGCTTCAAGCCAAAATGAGGGGCACGCTGTTATAGCTATCTGGTAACCCATGGCGATGTCAGACTTGGTAGCTGGACCAAATCATAGAGTGAAGCCCGTGTTGAAACAGACAAACAGCAACAAAAAGCACCACTGCAGTGTGTGTGTGTGTGTGTGTGTGTGTGGGAGACAGAGAGAGGCTTAAACCTATGACCCTATGTCTTGTGCATGTCTGAATGTGATGTGACTTGTGTGATTAGTGAAATTTCCTTTGCTAACAACTGTTGTCTCTCATCCTTGACCTGCGCCCTCTTGCTGCTCTCCGTCTGACGGTTCATACTCTGAGGCGGCATCAGCGTTCTTGGTGGAAAATATCAAAGGTTGGTTTTTTTGGCCAGCTTAAATCTACTGCTGGATTTCAATTGACTTTTACAGCAAGGAGAATTAAAGAAACGTAGACCGAGCGCGCTCACACACACACACACACACACACACACACACTCTCGCTAAAACACAGCCGAGGGACAGCCTTTTCCCTCTCAACTTTCCCTTTTTCTCGCAGTCCAGCAGCGCAGCACACTTTGAGGCACCGAGGAAACTGGCAAACCGGCCTGCCATAATGGATTTGTGATCACTGTAATTTCTCAGAGAAAAGTAGAAATCATCCACTTTCACAAAGACATGAAAAGTTCAGCTGCATAAGGAATGGAGAGGTACAGTGTCAAAATGTTCTATTGTGCTCCGAAATTAGACTGGATCGAAAAGTTAAAAGCTTTTGCTAAATGCCAAACACAACTGTCTTTGCAAAAAAAATAAAAAAAAGACAGAGAAAATGATAAAACAGTGTATTCCTATTTGCTCCCCGTGCTTTGAATAACCTTTTCAAAGTGCATTGTGTATAGGAATTTGATGAAGTCAATGAATTGCTCTACTTTTCATCCAGTTGTCCTTTAACGGGGATGCTGCTTTACAAATCTCTGTCTGTTGTAATGATGATAATAACGGCAATCGTAGACTTTGCACTGTCTGCCTCCGTTATTTACGGTTCCAAAACAGGGTGTCACAGAGCTGCCGTCTTCCTCTCTCTCTCTCTCTCTCTGCTCTCGCTCTCGTTTTTTAAAAAGGCTTGCATGAAAGGGACGTGAAAGTCCCAGAAGAACATTGGACATTAGAATTGAATAAGCATATACTTAAGATGCTGGCAATGGTTGTAAGTGCCTTGCTGGACGGCGTTTTTCCAGAGAAGTTCCACATCAGACAGGGGGGGGGGGGGTTAAAGGTTAAAAGGTTAAAAAGTTGAATTTCTGCTTGCTGTTTCATCTGGGGGAAGAAAAGATGCTGTCCACTTTGGTCTGTGAAATACAGACGGCACAGCAGGAAAGCTGATTTTAAATAAGCGCTGTTTCTTCTGACAGACGGGCTAACAACACCCAGCCACAGACTCTCCATCTCCGTCTCTACTTTGTACTCTGATGCTAAAAGCTGAGGCGAGGGTCCGGTGTAGGTGTGTAGTTTATTAGAGGGAAAGTGGAGGGTAGGATATACTTTTTATTTGGAATTACTCCTATTAAGGTTATTGCGGTGCCACACAAACACCTGCGTGCACGTGCGCACCGGCACACACACACACCCAATTCTGAACCACAGGCCTAACACGACAATACAGGTACCACATGAACACAGGCATAAATGCACACACACACATAAAGACAAAGACACACAAAGATACATAGATACACACACACATATCTTGAAATAGAGGCTTAATCAGGCATCGTTGAAAGGGAAAATGCCATTAGATTTTGAAGTGGATAATTTCACACCCTTTCCTCCATTCATTTCTTCGTTTTTCTTTTTAAAACTGGCCTTTCATGCCCCCTGCATGTGCTTTTATGTAAAATTACAACATTTAAGATAGACTCTTTCATCAGGGATAATTGCACAAAGAACCATTAGCAGTTTTCCAAGACCAAGGTGCTGTGAGCATTTCTCTTTTTCTTTTCATAATGTTATTTTAGATCCTTAAGACGAGGCTTCAGAAAAAAAGGGTATAATCATAATTTAATTATCTGTCATTATGGGGAGCAAAGTGCAGGTCATCTGGGGTTCAGCTATGCTACATGCTGTTGTAAACAAATCAATTAAATAAGAAATAGGCTAAACAAACAAGACAGTTATGTGCACTGTAGGCACAATGACGGAGTGTGTGTTTTTCCCCTGTCAGTTTAGATAAACCAAATACAATCGACTTTGAAGTTTGCTAGCACACTTGACCTGCAAAGCCACACACTGACAGTGAAATGCCATTTAAGTAAATTCAACAGGTGTAAACAAGGCCCATGTGTGGCTATTGCGCTGGTTTGCTCAGAAAAGATCATTTGATTACTTTTGAGTTACTTTTAGGTTACCATCATCATCAGCCGATATGAAACATTATTTTAAGATGTGTACATGTATGTTTGTGTCTGTAATCTCAGAACCTGACAGCCTTTTCTATTCTATGTTTTGAGTAATTTAATAAGTAAACATTATTTCAAATATATGTAACATGATTGCTATGTGTTTTAGTGTAACTGTCATCAGATTGTAATCCCATTACATGTCATCCCATATGGCTAAACTTGCAACATTATCTGATTTTAGTACAATAGTTGTCAGTAGTTTATGTCATTCCTCAATTTCATTTGATTATTTGATACAGTCAGACAATCGGGGGATAAAATGGCTTTATGTGTACAGGCTGCAATACATTTTTAACCAGAAGAGGTGATGGTGGCGCTGTTCGAAACAACAGAAGTTAAGCTCCAGTCAACACCACCGAGTTCACTGCTACTGTCTTCTTCTGCTGTTCCTGTACGGTTCACTCACAACAAAAATAACGGCTCTTTGACACATTTTCCAAACACTTACTGCAGTCGGAGACTCGGGGAAATGTGATAGGTTATACTTTTGTACTTTGAAGAATAAACGAAGCCGGACATTTCCGAATAACTGAGGCGCAAGCTAGCGAACATTAGCTAATTTACCTAGCTCGTCAAAAAGTCAACTGGACACGCTAGCTGAATCAGCTGAACTTGAGAGACCAAGAAAACTCCCTGGATAGCGGGTTAGGTAACTTTCTAAAGCAACAAGTGAGTAACCAGCTTATTCTATCAAATGCGTGGTGATATGATTACCTAGTTAGCTAGCTAGTTGTTGCCAACGTATGTTAGCTATCGATATACGTTTTAGACAAGCGATTCAGACTTTTCGGTTTGGCCTCTGACCTAACCAGACCCTGTCATAACGACAGAACACTCAGAAGGATGGCCCATTGATTCATATCAACGTTTCTCCTCTTCTCTTGTCCCGCTCTCTCTCCACATGAAGCTCCCAATTGAAACCTATATAGTCCTCTCTGTCGTCTCATCCTCTCTCAAATTATGGATCTGTACCCTAGATGTATCATACGTCTGTTGCTTTTGGTTCCCCACATAACAAGAGTGCTAGTGTGGTTTCATCAGCCAGTGTCCCGTTTGAGCTCCCAAACACAGGCTACGGAGCACTCTGGGATTTAAGCATCCATTTATACATTTATTTACCTTTCGTTGAAGCACCAGCCCAGCTAAATGGTCTGCTTGGACCCTGGATGCGTTGTCATCTGGTCTGTTAACTGATTGGCTTTGTTTCTCTCTCTCCCTTCCCACTTGTCCCCACAACAAAAGTAACAGAATTGTGCCTGTGATGTAGCCCTACCACCATACCTATCTAACAACCTACTGAGGAGGTGGTGCGGTCTATCGTCTAATCAGAACCATGAATGAGGACACCCCGACCTTGAAGCCCAGGCGGATCCAGAATCAGAACGTGGTCCACCGCCTTGAGAGGCGTAGGATCTGCTCGGGCCGGGCCGGGGCCAACTGGTATCGAGTGCGCTGCTTCCACCAGAACCTGTTCCCCAATTTCACTGTGGTCAACGTGGAGAAGCCGCCCTGCTTCCTCAGGAAGTTCTCGCCAGACGGACGCTGCTTCATCGCCTTCTCTTCCGACCAGACCTCTCTGGAGGTAAGAGGAGAGAAACTAAATTGTAACAATTATGCTGTTGTTTTTTTTCTTAATTGGATAGAACACAGTGTGGAATGATAAGAAAGATGGGAGAGATAAAGGGGATAATATGCAACAAAGGCAGTGCTGCAGCTGCAGCTTCCAAAAAAGAGTTTGTAGTTTTTGGAATAATAAAAGTAGTGTGAGCACATGGAAAAGTATAAAGAAGAAGAAGATGAAGAAGATGAAGATTCCTTTATTTGCAACTCGGGGTGCACACACGCACCAACACACACAACACACGCAAGGGGGGAAGTGGCCGCCGAACACAACACACACACATGCAGGGTAAGGTGTCCGAGTTCAATGAGGTCTCTGCTTTTTTCCCATCCCCGCCGACCTTCCTCCACGGACAGCCAGGGAGCAGTGGGCAGCCGCCAACACCAGCGCCCGGGGACCAATTCCAGGTGTACGTCCTCATCTTGGTCAGGGACAGGACAGGATGTTGCATGTTTTTAGATGGGGTTTTTTTACATGAGGAGACCCACGTGAGCACGGGGAGAACATGCAAACTCCACACAGAAAGGCCCGGGAGATAACCCACCTGGGCACCCCAGACTCAACAACGCCCCAGGCGGGAATCGAACCCAGGACCTTCTTGCTGTGAGGCAGCAGTGCAAGCACTGCGCCACCGTGCCACCGTGCCACAATGACTAACACCTCCTCCTGTTGTCTTATGTGGATTCTCTTGCTCCAGATCTATGAATACCAAGGCTGCCAGGCAGCTCAGGACCTGCTAAGAGGGCAGGAAGGGGAGACCCTTTCGACGGCCAATGACCAGCGCTCCCTCAACATCCGTGGCCGCCTGTTTGAGCGCTTCTTCTCCTTGCTCCATGTCACCAACGTGGCCTCCAATGGAGAACACCTGAACCGGGAGTGCAGCCTCTTCACGGACGACTGCCGCTATGTCATCGTTGGGTCGGCTGTGTACGTCCCTGAAGAGCCGCCTCCATACTTCTTTGAGGTAATGACACCCACCGCACCACATCTTCACCCTTAACTCTAAACAGTACTTGTTTGTTATCTTGTACAGTGCTTGTTCAATGCTCCATATGCTTTACATAGTTCTATAGTTGTAGTGTTTGGTAGGAATATGAACTGTAAAACACCTCAGACAAAGTCATGGAACCAGAAGTAGTTTAAAAACTAAGCAGTCATTTATTTACTCTCAGTTTTCAGTGATTACTAGCCGGATAACCTACCAACCACATTTTTCCTCCCACCAGGTATACCGTAACAACGAGTCGGTGACTCCCAATCCTCGGTCTCCTCTAGAAGACTACTCCCTCCACATAATCGACCTCCACACGGGCCGGCTGTGTGACACCAGGTCCTTTAAGTGTGACAAGATCATCCTGTCCCACAACCAGGGCCTCTACCTCTACAGGAACATCCTGGCTGTTCTGTCTGTGCAGCAGCAGACCATACATGTCTTTCAGGTGACCAGATTTTGCCATTCAAGGGGCTGGGTTTTGCCATGGTGGCGGAGGTAAACTGTACAGTTGAATTTCAGTGTGTGGTCCATTACCTGATGGGGTGTGAAATTGTCTCTGATCTTGATATGTGGACTAAACAATGTAATAAGGCAATCAGGCCAGGTATTTATAGTGTACATCTCTTTCTCCTCTCCCCCCTTCAGGTGACTCCAGAGGGGACGTTTCTAGACGTAAGGACTATAGGTCGGTTCTGTTATGAGGACGACCTCCTGACCCTGTCGGCTGTTTACACGGAGGCTCAGGCCGAGGGTCAGCCCGGCTTCCCCCGCCTCTACACCGACAAAACCATCAACTCCCTCAAACACAGACTGCTGGTCTACCTCTGGAGGAGGGCCGAGCAGGACGGCAGCGCTACCGCCAAGAGGAGGTGTGCAACTTATTCTCAATCTGTTTGTTATTTGTTGTTGCTAATAATATTCAGTGTTTCCAACACGTTGGCAGTTCACATCAGCAGGAGGTGGGACTGTATTGTTGACATTTAATTTAGCGAGACCAGCATCTCATATTTTGCAGGCACTAAAGTGTCACTATTATACTGCCATCTAATTATTGCTTTAGCCACAAATCATGTACACTGTGTTTCACCTTGTGTCGCCATAGACACAATGAATTAGGGCAGTGGTGTCCAATCATGTGCCATGGAGGGCCGAGAGTCTGCAGGTTTTCACTCCAACCAAAGACGACAGCAGGTGATTTCACTGATTAACACACCTTCAACCAGAGAGGAGGGGCTAATCAGTGAAATCACCTGCTGTAGTCTTTGGTTGGAGTGAAAACCTGCAGACTCTCGGCCCTCCATGGCACATGATTGGACACCGCTGAATTAGAGTCTTTGTAGTTCACTAATATGGTTTCAGTGCTTGACAGCGTTAGTTAGCCAGGTTTCAACACCAGCTTCATGCATCACAGCACACAAAATACATTTTTTTTAAATTACTATTTACCTAGCTGGGCCGCCCAAATATTAATATTATATAGGAAACACTGATGATGATGATGATGATGATGATGATAATGTGATGTTACAGCTAGTTGGACTGTCTTAAAGTTTTGTCATGCATTCATTCAGTTTATGAGGCAACACTTTAAATTAGTAATTAGTAGGTTTATGGCTAAAATAAATGAAATGATGTAGTTTGGATACTTTTATCCAAGCATATATTTTTAGTATGATATACAATGATAACACTAATGCTACTTAAAAATAGTAAAAAAAAAGAAGGTAATAATGATATAACTATACATAAGAGCACCAGAAGGGTATAACTGTAATACAGTATAATGTTATTGATCTATAGTTTGTCAAATAAAGATATATGGTTCTGTAGTGTAAGTGTATATTTTGAATTGGCTGCTCGGTCTAACAAGCACCCCTTTCTTAGTTTTAGTTTTTGAAAAGCTAGCCTAAAAACTATTCCATCGAAGATTATATTTACGTTGGATCTTGTTCTAAGGATACACTTACTTCACCTAGCTCTCTACACGTTTGTGGCGTGGCGTTGTCAGGTTCTTCCAGTTCTTCGACCAGCTGAGGAGGTTGAGGATGTGGAAGATGCAGCTGTTGGATGAGCATCACCTCTTCATTAAATATACCAGTGAGGACGTGGTCACACTCAGAGTCACCGACCCCTCACAGGTAGGAACACACACACACACACACACACGCACACTAACACACAGATCTCAATCTAAATTCCTCCCTCAGTTCTCTCTCTTGTGTGTTCATGGCAATGACATGGACCTAATAAATTATCATTTAATTTGAATGTGATCTCAGCTCTCTGGCTCCCTAGTTGATCAGCTGCCTTCATCTCTTCTATGGAAAATATAGAAACACCTTATAGTGTATTACATGCATACATACAGTGCACAAAACACACAAGCAAGTCTACATCAGAATTTCTGAAAACAAACAAATTTAAGGTTTTGAAACGGCCTAGTCAAAGTCCAGACCTAAACCCAATTGAGATGCAGTAGCAGGACCTGTTCATGCTCGAAAACCCACAAATGTTCCTGAATTAAAGCAATTCTGCATGGAAGAGTGGGCTACAATTCCTCCACGGTGGTGTGAAAGACTGATCATGAACTACAGGAAGCGTTAGGTTGCAGTTATTGCAGCTAAAGGTGGTGCAACCAGTTATTGAGTGTAAGGGGGCAATTACTTTTTCACACAGAGGCAATGGGTGTTGGAAAACGTTGTTCATTAAATAAATGAAAAGAATTATTTGTGTTGTTCACTCAGGTTGCTTTTATCTATTATTAGATTTTGATTGAATATCTGAAAACATTCAGTGTCAAAAATAAAAATTGCTAGCATTTGTGTTGTCATACCATCATCAAAAGATGTGTTATTTTTTTAAACCATGTGTCCAGGTATAGAAGAATGACTGGCTTTGAAGACTATGGCCTTGGTTAAAAAAACAACAAGAAAATGTTGCCTTTGTAACTGCTTTCCCTCCCTTTCTCTCCCAGCCGTCGTTCTTCGTTGTGTACAACATGGTGTCCACAGAGGTGCTGGCCGTCTTTGAGAACACCTCTGATCAGCTGCTGGAGCTGTTTGAGAATTTCTGCGACCTGTTCAGGAACGCCACGCTGCACAGCCAGGCGGTCCAGTTCCCCTGCTCAGCTTCCTCCAACAACTACGCACGGCAGGTCCAGAGAAGGTACGGAGGAGGAAGGATGAGATGAGAGAGGCAGCTCTTAGTAGAATTGGCCGTCTAGAAGCCAGGCTGGTTGGGGTTTAACGAGATTACACTGGACGACACTGACTGGGCCACATAACCAGAGCATTTGTTAATGGCCGCACATTCAGATTTTGTGGGAAAGAAATGAGTGAAGCGATACGGATCTGCCGTTTTTGACATGAAATAAGTGGAGGGTAGGTTTCTGGGAAGAGGAGTAACTCTAGCTGCCTTCAAGGCAGATGGTACACAGCCAAATGTCAGGGAGGAGTTGAGGATGGTAGTCAGGAAGGGAAGCAGCTTGTCAAAGTAAGGGACAAAATCCTTGGTGGAAAGAAGTGCAGGGGGGTAGAAGGGATTCAGGAGAGAGGGGAACATAGATAATAGGTAGAAGCTTAGGATTGGATTTTAGAGTGATAGCAGCTGAAAAGGATGCAGAGAAGAAAGGGAGGAGATACTGAAAGTGGGAGAGAGAGGTCATCCAACAAGCCACATTTGTGCCACTTAGGCCGAATCCCAATTCACCCCTTGGCCCTTCCCCTTAGCCCTTCCCCTCCGTTTTGCGCGTTCACGTGAAGGGGTAGGGGTGTCCCAATTCTCTTGTGATCGAGGGGTAGGGCTAAGTGCTCGGGCTACATGGCCTCCAAACGGAGATTTTTCAGGGGCACACTACAAACCGAGGGTTAGGAGAAATCTCCCAGAATGACCTGCGAATCAACTGGAAGATCATGGCGACCGCTACACTACCATCCAAAGTGAACCACAAATGTAGTATTTTCTTCGTTAATAAAGATTTAAAAAAATATTCTAACCGTGGTATTATCTTAGTTTAATGTCGTTTCAATGTATTATAGACCTTTTCTTTATAACAAGCATAACAAAAAATCGCTAGTATGCCGATGTCTCTACCTCGCTAGTTAACGTTACATTGTTTTTAGGCTGATTTGTGCATGACAGTCCCGCATTTTGACATATTTCCATGTCGCATTTCCCCCCTTTGATGGCATATGACGAAATATAACTGAAGTTCAGCAGCGAAGTTGCTGCACTTGTTACGGCTCCTCTAATATCAGTGCAGACTGGCAGGGTAACGTTAGGAGCACGGCTTGCTAGCCTACAGAGCACCGCTAACGCTATTCTGTCATGAAGTGGTCCTGGTAATGAAGCAGTGGTCTTTTTTATTTGATGACTTGTTTGATCGATTAGTAGCGTGAAACGTATAAGTTGTGAACGAATCGCGAGCGTCCATGCTTTTCTATCTCCATCAGATGAATGGCAGATGTCACTGTGATAATACCATTATTGCCATAGTAATCTCCGATAACAAACTCGTGCCGTCTGTTTATGTAAACGTCATCGATGACGTATCAGGGTCTTGAAGGGTTGTCCCATTTCTTAGGGAGAGATTTCTACCCCTACCCCTTGTGACTCTGTTCCGAGGGGCAAGCCGAAGGGCCAAGCCGAAGCCGTAGGGGTGAAAATGAGAATTGGGATTCGGCCTTAGTATCAGCTGCCCGAAGCTCGATTCAGAAGGTTTCAGACAAGCAAGTGGGGACAGACATGCATGTCTAGAGGAAAGGGGACCGAGAACACCAAAGAAAGGTGAGATGGAAGATGGAGAGTGTTGATAGGGTGGGGTGAGACTAGGTTAGGTAACAGACAGGTTAGCGGTTAACAGACAGGTCCACTAGGAATTTAATTGTGTATTTGAGAACGTCGGGATTTGATCAATTATCCATTTTGCAAATGGTTGATGTATTTGATGTATTTTCCAATATGTCTCATTACATTAGCTAGTGGCTTTCAAATAGTTTTCTCCACAGCAAGCCCAACTGTAGTGGAAACCAAAGTCATGTAAAAGTCATGGAATTTTACATCAATTATCAGGCTATTACCCTGACTCATCATTTTCTAACAAAGATGCTGCTGTTTAGCCTTGAATGTACTCTTGTGTGTCCGTGCCTCAGATTCAAGGACACCATAGTGAACGCGAAGTACGGCGGCCATACCGAGGCGGTGCGTCGGCTGCTGGGTCAGCTGCCTATCAGTGCCCAGTCCTACAGCAGCAGCCCTTACCTGGACCTCTCCCTCTTCAGCTACGACGACAAGTGGGTTTCGGTGATGGAGAGGCCCAAGACCTGCGGTGACCACCCTATTAGGTACCGACTCCCATCTGTGTGAGCATCCTGGCAAATGATGAAATCAAAAACCACCAACAGACTGGACTAGACATAGACGTGAATGGGATGACTCTCTCACTCTCTCCCTCTCTTGTTTGTCACCAGGTTTTATGCACGGGACTCGGGGCTGCTGAAGTTTAAGATCCAGGCGGGCCTGTTGGGCCGACCGGTGAACCATGCCGTGCGACGCCTGGTAGCCTTCACCTTCCACCCCTTCGAACCCTTCGCCATCTCCGTCCAGCGCACCAACGCCGAGTACGTGGTCAACTTCCACATGAGGCACATCTGTGTGTGAGAGGAGGAAGATTGTGTGTGAATTAAACTCTGAGAGCCTGTGGACTCACAGGTTCTAGCAGAATCTGGGTACTTTTGGCCCTCTAACCAGCTATTGATGACAAAACAGCATCGCGTCCATGGAGAGGCACCAAACAGTCTCTCTACTGTGTCTCTCCTCCTCCTGAGGGAAATCAGAGGTGAATATCCTTTTCCTCCACTGAACCGCTGTTCCTCTTCGCTTTCTCCTCCGTCAAACAGTGTCCGCTCTACCGCCACTCCTGACCCCCCCTCCCCTCAGCGAGAAGGCAGCAATTCTGCCCTTTCCTTTCGCCTCCTCCACTTCCCCCTTCCTCCTCAGAACAAAGAGAGACCTGTAGGGAAGGGAGGCTAACACAGGTGTAAATGGAGAGGTAGAGGAAGTGATTCATGCGGGATGGAGGTGGGAACTGTAGGTAGTTGGACCTCTTAGGGGAAACAAAGATGTTTTGTCTCCCCCATTGCACACGGAAAGCTGCATCATTCATACAGCAGGCCCACAACCAGTTGTAAAAAAGATTTCTGAGAGGGAAATTTTATATTGTATTCTTTTTTTTTTTTTTACACCTGTTTTAGATATTATTGGATGTATATATTTTATCTCAATAAAATGGTCTAACTCTTGCTCGCTATGTTTTTACTCGTCTTAACAACCAGTAGAGGATCTACAGAAAGCTCTATAGCCATGCACTGTACTATATGTAATCCCTTGTGTAATACCTTGTACATCTGGGATAGCGCCACATATGAGAGATTGTGTGTGTGTGTGTGTGTGTGTGTGTGTGTGTGTGTGTGTGTCTTCACATGTGAGTCCTGGAGTAGAAACACACTTTAAAATGCAGGCATTGTTTCTTCTGGACAATGAAGTCATTGTCTGAATTTCAGTTGTACAGAAGATGATGTTGTTTTTATTATGATAACAGATTGTCTTTCTCCGAGCCGAGCAGCTTGGATTACCCTTGACAATAGACGGTTGTTTGAAAAAGCATCTCGCTGCATATCGTTATGCCATTGTGCTGAAATGATGTTACCACAAGTTTCAATTGCGTACAGCGGGGTCTTCACATTTTGATTGGAATGCTGATCACTGTAATCTGTGATGCACTTTTTCATGATAAGGAATACAGTTGTTTTTATACCCATCTCATCCAGTTAGTTCTAATTCTGGAGAGTCGAGCCCTGGACATCTGGTTGGCTCAAGTGTGATATTAAACACTCACACGTAGATCTAAATAAATCTACAAATATGCAAAGTCCCTAATACATGAACAGGCACACACACGTATATAACGGACACGAGCAAAATGCGAAAACACACTCCCAAGCAGCTGGGGTCATGGTGGTGTGGGGAGCAGGTGCTGAGGGGATTAACTGTTCTCCTAGCTTCTGGTTACATGCACTACACTGGACCTGGGAGGTGTGTGTGAGAGAGAGAAAGAGAGAGAGAGCGGGGGAGGTTGAGGGAAGAGGAAAGCAGGTATTTATGGCTGGATAGGGTCTGATAGGGTGAGAAGTGGGTGAAGAGAAAATGAAATGGAAATAGGGAGTGCGCTGAGGACCGATGGGGTCGGGACCCGCGAGGACAAACAAGGTTGGCGGTTTTCTTGTGTTTTTTTATGTGCGCGAGGTCGCGGCTCGAGGAGGCCGCGTTACGCCACCGCCATTATTTTCCTCGTGTGTTTGTGTAACCTGGTGTGCGGCAACATGCTGTGTCAATCAACTAATTACAGGAAGCGCACACAGCAGGCACAAGATAGCCCTACATATAGAATGACATAATGTCTGTGGCGTCCCCTGCCTCTGCAAAAGAAACCGTACCGTATCCTGTCTCCTACACAGAATTTTGTTGAAGGCGATGCTGATCTGAGTTTTCACTAAAATAAGAGGCACGAATGTGAACCCCCCCCCTGCTAAATCTACTCCTGGCAATGACATCTCACAAACTTCAGCAGATTAACTGAACCCCGCTCCAAAATCCAAACAAAGTAAACAATGTAGTTTCCAGTGCTGCAGATGCAAGAGACAAAGAAATGATATAAAAGCGTATGCTTCGCAGTACTTAGTATACATAACAAATATGTCATATCTCTCTTATTTCTGTGTATCAGATAAACCTAGAGCTCTTTCCCTGACCTTGGTTGCTACGGAAACATAACCACTCTCTGCTCGGTAACCCAGTCTCTTCTAATTGCTGTTGTCTTGGCAACGGTGCAACCAATGTAATCCAGAAAAGGCCACAATCCTAAGTGTTTCCTGTTGCAGCGCTCGCTCCCTCAGAGCAGACTCTCAACACACACACACACACACACACACTCAGATCATGCAACAGTAACCTCCAAAAATGTAAGAACAAGTGGGACACAGTGTAATGTTCTCGCTTTGGAGGACAAATTCATCAGCCGAGTACAAGCAGCCAGCTTTGATGAGGTGAACAGCTATATAGTGACAGCACGTCTGGAGCAAGTAATGGTAACAAGCAGACGATGCCAAACACTGACAAATTACGATGTTTTTCTATGCTGTCCAACCTTATGAAGACGATTAGAAGAGGCGTGCAACCCAGAAACAGCACCAGATTCTCGCTATCTTATTTTTAGATGCTGATATTTCGGTGTCGCTGTCTAAATGTTGTATTTTTCTTCACATTACACGCAAAGGTCCTACGCCTATAAACCTTAATGATTCAGGGTTGGGTTTTTTTTGCTGGGTTTGCACATATTTTTCCACAAGGTATAAACTGAGATATAAGTGTCACGTTAAAAAAAACACGGGCCGCACCCTTTTATTCCAATTCCACGCTACAGCAGGGCCTCATCACAGCGTTTTGCACTGCTGGGAAAGGTGCACTCGGTTGTATCAAGGTACTTAGTGATGATAACGGTGACATATAGAGGAGAGGAGAGATAGGTGGGTGGGTGGGGGGGGAGACAAGATGATATGGTGAATATTATTCCATGACGGATGACGGCTCATTTCAGTGTTGGGTCATAGCTGCCTGTCATAAAACAAGCCTTCTGAACCCGGCGGCGGAAGAGGTCATCAAACCTCTGCAGACATTTTGCGGTCCAGCTGTTACTTCTGTCTAATCCTATAAATAAAAGGACAAGGCAAAAAGGAAAGTGGACCAGCTGCCCTTTTAAAAAAACATATTCATTGATTTCATTACTTTCTGCATTCTACTGGTTTGCGGTTGGGGTCATTTTTCATGAATTGATTCCGTTATTGTTACCGGGTAGAATATATGATGCACCAGGCCAGTCGGAGATGATATAGCTGTGTGTTACAATATTTCCCTCACAAATCAGACTTGTTGATTTGATCTGATTGGCGGGGGCACCGTAAGCCAGGGGAAACATGGTAATGATTCAGTGGACTATAAGCTAGAGGGGCGGTGCCACAATTCTAGTTTAAAGGGGCTTTAAGGCGTAAGTCATCTCCGACCTGGGCCCTATTTCCCCATCATTTTCCATCACATCAACCAGAATCTTGTCAATTGCTTCACAATAAAGCTACTCACATCTTGCTTGCCTGGGTGCAGCTCTCCAATACAGTCCTAAGGGGCCACTGGACTCTCCAAAAATCAACCGCAAAAGCACCCAAAGCATGTTTTTTGTATTTGATCCATGACCTGACACATTTGACGACTTATTTTGCACTACTAGTCACATGGAGACAGGCCAGCAAAGAGGAAACAAGGAAGTGCTAAAGCAACGGCCAAGGTACCACAAAGGCAAGACTTTCATTATTTTCATTTACATCTTTTAACATTTTGGGGTTGATTTTTGGAGTGTCCAAAAGTAGCTCTATAGTGCAGCGATTGACTTCAAAAGATGGGAAAACAGGACCCAGGTTGAAAATGGCTGCTGCGAGCCCAGACACCCCTCACAGAGCCGCTGACCGCCATCACTAGACACTTCCCTAGACAAGCTCTCCTCCCACCCTTTCATCAGAAGTAAACCAAAAGTGTTCCATTCTTCCTGCAAGGAAAACTGGTAGTTACTGTAGTTACATGTAGTTACAAAAATCACTCCATCAGCAACAACAGCGCTCTCTGGAGCTGGACTGAGAGCAGGAGAGTGGAAAGGGGGGGATATGGGGTTCACGCTTGCAACTCAAACGAGGGGAAAGAAACGCGGCGGGTGTAGAAAGTGATATGGGCTGGAGCTAGCGACTGAAAGGGTCTGGGGAAGGTTTATTGGGGGAGGATTTCATATTCAATCTGACATATAAAAAAACCCCATAATGTTCAATGTTGACTGAATGTTGCATTTTTATTTTTTATTTTATGACTCTGAAGATGGTTGGCATATTTCTCCTCACTGTGGCCTGTTTTTTTCTTTTTCTGGTCTCTAGTCTTTTGCCCCTAGTCTTTATTCCACTCCATTCCACTCCAATTGAACCGCCGCTCTGTTTTGTTAAGCGGACAGATGAAATTGCTCTCTTTTTACCGGGTGATTTTTTATTTTTTTATTTTCTTTAAGATGAGCAAACTGACCACTCAAATGTTTTGCTGTGTGATTATAGCCGGGGGTATGACACTAGACACCGCAGCGAAAACAAAAGGGAACTTTTACTTTGAAATACAAACGCGACTACTAGTTAGCCCTCGAGGAGATGTGGCTGTGTTCAGTCACTATCAACACTTTATTTGGAATTTACTTCACATGACAGAACCTCATACACTCCAATGCAAAGAGACAGTAGACTAGAAACAAATACTCACGCATTGTACCTTCAACGTTACTATTGCTATTCAGACTAGAGAACACAATGGGAGGTATTTTATTGCACACAAAGTAATACACGCATCCTCACACACACACACACACACCCCAACCTCCATCTTTGGCCCCTTCATATCCCCCACAGGTGATTGTATCGCCCACGCGAGCATTGTTCTTCACTATAACTGATGATGCTTGCTGCACAGTGTCAACATTTAATATTGTGTGGATTAGCAGTTTAGCTGTCTGTGATTGAGGCCGGTTGCTGTCTGGGTAATGATGGTGGGTGGGCGCTGGGGAGGGAAGGAGAGGAGAGGGCCTAAATATTGACAGCAAATATTTGACTGAGGGGTGCGTATAGCCCCCCCTCCCACACACACACACACCTCACTCATAGGTGTGCACTCAGAGACACACAAAACACACATACACACTAAACCCCTACTCCTACTTTCATGTCTTATCAGTCTCTACAGCTGTCTTTGACTTGAGAAAGACAGGTGGATGCTACACACACACACACACACACACACTCCTCAGGGCCTCCCCCATGCTGAGACAAGTACACAGCTTGACAGTGGTAGATGATACTGTGTATGTATGTGTTTGTGCGTGTGCGTGTGTGTGTGTGAGCGAGCGTGCATATCATCTCTCGCTGACTTCATATCTCTTAGACACGCCTGGTTGGGTGCCAGCACGTGCAGGACACACACACACACACACACTAATCCTCTCGCACTCTCCCAACACACGCACACACACACACACGCTTGCATACCTGACTGAGCACCAGTGGGGGGGGGTTCAGGTGGAAGTCCGCAGGGCAGCCTTCGCAGCACGCCCTGGCTAAAAATACAGCCCACCGGGAGGTCCCTTGTGAATAAACAAACACACCATAACATTAGCTGTTCGCACTAGAACTAGATAAGAAAGGGAGGGAGAGAGAAGATTCAAGTCTTACACGTTGTGTACGCGCGCGCGCGAGAGAGCGCTCGAGCGTGTCACACTGCGTTAGTCAAGGCCGCGATTACGCGGCTCATTGCATTCACTGTGTGACAGATGAAAGAAGCTGACTTTAAACCGCAGGGAGGAAGAAGGAGGATGGGTGCGCACAGATAGTTGAGTAACTACACAACCGGTGACGACTCGGCCAGGGAGTGAGAAAACCAACACCGGCCCACATCGCCACCGTTACGGCGTCATTCTCGCAGTAAGCGTCCCCCTCAAAATAGCAAGGCGAGCTGAGACTAGACACCGACGCCAGGTCAGTTCCGCAGTTTCTAATTGAAGGAAGGAGGTGAGGAGTCTGGTCCCTGACTTGGCCCTCATACTGAGAAACACGCTGCCAGTGGCGATGAACAGCAACAGGTGATCAGAGTTCTCCACCTGCTGGACAAACAAGAGAACTGCACTATCATTCTTAGTTTCACGCCATAACCCCTCTGTGAACTACAACTACCATCACCCTGCTGTTAATGAGCCAACTAGCACTACAATTCTGTTTGGCTGCTTGATCGTTTTTCACTGTTGACTTCAACACGGTTAAATGGCCAAATAGAGACAACGTGACGTCAGGTCGAGATATTTCCGGCAACAATGGAGTTTGATAGCATAACAATGTTCAGCAATCTAAAACATCAGCGTCAGGTTTTGGTAGCCCTTTTCACAATGACGTCAGTTAACTTCCGCTTTCCCACAAAGCAGTTTGTCTTTGCTTCCGTTTTACCTTCGCACCTGAGATTTATCAGGAAATGATCAAGCTTCTGTTGCATTGAGTGGATAATCTCATCCCTAAAGATTCTCTCAACTGTGAAGTCAGTGTGGGTATCTGTAATGAAATCCCACCACTGAAGTCCTCTTAAGGCCAGTTGGCCTTGAACCTGATAATAGTACTTGTGGCTCTTCTTATGGCAGGCCTGGGGCCTCATTACAGAAGAATTTCCTAACTGCTTGTCCTATCTTAACTGTTTCAAAGATAAGAAAAATCCTATCTTCCTATTACAGAAGCAATTCCTAAACTCATGGCTGTGTCCTATCCTATCTCAGACCTCGTATCTTATCTTAACTTAAGAAATCCTAACTAGAACTGTAAACTCTGATTCTTCAATCGGCACTCGTCCTGTCATGTCTGTATCTGTGTTTAGAACGTACACGAGACTGCCTGGTATCCTTGATTAGAATGTAATATCAACGGCTGTCTCACTTCACTTGTCAGTGGCTAGCTAGCTTGCTATAATGGACAAGAAAAGACGGGCGTTCAATTTTAATATCGATGAGTCGGAGGCATTAATCATGTTGGTGGAGGAGAGGAAACCACACCTTTTTGGGAAGTTTTCATCCCAATTATCAGCCCAGGATAAAGATTAAAATAATATTAATATATTATTATTATTATTATAACATTATTATTATATTATAAATTGTATTTATTAAAAATAAATAATATTTCGGTGTTCATGTTGTTCCCCATCTTCACTGTCATTGCCATGCAGACCTAACAACAGTGGTGCTGCCATTTTTGGCAGTTATTTTGAATTTAGGACAAAGTCTATGTCATCCTAACTTAGGAAATTCTTCAATTAGGACGGTTCTGTAATAGCTAAATTCCTATCCTAAGATAAGATAGGATTTTTTCCTAAATGCAGTTAGGAAACATGTTTCTGTAATACCAAAAATCCTAAATGTCATCCTAAACTGAGATAAGTTTCTGTTTCTGTAATGAGGCCCCAGCTCTTTAACTGTGATCAGTTGTTTAACTTGTGCTGCAACATTGTCAACATCGCAACTCTTTACCTCTTTACCAAATGGCGGTGTTTCTCTTGGCTTGAAGACTTTAGCATCAGGGCTGGCTCCAAGGTGAGGTGCATCAGGGTGGATGATGAGCCCACATTGTGTCACTGAGACATCACAAAAATCTGAATATTGCCTCAGTATCTCAGGTTCCACATCCAACCCTCTTTTCATAGCGCCTGTCTGAGGAGTTCCTCTCAGAATGCATATTTCACAGAATCTGCTGGCTGTAAGTCGGGGGTTTGCGTACCTGGGTCCACAGCTGGCACCCTGATACTAAGAATTCATCATAAATTGCCAAAGATAATAATATCTACTGAAGGCCTAAATGAAAAGTAATAAATACTATCCACTGTTATGTTTGTTATGTTAGAAATGCATTAAAATGTTTGCACAGGTCAGCTCATTCAGACTCACCAGCTCTGTACAGTGTGCACTTCACACCAGTCCTAATACTATTTTTTGTCCTTGCCACTGGTTTACACACCGCCATGTCATTTGTAGCCTCTGGTGCAATGGCCTGTAATATAATAATGATGAACAATTAATTGATAAAAGTCAATACAAACTGCTAGTCCAACATCATCAAGTGTAACAAATATTAATATCTGACCTGTGTCCTAGGCCGGTGCCAGGTCTGCAGTGAGCTGGTGCATGACAGAGGCAATGGCACCGTCTTGAAGCTATACTGGTACTGTAGTGAGCAGTTTGAAACAGAAGTGCCACTATGTGATTGCATAGTGCTTTCCCAGCATGCACTTCAGTACCACAGGAACCTTTTCAGAATCAAGTGTAACCTGTTAATAGAGACGTAACAATGAGTGTTGTTGCTGCACAACAACAGGGCGTGCAATAGATGACGAATTTGGGCAAGCAGCGTGTACACAATGCATAAAAGTTTATTATGGTGGGACGTCCAGATCTGATGTGGGGCGTCACAGCAAACAGCAGCTCAGTGTCATCGTATGATACAGGGAGAAATCCATCATAGAAGAGGAAGAGACATCAACTTCTCCACTGACAGCAGCCTCAATAGACCAGAATGCAATGCTACAAGATATGTTGTGTTTTGCAAAAGAGGTGCACGCTCAGTTTTTCTCTCTTTGTCTTACTGTGCTATTACTACTGCTATTGCTCTCTCCACCACCACTTAAGACATCGATCAGTTTGGACCATTTTAATTGCTTTTTTTCAATGATTCTATTGTACAACGTCATCCACAGGGCCACTGTCAGGGCAGAGGGCCAAACAAGGTACAGAATGACGTGTTATATGGGAGAGTTACTTTCAGAAGTCATATTCAGGGATCACCCCTTACAGTGAGCCTGCTCATCCGACTGACAGAGGGAAATGTCTTCTCTACGAGCTGACTTCCTCCTCAGTTCTGTCTCCTTGAGAGAGAAAACAATATTGTTCTTGTACTCTAACATGGTTTATGTGTTTTTTTCCCTCCAGAGATTTGATTACATGCCTGGATCAGATTGAACACGGCCCAACCAGACAAGTTAGGGTTGGCTCAGGCTCTTATTGGCCTAATGCGGATTACATTTCAGACTAAATATACTGTAGGAATCTACTGAAAACCAAACCGCTACATCCTTTAAAGTTGTTTTGTGTAATGTTTAAATTGGGTTCTTGTTCATCAAACTCTCTTGCTGTTGCTCAGGGAATTTGAATTTTGGGAACCCATCAAAGCTGTGAACGGGACAAGGTGTATACATAGTACAGTATCCCGGTTACTATCGGCATATCCCAGATGTCTTATCCAGGTTTTCCATAACCGGGATGAGCGTTTATCTGGTTTATTCATCCGGTGTCAACTCAAAGACGGCATACTTGGGTATCCGTGCTGATGGGATTTTGGTGTAAACGCAGCCACTGAGTGTACTAAACAACAGGGACTTTCCTTGATATAGACTGGACCAGGTGAATCCAGATCTATCATCCCTAGTTGATTTCACCTGTTAAATCTACTTCAATCGGTGTAGATGAAGGGGAGGAGACGTTTCCCGCTGATGGGAGGACCGGGGTGCGGAGAAAAGCACACAAGTCCATGCATCCATCGTGCTGCGTGTCACCATTGCAGGCTGGTGGTGGCGGTGCGATGGTGTGGGGTGTTTTCACGGCACACATTGGTGATAAAAGTGACGCGCCGCAACCGTTGCCAATCAGGTGCATCCCTTCAGTGTATCCACCTGCGAATGGATTTTTTTCAGCAGCAGCATAGCGCCCCCGTGCCACGTGGTGAAGACTGTCCAGGAATGGTTCCACGAACATGACGGTGAATTCAGCTTAATGCAATCCTAATCCAAATTGAGAGATGAGATGGAACGAGCTATTTGGAGTAGATACCCGCTACTATTGAGTCCATGCTCCTACAAACTGAAGCTGTTCTGAGGCAAAAGGGGGGTTGCAACACACACACACACACACACACACACACACACACATACACACACAGCAGCTCTTCGATGCCAAGAGTTGAACAAACAAGAGAGTTCCCTCTTGCCAGCTGCTTTTCAAGCTCTGCCAACAAATATCAGGGCTGCAGGACAGTTCTCAGTTATTTATCTCAAAACAAAAAGAAAATTCATGAACCAAAAAAAAAAATAAAAATAAAATAAAGTAAACCAGAATTCGGTTTGACCCCGAGCAGAGGGTACACAGTGGCACAATATCTGACTGTGACTAATACAAAAGTGAGGAAATCATGACAAGGTCCCGACTCAACCGTGGACACAACCCGGCCATAGAAACAGGCCGTCACCGGCCAGACCTGGCAACCCAGGAACAGCAGGTTGTGTTTACTCTGTTGTCAGGAGGAGATGGAGACACAAGCTCACTTCTTGCTACACAACCATCTCCCCGATCCTCTTAAACGTCCCTATATACAGTATGTGGTGAGAAAATGTGGTGTGCTGTATTGGCTGCAAAACGTGTTGACTGTTGTCACACGTGATCGAATTGTAAGGGAAATCTCCACATTTTAATGACAAAGGGAAAAATCTTGACGGGCGAAAGGAACGACAGCCCCATTAATCTATGACTACCATAAAATGAGAGGGGACACTGCAATTCAACACACACATCATACACATACAACAATAATTGATTCTTACTTATTGTTTCATTCTATCATATTCACCTTTGTGATTGATGATTTGGCAATATCGAAAGTGAAAGTGAAGAGATAGACAGAGAGACAGGAAGAAAGAAGACACACCACAAACTAAATAAGCTACACCGTAAACCTCAGTCTCGCTGTGAATGAACTGAAAGAGAAAGCAGGGCGTAAAACAAGTGTTCCCATTAAAATCTGTCTGAAACTATTTGAACCTGTGATTGAACCGATTGCCCTCTGTGGCAGTGAAGTGTGGGGTCCGCTCACTAAACAAGACTTTGATCATTGGGACAAATGTGCAGTTGCAGAGTTCTGCAAGATCCTCGTACATGTTCAGAGGAAAGCTGCAAACAATATAATAGGTTGATGCATTCATTATCAAAATTCAAAAGAGGGCAATGAAATTCTGGAAACGCCTAAAAAACACTCACACTGACATCACTACAAAGAGCCAAGAGTTGAGCAAAGAACATGATGCCCTAACTCAGCTGGTCCTGACGCTCAGCACACACACACACACACACACACACACACACACACACACACACACTCACTCTCTCTAACACCCCACAGCCTCAGGACCAGAATATAGACACAAACTCAGTTAGAATAAACCACATTATATCACAACAAAAACAAAATTACGTCACCCATTGGGACACAAAAACAAAATTACAAAGCAAAACTCAATGTTATTTGACCCTAAACAGACAGTACACTGTGGCAGAGTATCTGATAAAACACTGAGAACCACCTTGACCAAGTGCAGACTCAGTGAGCAGCCTGGCCACAGAAACGGGCCGACACCGGCAGACCTGGCAACCCAAAGAGGACCGGCTGTACCAACACTGCGACCAAAACCACATAGAGACAGAGCCTGCACGTTCTAACTAAATGTAATAATTCCCCTGATTCGCCAACATTCCTAGTGCAGAAAAGCGTCCGTTTCTCCTGGGAGAAAACCCCAGATGCTCTGTGGTGGCAGCTCAGTATGTGTCTGTCTGCGGGGCAGTCTGTCTGTCTGCGGGACAGTCTGTCTGTCTGCGGGACAGTCTGTCTGTCTGAGGGACAGTGAGTGACCACACCAGGAGGAACAGGATGATGGTTTTGTTCTGTTGGTCTGTTCCACTGTTCCTGTTGTTAAGCACTGTTCATTTCATGTTTCTTTTTCATTATTATTTTCTTTAAATATATGTATGTGTCTATGTGTCTATGTGTCTATGTGTATGTGTGTGTGTGTATATAGTATGTATATGCTGTTTATTTAATATTTAATATTTATATTACCACTATACATATACATATGTACTGCTATTTGCACTTCTGGTTAGATGCCAAACTGCATTTCGTTGTCTCAGTACTTGTACTCTGTGCAATGACAATAAAGCACATTGAAATTGAAATTGAGACAGAGAGAAAGAGAGAGAGACATAGAGATACAGAGAGAGAGAGAGACCTAGCGCTACAGAGAGAGGGCGGTTGCATGACGTCAGACGTCAGCTGACAGGTTTGTTTTGCTGGCTCGAGCCCGTCCTCATAAAAACACAACCAGAGGAAGGAAGCGACGACATCAAACCTCTCTCTTACCAGTTATTATTTTTTACCAAACTCCAAACGTCGTAACCACTTAACAGTTTCAAAAACCGTTTCTAGCTCGTGTAATTCCTCTCGCGCTGTCGCTGCCACCGTTTCTTCAACTGCGAAACTGGTTGACTTTGACGCAATATGCCTTCAGAGAAAACCTTCAAACAAAGAAGGACGTTTGGTAGGTGCTATCCTAGCTTGTTTACCATATTTCACTCAACACGTATGGCTTCGTAGATCTGTTGCCGACAGTGTAGCCCGTATTTTGTGTAACTGTGTTAAGAGTGAATTACATATTTGTTTGTTGACAGGCCAGTAGGGTGACAAAATGTCTCTGGTGGATGTTTATCTTGTCCAACTAGGCCACCATGACAACCAGTAACCGTTATTAGAGACACTGGAAAACTGACTAATGCAGGATATATCCATATGGAGGTCTACACAACATAAAAGAAAGAAACTGTCTGCATGCACCTGTATTCAACGTCTAACTTGACATTACCTCTGTAGTTAAATCGAATAGGAGTTTCGCTGCACCCAGGCCTCCCTCTGTTTATTTGTACTAGAGTGCTGGGAGGAAAACAAAGTGGTGTCGAAATGCAGGACACAGAGAGAGAAAGAGAGCGCTGCAGGATTGGGGGATGGGACAGTGAGCGGAGATGAAGAGAAGACAGGACAGAGAATGAACAGATATGAGTTTACAGTTAGTTTGGTTTAGTTTGAAGGGTTAACCAGGCACACACAGGCCGCAGTGTTCGTGCGGATTACCGACCCAGTTTTGTTTTTTTCACCCCGGCTCCCAGTTAGATGAAGACTAGGCCTCGTACTGCTAAGTTGTTGAGTTAGTTGTTTACCCAGTTGGCTCTCTCTAGTATCACCTCTAGTTTTTCTTGACAGCTAAGATTATGGTTAAACGAACCCAGGAAAAAAATGACTAAATGTTAATGTAGTTTATTGTGTCTGTGATGCTCAACGGTGAGCTTATGGCGACTTTTGTACTGAATCTGTTTTTTCTTTGTTATTCCAATAGCGACTTAGAGTCTGTGCTACTCAATATTGAGTTTATAATGACAGTAACCAACTTAGTGGTATTTTAATATCCTACACTATCAGTAACATCCCTCTAGTGACTTGTAGTATGCGTGTGGTACTCGAGTAGTGAGTTTATAGTGACTTTATTGAGCTTTATGGTGTTGTGTACTTCATGTCATGGTGTTGTACAGGCAAGGAGACAACGAGGTTCCAGTTGTCCTTCTGAAATTTCCAAGTACGACCTATTTATCGATGAAGCTGACCAAGTCATAACGGGCTTCCAGTTTAACGTCAAGTTATTCCAAATTTATGCAACCTGAGAGCGCGAGCGACGCAGGGAAACGCTGTGTCAGCACGTGCTTTCAACTCCATTAAAGACCACGCAAGGCTAGGAGGGTAAACTCACCTGAACAGCCTTTAAACTGGACACACACATGAGGATGTCATTGGTTCCTGTTCATGTTGGTGGTTGTTTGCCTTGTGATGATCACCAACTGAAGGTCATAGTTTACCCACCTTTTTATTTACCAGTACATCACTTCCTATATCTAGAGGTGATTGTGTAGGCCCACATATTGCAGTGGACACATTCCTGAAATTAGTTTTAATTACATTGTTACTTGGCCCACATTATCCAGTAGGTCTAACATCACATCACTTGAAGTCAGCTTCTGTGTCTGAAATAGTCCAAGTTGCCAGTCTGTCGCAAGGTGTAAAATGATACAGGATAACAGATATAAACTGCCATTTGTAACTGAGAGCCTGTATTGAATGATTCCCACATTATGACAGAGCAGAAATCTGTGGAAAACCCACAGGCTTTTTAGTTCAACTGGTTCCTGTTTTGGGAGCTCTATTTTACTGCAAACTGATGACTCAAAGGTTATTTGTTGCATGGTCTGGTCACAAGAGACAGATGGACAGACAGACACACAAACAACATATGCAAAGAAAGAGAGAGCTTCCTTCTTCCCAGGCAGAGAACTCCTCTCAGCGCAAATTGAATCATGGAACAACAATGCCCTTCATTATCAAAGTTTGTCGTAAAAAATGACATCCTCAATAGGATAAACGTTAGTTTCCCTAACAATTGTGTGATTGAATTAGCTGACCTGACAGTAGCCTCACAAATCATCCTCTCTGCAAACATCTTTAGCTGTGTCACAAGTCTGGATCACAGTAACAGGAAGCTTCAAGTGACCCTGCCTCTCTTCGATAAAAGTACATGACTCAATCAGACTTTATCTATTTTATTCTATTATCACCACATCCAGGTTTGTCCTCTGATCCTATCTGTACCGCCATCAATGTTGTTGATGTTTGGCCCAGTTACAGATGGCTTGACGGGGTTAAACTTCAGTAAGGGGGGGGGGGCAGCTCTGATAGGGCTTGAGACAGGTGAACCACTGCTAGATCATTAAGAGCTCAAGAGCAAAATTGTTTTAATAAAAAGGAATATTTTTCCAAAGTAGATTTGACAAAAAATGTGGAAAACCTGTCTCTGCTACCAAACTCGTTGGTTTAGATCCTACTAGAATTGAACTCTCTGCCTCAATAAACCTGTATTACAACTGGAGATTTTAATAGTAGCTGCCTTGATGGCTCCTCCTCCTCACATGAACAGAAACAGTTTTCTGTTTGTTTGTGGTTTATCTGCATGAGCTGTCTGCTAACGTGTATGTCTGCTAACCTGCCTGTCTTTCTTTCTGTCTGTCCTACAGAACAGAGAGTAGAAGATGTGAGACTGATCCGAGAGCAGCACCCCAACAAGATTCCCGTGAGTTAGACCACACATTCAAATAACAAGCAAATGTATGCAAATCCACTTGTAGGTCCAAGGCTGAGGGCGACGTATGACCGACTGAATACACGCTTATGCAGTTTATCGCCATAATGTCATAAGCATCAGCTCACAGGCACCAACAAGTAAGAACAAGCCAGTGTGGGAGACTTGACAATCTTTCTGCAACGGAAAGTTTTACCACAGGGCTTCCTGGTTGTATTTTGACTGCAAGATGTTTGAAGATGTCAGCAGTTGTCATTCTTTTACCAAACCTGTTTTTGTTTTAGTGGCTTTGGGTCACGGCGCATCACACCATTCATTTCTAAAGGGGATTTCTTGCATGGTCTTGGTCACGTCCCTGTTTTCAGGCTTTTTTTGTTTTCTCAATTTTCCACTCAGCGTGACCATAGCAGTCGTTGCTAGCTGTTCTTGTGAGAGATGGGTGTGGCTTCACCTGCCAGGTGTCTTGTTAGCTCTACCAATAAACACACACACACCCCCTTCTGTTACACCTGCTCATTTTGGAGATAGAATATCACCACAGCCTTCCATCTGCTGCACCAAATAAGCCTTCCTGTCATTTTGAATGTACACCCATGCAACCCCCCCTCCACACACACAGCTTTTAGTCTCAGTACCTATTATGGCTGCTCTATGTGTGTGTGAGTTTCCTGTGCTCTCTGTTCTCTCCTGGGGTTATAAACTGTCAAGTCATGGTAAGCATTCAGACAGGGGATGTGCGGTGTCACTGTAATGTAACTCCAGCTAGACGGGGGGGTCAGGGAGCTTCATGACACAGATTACAGCTCAGGCCCTCCCCAGCTGAGCACCCATTCATGCCAAATGGAGTTCAACCTATTTCCAAATTGCAGATCAGCAATTTCCCAATACACTTAGTGTATAATTATGATGTGATACGTTAATTATCCTCGTAGGGAAATTCTCTTTTGACTTGCCCCCGGCCAGGGAGGTCAAAGGTCAGGGCCAGCTAAAGCTGTGTACAGGCAAGAGCAAATGACCATATCTAGAATGTTGTTCACTAGCGGTGTGCAGGGAGTGGAAAGCGTGCCGATGGTCATGGCACGCTTTCTCGCTAACCACTGGGCTAACCTTCCTCTCTGGCCGCCACCCCCATTCCCCAGTTCCTGTTTTTGCCTTTTTCGTGTGTCCTTGATCATATCACTGATAGCTGCAACTTCATCTCCCTATTGATCACGGAGGCTGGCCTCAGAACTGCCTGGTGGTTCAGGGAATCAGGCCTGAAAATAGCACAGGAAAAAAGGCTGCCTGTCTGATTGTGAGATATAAGGGGGAGAATTCATGTGTGTGTGTGTGTGTGTGTGTGTGTGTGTGTGTGTGTGTCCTATAGGTGATCATCGAGAGGTATAAAGGAGAGAAACAGCTTCCCATCCTGGACAAGACCTAAGTTCCTGGTGCCAGACCACGTCAACATGAGTGAACTTATCAAGATCATCAGGTACAGTTGGTAGACTGGACTTTGAGTCATGAGTCATGATAGTAGGAAACTTACTTTCTTTCTTCGCTCCTCTGTTGAATTCATCAGTCATTAGCTGTTCCTCTCCTATTCTCTCTCCTTTCGTCTACTTCTCTTCATTCTTCCTCTCCTCTCCTGACTCGCTGTCGTGTCTTTGTTTCCCCACCAGGAGGCGCCTCCAGCTAAACGCCAACCAGGCTTTTTTCCTGCTGGTCAACGGCCACAGCATGGTTTCGGTGTCGGCGTCCATCTCTGAGGTGTACGAGCGCGAGCGGGACCAAGATGGCTTCCTCTACATGGTGTACGCCTCCCAGGAGACCTTCGGCGCCGCCGCGACCGCCCAGTGAACGCCCTTCCCTCTGCTTCCCACCTGGCCAGCAATTGGACAATGATAGTTTTAGCCCCAGCCCCTTCCAACCCTGCCCTCACTGTCTTTCCTGTAATACCGTCTGCTTGCAATACACACTTCCCTAGTCTCAACTGTAGGGACAACACACACACACACACACACACACACACACACACACACACACACACACACACACACACACACACACACACACACTGAGCTACATCCACACATGCCGTTGAAGGGCTTGTGTATTTTCTGCTCCCTCTCCAACCCTCCCCTGTTCTTAGCCCCTCCCCTAAATTAAGATCAAATCGGTTCAGATTGTGATTTTATGTATTATGGGTTCTGAATGCAATGAGTGGATTGGCTGTTCATGAAGAACTTCCAAGACACTCACCCAGTTGCATAAAGCCCCGCTAGTCGACCAATCAGCAGCGAGTTTAAGTAGAGAAATCCCCAGATGTGTTTATTGCTATTGGTTGGGTTGTGAGAAGCAAGCCATGATTGACGACAAGTACTAACCAATTCGCAACCCCGACCTACATAGCAGGAGGGCGGATCCTTCAGCCGACAAAAGAAACACGACATCCTCGTTTGCACGTGACCGCTGGTCACACACAACTCCTGAAGTCATTTAGTCATGCGGTGATGTCTCCATGACTCAGGCCAACAGAGTCTTCAATTTCTTGTCTCTGCTTCCTTGTTCTCTCTCTGATGAGTCATGTCAGCGGTCATGGCGTTCGTTTTCGGTGTTCTGGTTGGTGACTCACCTGTCTCCCGGGTTTCGCCACCTATCTATATATACACTTTAGCCACTGAACAAAGAGAACCTTAATTTTACGATGTTGTTTTGGAAGCCAAGGCCCCCGGAGAGAGGGAATGATAGACCTTTTGTCAAGGGTTCATGGGTTCGCATTTTGTTTTTTTTGTGGAGCTTTTTATTGCAAGTCTGAGGTATGACTTGGGGATCTGATGTCTTTGCCAGAGAAAAATATACAAAATGAAGCAGAGTAGATCCTTTGGGTATCTTAAGATTACCTGTTAATCGCTGCGTCTCTACTGTCACCTTGTTTTCTGGAAGTTTACGTCACATTACCAAGTCTTCCCCTCACGGTCCTTCTTACGCTGTTGTTATCCTTCCCCGCCTTGTAGCCTATAAAGAAGATGTGGGGGAAATTGCTACGCTATTGAAACAGATGATTGTAGTTTGTCAAATGCCTCAGTGTACAGATAATATTGATATTACGACTTTGAGTGTAACCAGCTGTCTTTGGACACTACAAGGAGCATGGGTTTGATTGCACGTGTGAACAAGCCTCTGAGGTTGCTTTGATGATGGGGGGGAGGCGGGGTTAACTTAAAACATGTTGCTGTTTTTCTCCCTTTCTTTCTTTTTCCTTTTATCAGATGTAATCGTAAAGCGCGTGTAAACAGACATGGGCAGGTTAACAAGCGTCGTGGCACGTCCGTCGGTCTGACTCTCCACCTTTGCTTTGTTTTTGACACTTCCCGTCGTTGTTCAGTTCACTTGAAACTGAGCCAAAATCGTCCAGTGTCTGTTTTTGGGATGGTAGCCCCGCCCGGTGGGCCCTCAAGGGGCCACACTCTGGAGGAAGACGCGTTTTAGATTATCTGTCTATAGTTTCTGTACCATGCGCTGTTGTGCTCCTCCCTCTCCATGCCCTCGCTCTGTCTATCTCCTGAGTAGATGGAGGTTTAGATGCTTTTATATCACAGTATTTTATCCTTTTTGTTTTCTTCTTTTTATTTAACGTGGTTTTATTTCATTGTATAACACGTCTGTGCTCACGCTGTCTGGTGAAGTACAAAGATGACTTTTTCTGACGAGTGAAACCCCATCGTGCGTTTGTAACAGAGGGGTGGAGCATTTGTTTCAGCGCCGTCTTTCTGCCTGCTCCTCTGTTTCACACACACATACACACATACACAGCAATATCACACAGCCTCCTCTTATGTATTTATGTTGGTATTTTGTAAACAATAAAAGGAAAAAAAAGGAATGTTTTCTTGTGTTATTCTGTACATCATAAAACAGACCTGACAGACCTGCTTAAAAATGAAGGTCAGCTGGTTTGAGTGACACTTGTTTTAGTGTAATCAGTCATTTCTTAATCTTAATCTGGTGATGGACAGATGTGGACTAATGGTGCTCAATCCTTGAGGCAATTTATATCTGGAAGTTGCATGCAAAGCTTCAATGAGTTGCAATTATTTTCCAAACAGAGAAAGTAAGTACACTTCCTCATTTTGCGATGCTCTATTGCTCTTCAGATGACTTCAGATCTTGCTGCAGTATGAGTAAGACCCCTGGTGCTTTCCTGATGTGGCTAAAACAATGACTGCGTTCTAGTTTGTTACTGGTGCAGTAATAATGATCCTGATAATGAAAGGCCGATCAATATTCATTATCAGTGAGACTGTAAAACTTGTCCAATATGTTGTAGCCTGTTTGGAAACATGAGCTAATCTGCAAATATAGATCTATTGCACCATGTCCCCTGTAATTTTCTTTGAAGGAGAAAGGAGACCTGTAATCTCAGTGGTGCTCCGCTGGCTAATTTCAACTTTAGTCCTCCAGTCCCCTGGTGAAGCTTCAAGAATCGGATGTGACCATATAAACACAAATCACATGAACCAGTATCAGATTTCTATTCAGTCTGATACTGAAACATCTGAATCCCTCTGTGCCACATATGAGCAGAATATGGGATTTCAGTGAGTGTAAATGCAGCCTATGACTAAAATCTATGTAAAACACATCCTCTCATGACTTACTGCTTCATTGTGGCTCTTCGCTTTCTGTTGTTTGTGTTGACAAATACAAACAATGTTAAGATAAATGTAGCAGAAAAGGTCCAGACATGCAAAACATGTTAAATAAAGAAGTCACACACACTATGTGATGAAAGGAAGAATAAGAAAATATTTTATTAAAATCTTTTTTTCCCCTCAAAGTTCTGATGCAAAATATAAAACAATCAAAGTCTTAAAACACACTAAGCAATATAAAATTTGACCTAAAAAAAAATATGAACAGGATAATTCGCTTTTTCAAGTTCAAATCGCGTTTAAACATTTGCACGCAAATATTTTCAAAAGCGCGTATTACTAAAGATGAAGCAACATGCATGCTGCAGCACTGAAACTCAGAAACAACAGTGTACCCGGCTCTGTCAGACTCATGCAAAACCAAATAGGAAGCACATTTGAAAAACCGGTTTGTTCTTCTGGTGTGTGTACTGTGGGTAGAGGCTGCCTCCAACTCGCACTTTTACGGTAATATACTTTTTGGTGGATGCATTTAGAAATACAAAGGCCAATACATAAATAAACCCCAGTGGAAACTGAACCCTGGCCTTGGCAGTGCTGATGCCACGGCACTGAGTCTGTGAAAAGTCTCAATGCAGTTCCTCTAAAGGCAATCAAGAGCACTTCATTTGCTTTCTCACCCACACCGTGTCATTTGCTACAGTTTAATGCATTTTGTCAAAATCTTGTATTTGAACTATATTCCCCTAAGTGACAACATCGTATACCTTAGATTGCTGCACGGCCAGTGGAGACGTGACTCGCTGGTGATGGACTGATACAGAAGTTTAAATTGCCATTCAAGATTCAGCTGAACAGCCGAGGGTCACTGTGCATTAGGCCTCTCTACGAGGACGCTCTTTGATTACATCCTGTGTTGCACCTCACGCGCAAGAACGCCAGATAACGAGACGATCTGCGCGGATGTCTGGTTGGTTTCGAGCCAGGCAATGTGCCAATTATTTCTGTGGCTGTCGGACAATACTCCAAAGAAAAACACGCTTTCTGTTACAATACAAAAGAACAAGGTTTTCTGCGATCCTTGAGCAACGGGCATCCGCTGTGAATGCAACACATATCTTTACCGTGTTAAATAAGCGTCCCGTGTCCCTGTCCTGAGCCCTCCGGGGGTACAGGTAAGAGTTTCGTCTGAAGGACCAGCTGTCCTTGTGTCTTCAAAAGACTGGGTCCTGCCCAGCAACTCGCTTGGTAGTGAAAGGCTTGAATACACTGGGAGGTTTGAACAATGCTGCCCGGAAATTGTTTCTTAGATTCAAAACATCTTTTAAACGCTGCATTCATTACATGGAAGATGTATTATTTCTCAGAAAAAGAATCAAATGAATCCCATCCCCATCCATTCACTGTATTCAACACCTCTGTAGTGTACCTCTGTCGAACCCTTGATCATTCAGGTGAAAAGTGCTTCGCTGGCCACAGCCAGGTGGCTTTATTCTCCGTTAACATTCATCTAAACAGCAAATTTCTCTATAAAAATGTACCGACATTCTCTCAGACAAACCCCGCTTCTTTATCAAACCCAGTAGGAGGTCAAATAAAATAACAATGTTCCAACGTTTAAAACTTTAACCTTGACTGTACAGGTTTATTACAAACAGCTCCACCGTTCCTGGAGATAGAACATGTTTTGGACTAACTCCCAGGCAGCTCAACATTCATATACAAACAAACAATGTGAAAAAAATCAATTACACTGGCACTATTTTGTTTTTGTTCTCCGTCTTGAACAACAAGGAGGTAAAAATGGGGACGTGAAGTCAAAACCGCAGACATTTGGTTCTCAGAAAGGTTATTTGAAGAATGACTGAAAAGACAGAGTGCGCCCCGATGACGTCGTCCTACCTGGCGGAGCAGTATTTGTGCTGTCAGGTCGGCCCAGAGGTAGAGAGGCTGGATAAAAACCCAAAAGGTGATTGGTTCAATACCAGGCACTGACGGAGAGTTTATCAAAGGGTGGACTAGTGTATATCTGGTAGGGATACATGACAAGACAAAATCCAGTTCCTTGTGTAAACTATGTTTTGATCATGATTGCTGACAGTCTTAAGTAATTTGTTTTTCACTCAAACTGATTATTTTGACCCTGTTCTCTGAGGAAGAAGGGCAAGGAGGAGACAATATCATCTCGACCAATCGGAGCCGGGAAGAGGACATGTGTGGCAGCTGAAAGCCTGGTGGTAATCCATTTGAACTGGAATCTACATTATATGCCATCGATGACAACGCAGTTCTGACAGTTGTGAGCCAGGCCTGATCACGACAGACTTGCTTCTTTTTTTTTTTTTTTTTTTTTTATCTCCGGGACTTTGATGTCTGTCGGGAGAGATTTCAGTAAAGCTGACTGCATTTTAGAATATCCTGTCCTGCTTATCCAGGCCTCCGAAATCTGACAATAATACCTTTCCTCTAGTTTTCAGCAAAAAGGGAGAATAACACTGGCGCTTCCCTCTGGATTCATGAGGCTAAACTTGCACTGGCTAAAACAATGACATGTCTGTAATGACGTATCTGTCTCATCTGCAGGATAGTAGAGTGCATGTACACACTCAATGGGCATTTCCATCCAAATCAACATTGTCAAACAGTAATTTGGCTGGTAAGCTAAGAGACTCTTTGACTCTCGTCTGTATTACGCATGAAACGATGCTCACTTCTCCAACGACACTATTAAAACTTCCACGGGAGCTGTCTATCATCGTCAACCAGGAAGTGTCCTTTCTATTGGCTGGGATTCTCCGGTCGTACCCTACCACAGGTAACGCGGCTGACCGTGTGAGACAGAGTTGCGAAGGCGTGCCTCATATCACCGAGTGAACAAATCACTCAGATGTGATTTGGTAGAAGGGGGAGGTACGAGGAGGGACGAAGGCCAATCACACGGCACAAACAGAGACGGAGGTCCAACGACAGCTGCCTCTCAACATAAATACACTTTATGTACTCCTCCTCCTCTTCCCTTCTTTCTCCTCTTCCATCTGTTTCTTGTTCCTTCCTTGCCCCACCTCCTTCTACTCCTTGGAAAGGCATAGTACTGTAGAAAAGGAACTCCCCTCCCTCCTTGTTTTTTTGCTGCTGTCAGATTCCCGCGGCTGCTCCCTCAGGTATTATAAAGAATCACAATGGGTGTTTGCTTTAAAATCAACAGTCATTGAACAGAAACATGTGTTGTATCCGGTAGGGAAAACACCAGGTACAGTCAGATCCCCTGGTGTTTGTTCTGGTTAGTCCCCCGAGTCCTTGCTGTCAGGGTGAGGGGTGTACTTCAGCCGAAACGTCCCTGTGAAGCACAACAGAGAAATAAAGCGGTGGCTGTTTAAACCAGAAACAAGAGCAGCGTGCACTAAAATAGGAAACCAACTTTATGTGTGCAGTTCATTCATTCACCTTGCTGTGTTGAATCCATGGGCGGCTGCTTGCAGTCCTCAGCCCTGTGTCCGTTGGCACCACAGTTGTAACAGGACCGCTTCTGGCCTCCATTTCCCACTATGCCATAGGGCTGGTAGAAGCCAATGCCCTGCTGCTGGTCATGTGACACAGGGCTATGGCGGTAGAGGGGCGGTGGCGCCACCATTGGGTAGGAGAAAGGCGCTGGCGCCGGTGCCTGCCGTACTGGAGGTGGCTATCAGGGGGCTGAGATGGAGCAGGGGACCCAGGGTGAAGAGGGAGGGGCCGGCGGAGAACGGCTGCAGGTAGCCGGCGGCGGCATATCCAGGCAACGCCCCGTAGGCTCCACAGTTCCCCCGACAACCACACGAGCTGCAAACGCACACGGAGGTGTGGCCTGAGCTTTGATTGGCGGTAGAGCCGTCCAGCGAAGAGGAGGAGGAGGGAGAGGAGGAGGGGCTGGAGGTAGGCTGGGGCGGGCAGTAAGTGTTGCCGGGCACTGCCGCCACGGGGACGCTGCTTGAGGTTGCCATGGGAACAAAGCCACCTCCGCCACTGCTGGAGTTCGCATGCTTGGAGCCCGACTTCGTGGAAGGAGAGGAGGAGTAAGAAGGGAAGGAGGAGGAGGAGGAGGAGGAGGAGGAGATGGAGGAAAAAGAAGAGGAGGTAGATGGATAGGTGTAGTACGCAGATGGAGAGGGCGACGAAGAGGAGGAGAGGTGGAAGTGGAGAGGAGGATGGGAGACGTGGTGGTGGCTGTTGGAGGTGGAAGTAAGAGCGGAACTGGTTTCTACCATCAGACCCACGGCGCCTCCCGCGAGGCCACGACAGACCAGCGAGTCCTGGAGGGGGGAGGAGCCGTCCACATTCAGCCCCGGGAACAGGTTCTCCAGCCGAACCCCCATCCCAACGCCAACCCCTGTGCCGAACCCGGCGCCGGTGGCAGGCAGACCCGAACCCAGCGGCTTGGTCCTGTCCTCTGGGCACAGGGGAGGCGGCCTGGGCTTGCGCGGGGAGGTCAGGATGCGCGCCGGGTTCGAGACCGGGGTCTGGGGGTAGCTGGCCTGGGGGTGGTGGGGAGACTGAGCGAGGCTGAAGGGAAGGTGGGAGGAGCCGGAGGGCGGAAGAGGAGGAACCGGATCAGTCTGGACGGGGAGGACCTGGGCTGTTGGTCGACTGGAGGCCGCCGGGCAGCCGGAGTTGAGGAGCACGACACACGACCTGTCCTTCTCTGGACCGCCCCCTGCTGGGTCAGGACCAGACATACCTGAAGCAGAGATAGTGGTGCGTTGAGTGTTTGCTAGTGTGTGTGTGTACATGTGCAAGTGTATGGGGATTTCAAAGGTATAGATTCTATTGTTCAAAAGCATTCATCGTCCAATAGTTCAGTGTGAGGACTTACGCCTGTGAAGGTCTCTGGCCCGGTCGAAGGTGGAGTCACGGCACAGCGGCGTCCGAGGGGAGCACGGGGGAGCTGGAGTAGCCCGAGGACGAGCTGCCATCTCTGGGGACGGGGACGGGGTGGTGGTGGGGCACAGCGTCCACCTCCACTCGCAACTCTCCTACAATAAATTTCATTGTACAATCATGTCAACTGTGCAAAGAACCCCAGGGTCTAATCTGCTACTTGTGACAAACAAGCCAATTCAATTCAATTAGCATGATTCCCCAGTTCTGTTACCTGCAGTGGATGTGGGGTGTGATGAGGGTCCCATGTGACTGGAAGGCGTTACCCTCGCAATGCCACTGCAGGACCCAGGGAACTGAGAGGCAGCGTAACGCTTCTCCAGCTTCATCTCCCTGCTGGATACACAAAAACAGGTAAGGAGAGTAGTCTGTACCAAGAAAGCATTTTCTGCATCTTAGATTGCAACACGACTATTTTTACTTTACTGCTGATTGAACACATCACACAGAATAGAACAGCATACCTTCTGAAATTTGAAATGATTTTCTTAATGATATTGGTCAATGATTATGACTAGTTGTGTCACAGACCAGTTTTGTACTATTACAAGGGGACAAAATTCACTCTATTTAGATCTGGGGTTGATTAAAGTCAGAGCGCCAGTAGTGTCGGTCTGTGGACACCAGAGGGAGACATTGTCCACTCCACCACGTCCTCAACATCACAACCGCTGCTCTTAAAATCGGAGTCTCAGACATCAATGCATCTGCCGACCCCTTGCATGGAAAACCCACAGATGGAACTTTCCATTTTCTGTGCCTAGTGCAAGTATACGCACACACACACACACACACACACACACACACACACACACACACACACGCACACACACACACACACACACACACACACACACACGCACACACGTCGTCACCTGCCTAATGGGAACCTGTTGATACTAGGAATGGAAACATGATCAAGAGATAATAATAAGAGCAGGTTCACACGTCTGCAATACAGGGTGTGTGTGTGTGTATTGTGTGTGTATTTGTGTGCATGCACATGTGTATGTGTTTTTGTTAGTTATCTCTTCACAAGTACATCTTATCTCCTCTAGTTCACCAACAACTGGTTAACCATTGACGCTGTATGGACCATTACTGTTCTAGACTCGCAATTGAAAACAGCAGAGCCTGTTAATCATCAATGGGACATAGCATCAGCTGAAGCTCACAGCGCTGTGCTATACAGACCTGTAGTATATATATACATATATATATATATATATATATAAGCCTCATTTTGTTGCTTTTGTCTTTGTTCAAGTGGGATGTTGCTATTCTCCACTAATAAACAATCCCTTCTATCTCTCTCCTTAGCGCTCATATCATTTATTTTCCTAGCACTTACTCTTACTCTTACATGATCGTGCCACAATAACAGGAATATTGTCAACAAGCAACAATGACAGCCAATCAGATTGGTGTGCTTCCTTGTTTCCCTACCGATGTGATTTTGCTTCCTGAACAATAGCTCTGCCTGGCAAAAGTTGATTACAGCCAAAAGTTGGTTACAGCCATTCAAACCTTACCAGTTTTATTCAAAGGACTACAGGAATAAACTTCTTTTCGATTAATGCTACTTAATTACCTCTTGCTAGCTAGCTATGCTAACTCAAAACATGAATGATTTGCCTGTTCAAAACTTTGTAGCTCTCTGGCCCCGCCCACAATCTGCCAGAGTAGAGCGACCCGTCAACCACGTTGCTCACAGTGTGAATGCGGGGAAAGAAAAATAGTAAAAGTGGCATGAGAGGCCTGCTCTACTGACTTCTGGAGCTCTAGTTGAGTCTTCAGTTTCTTCTTGGCTCCTTGGGTCAAGTCATACTTGTTCAGGTCCTCCTCTGTCAGTGCTAAAAACTGTGGGAAATGTAGGAAGACAAAAGAAATATACTAGAATCAATACATACTTTTCTGATTCACAAGTTATAAGTGTGACTAGATAAATAGATAGATAGATAAATAAAGCTTGTATTCTATCGAGAATTTAAACCTGCACCCACCTCCTCCATGGTGAGTTGTTTGAAGACAGGGTAATACTTGTGGAGCCGAAGCCTGCGTAGCCAGTCCAGGATGCCATTTTGTTCTGAAGTGCTGGCCTGCGACGGCGGCAGGGTATGGGACTGGGAGTATGAGAGGGACTGAGAATGGGGCAGAGGATTGGGCTGGGAATGGGAGTGGGACAGTGACTGGGAATGGGAGTGGTGCTGGGACTGGGACTGGGACTGTTGGGTACCGGTTTGCGGCTGAGGATGGTGCTGGGAATGAGAGTATGGGTGGGACTGAAAGTGGGTCTGGGGACTGGGCTGGAGCTGGGGGTGCGTCTGGGACGGGGCATCGCCTCCGACGGCCACGGAGCATTGGGCCGGCGCGGGGGGAGGGAGGGAGGAAAGCTGCGGGGAGTGCTGGGGAGGAGGTATGGAGGGAGGTAGAGGAGGAAGAGAAGGAGGGAGGGGGGAGAGGTGAGGAGGGGAACGAGTCAGGATAGAGCTGTGGATGCTCACTGGCTGGATACTGGCCACTCCATACACCGCCCTGGGAGAAAGAGGACAGAGGATCAGAGAGAGAGAGAGACAGAGAGACAGAGAGAGAGAGACAGAGAGAGAGAGAGAGAGAGAGACAGAGAGAGAGAGAGAGAGAGAGAGAGAGACAGAGAGAGAGAGAGACAGAGAGAGAGAGAGAGAGAGAGAGAGAGAGAGAGAGAGAGAGAGAGACAGAGAGAGAGAGACAGAGAGAGAGAGAGAGAGAGAGACAGAGAGAGAGAGAGAGAGACAGAGAGAGGATCCTACCTGTTGGCTCCCCTGTACTGCAGTAAACAGCCAAGATCTGAGTAAAAACAAAGACCTCCATCATCATAATCATCATCATCATCATCATCATCATCATCATCATCATCATCATCATCAAAACTGTTTCAAAGTGTATAATGTGCTTTCAAAATGTCAAGTAATGTAAGTCGAAGCCCATGTTATGCAGGCACCACTTGCAGTCGTCCATGATTCAGGATTTTAAATATGTTCCATCCATTGTACAGTAATAATCCCTGATTCATGTCATTATGTGATTTTATTACTTATCAGAAATGTATTACATTAAAAGCTTTTATTAAATTTCCGACACAGTTAGGAGGTACATTTTTGTCTTGTCATGTAAGATTGCCCACATGATATGTGCCGGGTTGAAATCTACACATAAAATGGAATATAAGTGCACTTGAGATGCCCTGTGATAATAAATGGGATATTCCAGCCTTGTGAAGGACGTGATATACTCCAGTACACTGCAGCGGTCTGTGTCTGCGGTGGCACATTACAGTTGGAGTTGGACACATTCATATTAGCCTTGCTCCCCTGGGGTCTCCTAAGAGTCTGGCACACACACACACACACACACACACACACACACACACACACACACACACACACACACAAAGTACAGGCACACACAGCAACGTGTACACACACTGCATTGGGGGCTATAAATACTCTCTAGGATGAGATCACACTTATAGCCTCTCAAACACACACACACACACACACACACACACCTACACCACACACACACACACACACACACACACACACACACACCAACATGAGATCACCACTCTCCAAGCCTCCCAACAGAAACATGCCACGCTGAATTCCCACACCAGCCTAAAATAGACACCGCCCACTCCCCCACACACCTCCAAAACCCAGACTGAAAATCCCCCCCGCGGTCTCACCCCTCTCACCTCTTCACTATCACCGCCGAAAACCCAGACTTACAGCCTTGTCCTCTCCATTGCCCCTTTTCCCCCCCCTCTCCTCTCTCGCCCTCCCCCCCAAGCCCTCACCCAGACATGGAAGGCCTTTCTAGCTTCCTCGTCCCTTCCCTCCCTGGCACCCTCTTTCCTTGCACCTAAGAATAGCGAACTCTCCTGTTTTATTCTTCCCCGCCCATAAAGACTTACTGGTGCTAAGGGGTCTTCTGCCATGCATGACTTCAATCCTATCTCACAATTTCTGCTGCATGTCATCACGCATTCACCCACTTATTCCAGTTCAGGGTCACTGGGGCTGGAGGCTATCCCAGCATGCATTGGGTGGAAGGCGGGGAAACACCCTGGACAGGTCACTAGTCTAACTATGGGCAATTTAGAGTCTCCAAGCTACCTGACTTGCATGTCTTTGGACTGGAGGAAACCCAGGTGAACACGGAGAGAAAATGAAACATCCTACAGAATCTAAAGACTTACTGGTGCTGGAGGTGAGCGGGCATGCCGGGGCCACGGGAGCCATGGGAGGGGAGGAGGGTAACGGAGGAAGCGAGGAGGGGAGTGGAGGAGGACAGACGGGTGAGAGAGGCCTGGTGGAGGTGAAGAAGAGCTGGATGCTGTGGTGCTGGAGGATGTGGCAGGGCAGCGCTGTCAGACACCTAGAGACAGACAGAAAAAGACAGGCAGGCATTGGAGAATTAGCTTTGTGCTAAGTAATGGCTAAATACAGTATATAACAACCAGGCAAGAAACAAGTGTTGTAGTGGAGGTTTAGGTCCATTCACTAACATTTGAAGTAAAAGTGAATTTTGTGATAAGGTAGATTTGTTTCTAAATGTGAGTTGTAGCTCAAACTAGGAGTCGTCCTAAACAAGTTAACCTGAACAAACTGTTGTTTTTTAGCTAGCTAACTAGCCAGCAGGCTAATTTAGCAAAGCAATGTCAACAGGCAGCTACTAGCCACCAATGCTAGCTTCTACTAGATATAATAGCTAGTGTGCAGATCAGATGTGTTTCTAGTACAAGACAGTGATGGTTAGTCACAGCTATACAATGTAGAATCAGCTGAAAAACACAGTCTAATGCAATGAATGCCTGAAACAAACTGGAAAACAAATTCTGGTATATTCCAGTAAAGGATCCATTTGTAAAATCCCCTGATATTCCATGACGTCCCCCGATAATTTATCAAACTCCCTGACTTTCCTCTCAAAATTCCATGATAACCGAAAAATCCTCAGCACTTTTCAAAAATAATAAATAAATAAATAAATAAATAAACAGGTAAGGTTGTGGGTCCAACCTGGGGTCCAGCTCCAGGGACTGAGGGAGGAACTTCTCCACTCCTTCATCAGGAAATGCTTGTGACAGCTGAGAGAAAAATAACACAGTTAAAAAAATAAAAATAAAAAAACTTAAATGCTACAATACAATACAATGTAATGCAATGCAACACCCTACAACCCTACTGCTCAAAAGAAGAATGCATTTATCTGTATAGCATTTCTCGGGGGTACAAGTATAAAAATCAATGCCACAGCAGAAATACAATAACCACGCAACAGCACAATGTTAGTTACAATATGACACAACACATCAATTGACCACATATAAAAGCGTGAGTCCAGTGCTTCATCTCACCGCTGTGCCGGTGTTACCCGGCTCAGCGATATCTCCTGCTAAAACCCGATGATCCAGACAGCCTTGACACGCCACACAGCTGCCTCCACGATATCAATAGCTGGCTGTCTCAAAACTATTTACAACTTAATGACGGGAAATCTGAAATAACTTTACCTGGTCCTGAACAAACCAGCTCATCCGTCCGCCAGCATTAACCTAGGGATTGGTTGTTGTTGTTTTTTACTTCTGAGGATCAGTAGGACAGTCCTGCCTCTTTCAGTTGAAGAATTTATGCTTTTATCCTCGGCCGACTTGGAGAAAGTCAATCAGGACAACATCACCCCCAATTTTAGCGTCTTTGCGCTGTTTGTCAGTCAGTTTCAGAAATTGATTTTGAACCTGAGATCCTCTTCCTCAGTCCTAAAGACTAAAGACTAAACACCCTGCCTAAGGAATTCAGGCTGGCTGGCTAAATCAGTACAATCTTTAAATCTCTGCTTTCCTTTGTCTTTTTCCTTTGTTTTGTTCATTTTATTCAATTTGTTGTGCTGCTCCCTCGATCTACATGTGAAGCACTTGGTAAACTGTTTTTAGATATGTTTATTATTGTTATTATTGTCATTACTATCCTGAGAAAATATGTTTCTGCGGTGGTCCTGACCTGGGACAGCAACTCCGTCACCTCCTGCTGAGTTCGGACAACAGACGACACGCAACCATCCGACCAGCTGGCCTGGAGGAGGAGAAGCAGGGAGGAGAGAGGGGAGGAGAGGGGGGAGGAGACAGAGGGTAGTGATGAAGAGAACATCCAAAATGACTGAAAGAAACCAGTCGACAAAATAATAACACAGACCACAGACAACACATACATACACACCATATGACAACCTGGAATAAAAGAGGAGGAGAAAGGAATGTGGAGAGTGGAAAGTTGGGGGGAGGGAGGTGAGGGAGGAGGAGGTGACGACAGAGGAGAGGAAGAGGTACAACAGGTGGTAGTATAGAGAGTAAGGGGAGGAAGAGGGGAGGAGTGTACATTTGGGAAGTGAAGAAAGGAGTCGACGAGTGGTGTGTGTGTGTGTGTGTGTGTGTGTGTGTGTGTGTGTGTGTGTGTGTGTGTGTGTGGTACTCACCTCCAGCACATATTCACTGGTGTCGTCAGACTTGTGTGTAGCTCCTCTCAGCACCACCCTCTCAATGGCCGCTGAAAGAACGGTAGATTGTTTCACCGATGATTAACCACACTTCACATGTTTGCACACTCCCACGCAGCCAGATGCACTAAAACCTCTAAGCACTTCAGGAGATCGCTGCAACCGACCAATCAATGGGGGAGGATAGGTTGAAATGGCCTGGAGGAATGTAAACACGAGTAAAAAATGAAACTGAAACTGCACTGACTCAGTCGAGAGTTTACTAATCTACTGTGATACTTTTATACTTTTATCTCCATAGGAAGAGACGCGGGGAGGTCAGAGGTCAGCTACACAACAGCACCCTGGAGCTGGTATGGATTCAGTGTCACTTCAGCAGGGTGAAGGACAGTCTGACCACCCTGAATGATACACTCACTTAAAACCTCTCAGCCTATGTGTCCCTCTTGCGCTCACTAAGACATGGGTCCACCCAGAAAGACGCAGCAACACTTGGGCTGTAGTGGTGGCACAGCTCCGCTCACACCCCGAAGTGGAAATTTCTTCGTTCCTCCACTGGAGACCTCCGTCCAATCAGGCCCTTCCCCTCCACGGACTCTGTCCAGCTTCAAACCTTTGCCATTTTCCATCTGGACAACAGCAACTCTGTCCTGGCTGCCCTGCCAAAGCTCTCCCGTAAAGCTGCTTATCCAGAACGCTGCAGCCCACCTTGTCCTCAACCTCTTTCATTTCAATGTAAAACCCTGATGCTGCTACTAATGGTGACTCAGTTGCATCCCCAGACCCCCAGGCTCCAGCCCTGCGCTTTGGCACCGATTCTTCCCTCTCCTGGTTCCCTTATTATGGAATGACATTCCCACTCCAGTCAGGACAGAAGGCACGCCTCCATCTTCCAGCCTAACTTGAAAACTCATCTTTTGATAAACACTTCACATCCCTCTCTCCCCTTCCTTCCTTCCTTTCTCCTGTAACTCACAAGACCCCCTCTGCCACATCTTCCTTCTCTATTTACACTGCCTTTACTAAAAATCGACCTTTTCTCCCGCAGCCAACATTTTGACGCCGACTAGATGTTGATACAACGGCCTGCACCAAAGTTGACACTAAATATAGTGCCAAGAGCGAGGTGAGATAATGTCCGTAGCCCATAGCTGCTACCTGCATCACGTCTAAAACCCGGACCTAAATATCTTTCTGATATCAGTTTAAAACAAAACAGTTCCCAAAGCTGTTTTAATATGAATTTGATATCAGTAAACATTTTTGGCCACCTCATGCACATCGCCATCAATCAGATCCTTGCTGGGCCCTTATTTATTTTACCTAGTACTTTACTTTACCACACATATATTGCTACATACTGTATGTGCTCACGCATGTATGTGCATTCATGTGCACACAGAGGCAGGTTGGGGCTGCTCCACTGACATCAAATCCATGTGTGTGTGTGTGTGTGTGTGTGTGTGTGTGTGTGTGTGTGTATGTGTGTGCACTTCACCTCCAGGCTTCGATTTAAACGCATTAGACGCCAAACTGTATTTGAAACCATATCAGACATGCAAGGACAAGCAGGAGGGGAGGAAAGAGAAAGAAACGAAGGAGGAGACAAAGAGCAGGAATGAAAACACAGAGAGGGGGGGGGGGGGGGGGGCAGGACTACCTGTCACAGACCAGTTTCTCTCTCCCTCTCTCTCTCTCTCTCTCTCTCTCTCTCTCTCTTCTCTCTCTCTCTCTCTCTCTCTCTCTCTCTCCACTTTGCCTTGCAGCAGCTGTGGAGGACTCTAAATGCCTGCTGTCATTCACACTAATCTACCCCCCTCCTCCCCCAACACACACAGGAAGACATGCATGCACATGAGCCCCACCTGCCCTACACACACACACACACACTTTAGCAAGTCCAGTGGTGTGTGTGTGACAATTATGACATGATCAAAAGGAGAAGACTGTGAAGTGACTCTATACCACTATGTCGCTTTCTCCAGTAGAAACAACATGATGGTAAATCTTTCATTGTGTATCTTTCTCTCTCTACAGCTGGAGTGTGCATGCTAGGAAAACACATCGTAAACCAACACAGGTACGTGGGGTGTGGCTGTCTCTGCCTGGCCTGGGTTCAGCAAAAACTGTAAACACACACAAGTTCATACACGGGGGAAATATTAAGGGCATGGCATATAAACTTTAATGTGTGTGTGTGTGTGTGCATCTCTGCGTTTCTGCTTTCTGCATTTCTTAATGCTGAATTCAACTGTGTGTGGTGCCGACAGCTATGCGGTGCGACCATGAGGTAGTGACATAGTTCAGTATTGTGTTACAGACAGAGGCAAGAGGCCAAGACAATAACAGACTGACAGACTCGCCTGGCGTAGCACCGTCCACCTTAAATCACATGCACCCTGAGGCGCTGTTGGCAACCTGTTGATCACTTGTTGCACCGCCTCGTCAAATTGAACTCAATACGATAAACAGGGAAAATGTTGGTTGAGTGTGTGTTCAGTACAGCTCAGGGTAAGGTGGGTTTCCCCCCCACAGTCCAAACGCATGCAGGTCAGTTGGATTGGAGACTCCCCATAGGTGTGATTATCAGTATTGTCTGTCTATGTGTGTTGGCCCTGTGATGGAGTGGTGACCTGTCCGGGGTGTTTCTGAGCCTACCCCAATGCATGCTGGGATAGGCCCCAGCCCCCCGTCACCCTGAATAGGAAAGAGAATGAATGAATGATCTTTTGCCCCCTTGGTCTAATTTTCAGAGGCATTTTGATCCTTTTCAGGGTCACTAATATTTGCTTTGTTTTAAATCAGATTATACCAACACATTAATAGAGTAACAACCAGAGACATTTTCTACTACTTCAGGCTGCTATACGTTGTTTTTTGATAAAAACAAACAAACATGTTTCTCATCTAGAACACTGGAAACAATCCCCCGGTCTTAAGCTCCCATGAATCACCTATGGTGGCCCGTGGGGGACAGTAGTTGTATTCACATGAATCTTTGACAACTCAATCACCCATCTAAACATCTAGATTTATTCCTACACTGAATTTATTGTAGTGTTTTACTGTTTTCTATGAGAAAAGGGAGACAGATGCACCATGTTGTCATGTAACATGGTGATATAGAACGTTAACACAGGATTTAATTAGATTTGTTCAGATCTCTGATCAGATGCTCTGGTAGTGATCTCTGGTTCAAGGTTTGGTGATTACTGCCCTGAAGAATCACCCTGAGCCTGAAACACCTTTCAGCTTTGTCATTCACTCACAACTAGTCTCACTTACTCACACTCACACTCACACTCACACTCACACTCACACTCACACTCACACTCACACACTCACACTCACACTCACACTCACACTCACACTCACACTCACACACACACACACACACACCTAGGCCTCAGGGCAGCATTCTTCAAGCTTAGTTGGGTTCAGATGTGGCAGCAAGCCACATCTTGTTCAACTGGGCCTGATAGGGTGTCTAGCATGACACACACACCCGCACCCGTACACGCACACACACACACACACACACACATACACACACACACACACACACGTCTAAAGAAAGAAAACAACACAACGTAACAGAAGACAACAAAACTGCACATAATATTTCCATTACAGACGCCAACACTGCATCTATTCTTTTGGGGGTGGAGCAGCAGTGCAGCAGAAGTGTGACAAGCATGTAAAAAGAAGCACTTTTTTACGTCTGCATCCGTACGGTCCAACAACTCACCTTTTCCTGCTTTCCCCTGGTGGTTCTTGGCTGGCACGGGTGCATCCTGGCCTTGCCCAGAGGGTGGGGGAAGAGGTGGATGTGGAGGAGGGGGAGGAGGGAGGAGGAGGAGGAGGAGGGAGGTCTGGGTGAGGGGGGGGTGGGGTCCTGGCTAACCGCCTGGTCTCCTCGTCCCGCCGTGACCCCTGAGCCGAGCCCCGAACCCGTGCTGGCCTCCCTGGCCTGGCTCTGGAAGGCAGGGGTGAAAGGTCGTTCAGCGAGACAGGGGTTAACGCCACGGTCCAGAGGTTAGGGACAACAACATGCAGCATTCACTCCTTTGCTTAAAATAGACAGTGAACTCAAGTTGCCGTTTTTAGCACTTTTGTTTGTCATCCTGGTATAACACAGTTAAATTGAGACCCATAATTAATAGCAGGCAATATGGTCTTTCTGTCATATTTTCCTTTAATGTGAAATTTGTGTCACCCTGTGGTCGACTGCAAAAGGTTTAGTTCACTGTCACACTGCTTGCCTAAACTGGGACATATGTGAACAAATCTCCAGTGTTGCTAACCCAACATTTGAAAAGCATTGATGATTAACATCTCAGATTTGTTTTTTCTGCATCCTGTCCCACACCCACAATTTGGCCCTCATCTCAACCGGTAGTCCTCTCAGTCCCACGTGGCTGCAAAAGCCACGCAACGCTTAACACAGATCCAAGACGACGCTCATCAACTCCCAAAGTGAGGAGAAAGATCTGGCGGTGCGAGATTAGCCACATTTAACCAGGCTAGTTGAATGAGAATGCATTGTTGTTTATAGCGACTTCCCGACATGAGTAGTTGCAGAGGGAAGGATTTTACGTACATACACACATTCCCACTTGGAAGCGGCCCAGTACGACCTCAGTCTTCTACTGCTGACCAATCAGCTGCTCCACCGCAAAGCTGAGGGTGCGTTGCTCAAGGGTACCTAAGTGAAGGCGGTCACCTGGATTTTCCCACCTGGTCCAGGAATTCAAACCTGTGACCTAAGACTAAAGTCAGATCCTGCTACACTGTTAGATATCATCCATCTGTGATGTTCAATGCATTCCAAGGAGTTATTTTGGGATGGAAGTGTTGACGTTTGTGTTTGCTTATAATCGATTGTCATCATCAAGTGTGACGCTGTAGAGTTGGAGTCAATGCAAGCTTTACTGTAAGCAGAACACGAACATGCCGGTTGCGTAATACAAATTGTCAGGATGTAAAACAAAGACAAAGCAAAGGAAATCCCCAAGACCAACAAGACTGAGAAATATGACCCAAGCCCCCGGGGCCCCTACTGTAAACACTTTGTCATGCTAACGCGCTGTGTATGCGTTTTATCGTACACTATTCATGACTTGTAAACACATCGGGACATTACGAGGAAGAAGCGTCACTTAAGAGCCGAGTCACGTGATCCTTTCGTCTGTACCATCAGTCTTGCTTGTCATTTACTAACACAGGGATTTTGACATACATGGGGGAGGCCATACAATAACACATTTACTGTATCCTTATATGGAGTGTAGAGTATGCACTGTATAATGGATTGAAGGGTAAACTTACTGCAATACAATCCATCTAACATGTTTGAATCCTTATTTAAAGAGAAATGACAACAAACTTTGTACTGTGTGTTGTACAGTTCAAACTAGACCAGAGGGAAAACCCAACACGTGCTATTGCCTGCAAACACACACACACACACACACACAGAGTGAGGCAGTAGATCTGAAACCAATTAAGTGTGCTACTGCCACATCCGCATGTTACTCCGCCAACCCCCCCCCCCCCACCCCCTCCCAACTCCTCCTCTCTCAGTAGACTGTAATATAGAGAAAGGAGACACTGACTCAGTACTGTTTATATTGATCGACTGTAGTTGTATGAAGTAATAAAGCCACTCGGGGATGTGTGATCAGGACTGTACAAAACAACAGGAAGTACTGATGGGCGAAAAAACAAGAACCCTTGTTGGAAATGAAACTTAAATTGTGAATAAAACCTGACCGACCCGAGTACTGGTAGTACAGTAGATATCTGAAAGGTTTAAAACATTGACTGTATCTATCCCTCCCTTTTTCCTGCTGTCGTCGGCGAGCATTCTGACCCCGGCGTTGCTTCTATGGATATAAAGCAGCAACATAATAGTATCAACACGCAGGTCTGTACAAGCCCAGCAGATGTAGTCCTACTTGTTTTTGTTTTAACCACATTTACCGCCGTTTTTCTGTCGCTTCCCCCCTCCAAGAAAATAAAATTCAACTCTTTTTTTTTTTTTTTTCTTCTCTGGAATGATTCGGCAACCAGCTGCTTTGGGTTAAATTTTTGCTTATTCAGGCCGAGTTTACAACACTGGAGAGAGAGCAGGCTGCAGCGGCCAGCGCAGCACTGAGCCCGACGTAGGATAGAGGCATGATGTGGGACTGTGATGGTCTCTACTGTACTCTACTGGGCCGCCAGACGCCCCTCTGTTCCTTTTCCTCTAAAGATACACGCTGTGTTCAAGCCCTCACTGAAGGCTGTTATCTACTATGAGTGGCTAAAAGCAATGGTCGACTGCAGATACTGTATGTGACTCTGGTTCACAATGAAACCCTGTCCTCCTGAGCACTGAGGGAAGGAGAGCGAGAGAGAGAGAGAGAGAGAGAGAGAGCATTTATAACTTCCTGGGGATTCACTGGAGACACACACACGCGCACGCGCACACGCACACACACACACACACACACCACAGAGGGTTGATTTCAGCATAGAGAAATGTGCTGACCTGCACTAAGCAGGAGCCAAGAGCAACAAAACACTAAATACAAACGCTCCTCTCTGAGCTGGGTACTTTCCCTTCACTGCTCACACATGTTTAAACAGCAAGCCTGCCTGCCTGCCTGCCTCTGCGTGAGCCTGTGTGTGTGTGTGTGTGTGTGTGTGTGGGTGTGTGTGTGTAAGAGAGAGAGGGAGAGAGAGAGAGAGGGGTTTGGGGAAAAAGACAAGTAGGATGAGTTAAGAGTGGAGGAGAAATATCCCGCCTCTTTTTCTTTATTTGCCTCTCTACTCTATCTCTCCATCTAGCAAATCCTCCAGACAGACAGACAGACAGACAGACAGACAGACAGATACATACTGTATATGTCTATAATTAAATCTCTCCACTCCCTTATGATCTCCACCTTTTATTACAAGAGATTCAGGCAGAGGAATACATTTGGTGGTAAACAACAAACTACAGTCTTTCCATTAAAAACTCTCTCTCCCTGCCGTCTGTTATCATACGTTTTGGAACAGTTATGGCTGCTTCACTGCTTCTGTTGTTAGAGAACAGTGTTTCTTCTACAAGAAGGGGACATTTAGGACTATTTATCAAGCAATATCGAGGTTAGAGAAGTGGGCCTGTGACCAGAGGGCCTGGACCGGCTGGGAAAGAGAATGACTAACGTTCTCCCCTCTCTCAACTCCTGTCGAGGTGCCCTTGAGGAAGACACTGAACCCCCAACTGCTCAGTGACAAACAGTGTAAGACTGTGGTTGTACTGGGCAGCTCCCAGGAACTGTACGAATGTGAAGCATGGCGTTGCTGGAAAGGAGCATGCATGTGTCTGAGCTCTTGTTTATTGGCTCTTGTTCATTTGATACACTTAATTGTCTTAGCTCTTGTTTATTTGGTTCACTTAGTTGTCTTAGCTCTTGTTTATTTGATTCTCTTATTTGTCTCATTTGTTTAAGATATAGTAGGTTGCTAACTTATTGCACTCTTACCTTAACACTAGTTATGCTCTTAGTTGCTTGTTTAGGAAGGAAATGCACTTACGATTTCTGGTGACTAGTAGTTTTCTTGCCTACCTATGTTGAATGCACTTATTGTAAGTCGCTTTGGATAAAAGCGTCTGCTAAATGACTGTAATGTAATGTAATGTAATGTAATGCTCAGTCGACTTAGAAAGCTTAAAAAATAATAGAAAATAAACTTCTAAGTATGAGAAACTGACAGCATGTGCCATTGTTTTGTTTGTAAATGCTTTCATATATATACACATTTGCACACTTGCCAAATTGTACACACACACACACACACACACACACAAACAGGTGCTGGACCAAACCGAACTGAACTGAGATCAGCTGAACTAACTAAGCTGTTCCACACGGCCTCAGTCACACAGCTACCACAGAAGCAGGGGATCTGCTGGGAAGCACAGCGTGAACTGGAATGATCTAGGATCAGGCAGAAAACCTCTCAACCACGTTGAGACGTAGTGGCAGCAAAACTCTTCCTCCCATATTCTTAATATTGAGTGTAATACTCCATGACAATATCCATATTAATAAATGTCAGTTTTGCTGCTCTCTATCACCAGTTTATATAACACAGTAGGGATTCAACCTCTAGCCAGTTCATGAAAGCTTTTACATTTACTGCAATCAACACCCGGTGTCTGGTAGGTCTTTCCTGAAAAATCCTCTGGAGACAGGAAGTGATGCATTTCTGGTTTGTTGGTTTGTTTGGAATAAACAGAAGAAGACCTGGGTAGTTGAGCAGCGATAGCCACCGTGGCTGATCAGACAAAGAAAAGAGCGCCACCTACAGAAACTCAAACTCCATCAACAGAACATCCAAGAGTACTGGACACACTGTTTGATTGACAGGTGATCTCTGGGAAGAGCAGTGAGGAAACACCACAGTGATGAACGCTTAGTACTAAAATGTCACCAAAATGAAAAAATGGGGATGTTGTGGATTACCACTTTAAAGATGATACTAGGGGGAAAAAACCTCACTACAATAAAATAAAAATGGACCAGATGTATTCTGATGGGACTTTTAGACATTTTAAAACCAGCACTATTTTTTGCAAAACATCCAAAGAGTCTGAACTGTAACTACTGCCAAATCTTCTCACTATCCATCAGACTTTCACATCACACATTCATATCGTGCCGCTGTGAGCTGGCTTTTAATACAGCCTTCCTCTGGCAGGAAGATGGTTTGGTCTGGGGGAGATTACACCATCTGTCAGCGTTCACCACAGTCAGATTGACTGGGAAACAAATAGCTCTCCATGCCGTGAACCGGTGCTACTGGGGCATTAGATCAAAACGTCCCTGCACTGTAATCACCAGTACTCACCTCTATCTGGACCTGTCATCAATATATACAGGATAGGTGTGCCATTTTGCATCCCAGCTTTAAGGTGACATAACACACTCTCTAGCGTTTCTAAACGTGGCACAACAGAACAGCACAGACATGATTAATGTTTTTGATTGGGGTCATTTGGGGTCATTTGACTGAACATTTCACCACTGATACATGTAATCAATTTTGTGTTTAGATGTTAGCATGGTAGCTACCTAAACATAGTATCTTTTTAGCTAACCATCTTGTTGTTAACACATCTGACTGACTGGCACTCGCCAACACGTCTAGCAGAAGCTAGCGTCACTAGTGGCTAGTAATTGCATGTTAACATTAACGTCAGGCTGCTTTGCTACATTAGCTTGCTGGCTAGTTAGCTATCTAGCATGAAAAAACAACCAACGAGTTCAGGTTAACTGAGCTGACTGTTCTGAAGCTGCAACTCAGAGTGTGCTAAATTCAGAAAAACAACCTTATCAGACTGTACACTTTTATCTATAAAATTACTGAATTGACCTACACAAATCACTTTGCTGTGACATCAAGTGACAGCACAGCTTTTGTATTTACGTGCACTCCGTATTCCTGTTTACAAGGCTCCACTGAACAGTCTGCTTGACCTTGGACGCCATAACCTCCAACAGGTCAGTCAACACCTCTCAGACAACATCGGACTGATTGACATCGCATGGTCGTCTTCGCCTGCCATGTCATTCTTGCTCACATTCATCCCTTGGTCCACAAATGGCAGAGAGCAGTAGCGACAGTAGTTAGCTCCATACACATTACTTTCATTCATGCACACACACACACACACCAACACATCTCTTAAAGTACCTCACGTCATCTTTTCCTCTCTGAATCATATCCCCGATCTTCCTCGTCTACTCACTCGAATTCCCTTTCTTGAGTAAAAAAAAAATCTCTCCTCCAAGTCTTATTTTTATTTCTTTTCCAAGCACTTATCTCTTACATAATTGCTCTGCAGTCACAGGATAGTTTTCAGGGCGCTGCGGCTTTCACCCTTTATTACTGGTGGCATTACTGCATTACACACACACAACTGAACTGATTGCATCGCTCCCTACCTTGTGCCAGCATGAGCAGTGTGTGTGGCAGGGTTGGCAGGGCAGGGTGCAGGCGGCAGGGGACAGAGACGTGGTCTGCTGGTGATGGTGATGCAGGGCGTAACAGACGGCGGTTCGATCCCCACCGGGCCCCGCTCCTTGAGCCTCGCCTCCTCCGCTGCTGACCTGCAGCAGCGAACATGACTCACTGAGAGGCTGACGGACTGAAAGAAACGACAGCTATGTCTACCGTACCGTACGTAAAGACCTCTCACATGCAGTTACCGCCTTTTTTCAAGGTCTAGTCTATCCATCATACGAAATGAAGAAATTCTGTCATCTTGCACTAGACAAGCATGAATATTTTACATGGGTATCAATTTGGTATTGGATCTAAGAGAGTCCAAACTATATATTGTAGTTTTTTTATCATTATAATGGTGAGAAAAAAAATCACCAGTGATTTTCCTTAATCCAAAATGGATTTGTATCACAGAAGTCATCACAATTAGTGAATCAAAGATGATGGATTTTGTCATTTGAGATCAACTCCTCTTTTTGTCAAGTCTATTGTTTTAATTTGACCTCATCTTTGGCTCACATGGTGCATTTCTGGTGGCTCTCATCCTACACTGCCGGGAGCTCTCACCTGCGAACATGTAATTGACTTTGCTCACCGATGAATAACACTCGCCTGTAGTCTAGCAGCCTTTCATTGAGTTGTCAGCTCACCTGTAATCTACTGCACAGGCAACATGCAGTACTCGTCTGTAACACATGTCACCTGCCAAACAAAATGTTACCAGTTATTGTTAAGGAATAACCTGCAATTAGTATAACTACGAAATCCCCTCCTATGTTTCACCTGCTTATAGGCCACCTTTCTTCTCCTACAAGCAGGTGAAACTGAGGGGATTCTCGTTGTAGCCGGGGGCATGGAAGATGGAAATAGCTCATGATGCCCCACGCTGGATGGCAACGCCCAAAACTCTGAATGAGTATGGCTGTTTTCACCTGAAGGCCTCACCTTGTCAGGGGGGGGGATGATAATTCATAGCAGAGCAGCATTGTCCTGGCCCTTCAGACCCATAGCACTACACAGAAGGCCTTCAGGCTCTGTTGGAGCAGTTTGAGGTTGTCTGACAGAACCCACACATAAACACTCACACACACTCCATTAGTCCCCGTGGTGTAAAGCCCACTCGCAGTGTTGTTGTGCACTTGGCTGAGTGTCTGGTTCAGCGTTTACCTGACCTTTCATTGGGCGGGACTTTTACCCGACACAGTCTATGCAGCAGTGGCATTTCTACCCTTCCAAGAAAAAAAGTTCTAAAAGGGGTTATTCTCTAGCCTGTTTCCTCAAACATTCATTAACCAGTTATCTCCCCTGTAGCATGCTGGGTGTCTGTGCTGCAAGTAATCCAGTCTCATATCATATCAGTCTTAAAGTTGTGATAAATCCACTTGTTTCCATGCATTTTCTAGAAACAAGTGTCAATATTTTGAAACAACACAGAAGCCAGATCAGAATTTTTAGACTAGTTGATTTGTGTGAAATCATCCCTCCCATTGGCAGATTTTCAGTTGTTAATAATTAATAATAATTCACTTTTTCCAACAGTTTTTTGGCAGTGTGACAGCGCCGGGGCTCCTGGTTCAAGGCAGGTAACCCAGTAGACCTGATGTTTCACCTGTCTCCATCTATGCCCTCCACTGAGCGGGGGTCTCACCTGCAGGATGTCCTGGATCTGGCTGAGCTCCTGCCTCAGTACATGCTTCTGGTGGAAGCTGAAGGCCGGGTGGTTAGAGGCCATGGTGAACAGTAACAGAAACTGCTCCTCAGTCCGCCCGTCGTTCAGCGGAAGGCCGTAGTTGTTGATCACCGTGTCGATGTGCGTCAGGGTCCGGTACAGGACCCCCGCCGCCTCCCGGTTGTCCGAGCCGAGCAGAGCGAGGGAGATGAGCAGCTTGCTGCGCACCACCTCGTCCGTGATGTTGGTGAGCCCCGACAGGTCGGCGGGGTTGTTGGCTTTGATTTCCGCATCCCGGAGAGAGTGGTAGTCCTTGCGGGCCAAGTCCTCCAGGCAGGCGCCGAGGAAGCGCAGCTCGATGGGGACGCAGAGGTCCAGCAGGCCGCACAGGAAGTCCGCTCTCTGGGCTGAGGGCAGGGAGGAGAACCAGCGGTACACCCCCTCCCTCTGGACCCAGCTCCGGCTCTCCACCATCCTCACACATCAACTCAGCTGGGAACCAACAGGCCTCCCGGCGACACAACAATGGGAAGATATTTGGACTACTGTTTTAACTGTAAGTAACTTCACAACAAATGGGAGCGTGTTAGTGTGTACGTGCGTAATTGCGCACGCGTCGTGCGTGGGAGCCGCTAGTCTTGAGTGGCCATAAAGTAAGAGCTATTTTGCCAACTTTCCCAGTGAAGTTAGTGACGGTCTCTGAGCCCACCAGCCTCAACACACATCGACCAGAAAAAGTGAAACGAGACAAGCGACAAACGTCCCCTTTGCCGGACCAGCAGCAACCAAGCAGCAGGCCTTGCCGACCCATAATGTTTTCAAGTCGCCCTACATGCACTGGGAGTGTGTTGGTTTAAGTCCACCGCGGAGCCCGGCGGCAGGAGTCTCCTCGCCGTCCCTCTCTGCTCCCCCAAGTCCCCGAGAGCGGAGAAAACGTCCACGGTCTTTCCAGAAAGGCGGAGCGGGTTAAAACGCACCGTGCCATTCACAGAGACACCCAATCATTCAAACACACCCCAAAACCTCCCGCACGGTAGAAAAATCCCCCTCCGGTGTGGCTGCTCGTCAATCCTCATGGTTTCGCAGAAGTTGTGAGGGACCCGTCGGCAACAGTCACAGCCGCGAAGTCGTGTTGGTACGACCCGATAGTACCGCTGTGCTGGGGTTCAACTTTAAAAACAACAGTAGCGTGTCCTAGGCTGCTACTACTGCCGTTGGAAATGACATTATAACATTTCTTAGACATTACCTCATCACGCGCCAACGTGGAAAAAAATAACACGAATGATAATGGACTGTTTGTTCACTCTCCTTAAATTAATTTAGTGCAAAACTAGTCATACGCCCCCTGTATTCTACCATGAGTCCTGAAATCGAGAAAAACAGCTGTGTATAACATTATCCTAAACTCTGGCAGTAAGTCCCGCCCACCGCCCAGAAATACCTGCTCTGATTGGATGCGAGTCCTCTCTGTATCCGCAGCCTCCCCTGTGATTGGTTGAGGGGTATGCCCTACGATGCCTTACTATTTCACATCTTCTCATGCGCTCACACATCTCAGTTTAGTTATCGGAGCTTTAAAGTGCCCATGACACTTTTCTCTCTCACACAGAAAAGAGGCATCGTGGAGGAAATACAGTTAGTCCACTCCTTACGAAGAAGAGCTGTAATAAACCAGTAATAGAGGGATGCATGGATAGTAGTACCATAGTAGATTAAAAAATAACACAAAGTACCATAAGGTCACCATGAACTCAATATTGACCACCACAGACACACTAAGGAACTAGGACACACTAGGAATATTATAGGAATATTATAGGGATTTTTCCTCAGGGATGAAAGATAATGTAATTTCATGATGGTGGCTCCAAATTGTGCTGGGTGAAGTGTTTACTGGAGCTAGTGTACAAATCATCATCCAACTACTGTGTCTGTGCTCCTTATTTGAGGGATTAATAACCACATTCTAACTCTTATGCTCCTAAAAGCTTTTTGTTGCACACATCTGGAAATCTATGACTTGATTATCACTAGTAACACATTCGATGTTTCCTAGTGAAATTAGTCTCTGTTATTTCACAAATATCACTCGGAGATTAAGTCCGGGTATGTTGAACTGTCACAATATACCGTACACCTCTTGACTCCCGTGCTGGAAAGTTGTAGTTCATATCAAAGGCCACAAGATGGCGTCCTAACACCATGTCGAGGTTTGATGTGGCCAGGATCTTTAAGGTGGACTTTGAAATATGTTGTTGCATTCATCATGAGACCTGGCCATGCTCTCAGGTTTGATGGGAAGGTGAAATGATGAAAATGAGGCCATAGATGTGTGACTGGTTAACTTGAGTTTGAATTCAGTTTCGTTTTTACTTGGTGTAACATTTCTTTCCCCGTAACCCCCCCTCTCTGTTTTAGTTTTCTGTTTTCACTCTATTCCATCCTTACAGCCCTCCCTCCCTTTCATTAAGATAGGTCTCTAGAGATAAGTCCCGCCCCCTCAACACTGGCCCCACCCCTCTCGTGACGGAGGAAAGTTAAGCAAGGGTTGCTATAGTAACCATACCCCTCCCTCCCAACCTGCCTGTACCACTCCCTCTGCATCTGGGATGCTCTCTACCCTCCTCCCCCCAACGCACACACACACACACGTGTGCAAAGAGAGACAAAACAAGACACAACCAATATAGAGGGATTAGAAAAAAAATCACAAGAGCCAAGAGTTGTTTTCTTTCAAACACTTTCATTATTTTCTCCACATAACTCAAAAACAAAACAGAGTAACTCCCAGAAACGTAAAAAAAGAAAGAAAGAAAGAAAGAAAGAAAGAATAAAACTATAGAGAGAGAGCTGGGCATGCTGTAGCATGCTGCGGACTAACAGGGTGGCGCAGGGCATCGTCACCAGGCTGATGGCATACAGCAGAGTTTCTCAAACCTTTTCAGTCTGGGACCCAAATGAGAATGATTCTTCTGCCTCTTGGGATGCAGGCACATTAAAATGTACTCTGGTCATGTGGGGAAACACCAGAAATGAGCCCACAACTAAGTTTGGGTTCCAATCCATAGTTTCAGAAACACTGTCAGAGAGAGAGAAACAACAGCAGTTCCTGCTTCTGCAAGTTGTTACCGATGGCAACAGACTCAGGCATCACACACACCGATGAACATTAGTATACACACATGCACATTCACAAACAATTCAAGTTTTTCTCCTCTCTTTCTCATACACACAGAGACTGGAGTCGACAAATGATGACTAGTAGTGTGTCTGTCTGTCTGTCTGTCTGTCTGTCTGTCTGTCTGTCTGTCTGCCGTTGAGGGATGTAGGATGGGGGGAGGAGAAGCTGAGGGATGGAGACGGTAAAGCCTGACCTCGGGCTAGGCCGCTGCTCGCTACCGCACTCCCACAGACTTGGATCATTTCATCAAACTCCTTTCAGATACTTTGATCGTTCGGGTTTAGACGGATCGGAGTACCAGATCATCACGTGTCAGACAAGATCAATATCAGTTTGCGAAAGGAATTCAGATTCTGCCGTGTTCAGTATCACTAAACACTCCCTAAGCACCGCCCCTACCAAAACCTAACAAGTCGCATGTTTTTCTGAAGCCTTTTTAAGACATACATATGCATGCATTTTTGCACTTTTATCAATTGGTGCTACAAAAACAAGGCAGGTGGCAGATTGTTATTTTTTTCAGACATCTTGCAAATATGATAAAGAAATGCTGTCTGTCTTCATAAGTTAAGTCTTGGGAGGAGCGGTCGGAGAGGAAAGCTGTCCGTTTTCAAACGCAGATGGGAAAGTTGCCAACGATTAACCGTCTTCCCCACTGAAAGCTGTATTTCCTCAAAATGTTACCAATGCCTTCAGTCGTAGGAGCAGGGCTTTGCCTAGGATTGCCTGTGTTAACTTATTGAGCAATCAAAACTCAGAGGATGCTGCCTCCTCCTGTGACTGGGCTGTGTGGGGATGGGAGGGCAGAGGGAGCGAGAGAGAGAGAGAGAGAGAGAGAGAGAGAGAGAGAGGGAGCGAGAGAGAGGGAGAGAGGGAGCGAGAGAGAGGGAGAGAGAGAGCCCAGCTGTCAGCAGGTGGTAGTGGGCTAGATGTGGATGAGCAGTGACTGGGTGTCCTCATGAGATGCTCTCGTAAAGTTCATCAACAGCGTGAAAGGCCACTGAGCTACACGGAGACCGCACACACACACACACACACACACACACACACACACACACACACACACACATTCAACCATCAGTAACAACACCTGGGCAGGCAGAGGAACCAAAAGGCAGGAGTTATAAGAAGGGGTGGGAGGGGGAGGAGGAGGGGGTACAAAATAAAGAATAGATCCATCAACGTATCGTACATGAGAGAAAATGAATAAGTTAATAAATAAATTAGAAGTTACAAATCTGTTGAAAACTATGATCTCAAGATGAAAAAGTCTGTCTCGTCAGTCCTCTCTGCAGACAGTGGAAGCAGACATCTTGCTATGGCGCCGGCTGCGTCTCTCACGGCCCGGCGCTCAGACCGCTTCGGCCCAGTTTGACCTCTTTTGGCCCACTTGAGTCTCTATTTGAACTACTGAAGCTCACGTCCAAGTCCAGCCCATCATCCGGACCCGTTTACCCGTCTTTCATCCACTTCTTTGGACATTTAGACCCCCCCCCCCTTGGTCCCGCGCCTCCTCCAGCCTGACGCAGTCCTCTGGCCGGGGGGAGGGGCTGGGGGGGGGGGGGAGCAGCAGATTCACCGTAATACTCATACGCATGTATAGTTGTCGTAGCATAAGGTAGGCCGACTCTGAAAGCGGTGCTGTCTTTAAATAAAAAAGTGGATAAACAAAATAGCCACTCCGATATTGAGCAGAATCACCATGACGACCAGGATGGAGCTGTAGGCCTGCGTAGGAGAGAGAGAGAGAGAGAGAGAGAGAGAGAGGGGAACGTGTCAATAATAAGCACACACACACACACACATATTAATATACACAAACACAACAGCCAATGGATTTTTTTAAACAATAAACTCTATCCGCTCTGTAACCGGGGGGGGCGTCAAATGAAGGGGTGTTAAAGGGGAACATAACGCCTTACCTTCCACATCAATCAGTGTTTAGCACAGAGTGAGAGGTGTGCTCTTTCTGTTACAGTGCCAAAATGATGATGATGATGATGATGATGATGTAGTTGGAAACACACGCGTCCCCGGTTCCAAATCCCCACCACAGATCATTTACCTCACCTCCCCGGTTGGTTTAGAATCTGCTGTCTGTCTACCCGGCGTTGGCCTGGTGCCCTTAAGCCGGTCTTTGAAGTCAACTCGCTTTCATCTTTTGATTTGAGCTCCATATGAAATTATTAACACGTGTTTTTTTTCCCCTATGTTCTTCGCTGTGTCGTTGCCTGCAGATCGATCATATTGTTGCTGATGCAAGGTATATATATGCTCCCGTGTTGAATCATGTGGATATTGGTTTTCCTGCTATTGTCTGATGACCTTGGAGGTTAGTACATGGTAGCCTCTGTGGTTAAGGGTATATTCAAGCATATGGAGCGAACTCACCTCTTCCTCTGGGGCATACAGAGTACTGTACGGTCACAAATCATCTGAACGTACCTCTGTGGTGGGGTCACAGGGTTTTTCACCTCCTACGTAGCGATATACCCACCCACTCAGTCCCACACTGGAACAATGCTGTGCTGGCATCGACTTTTTCTTTCTTATGTGTTTTGCATTGTGTCAGCAACTTGCGGCAACATGAGATTATGTACAATATGAGTGGGAAAAGTGATGAGACGCAATATTTTGTGGCGCCGTTTTGTACTTGTGGTGTCCTTTTGACCTGCACTGTATAGGATGACAGCACATACGCACCTGGCACATCCTGACTGGGTTTACTGCAGTGACTGAGCAGCGGCTTGTATGTTTGAATACTTTCTACCATGCTTTATTGATCCCCGTAGGGAAATTCTCTTCCTGGAGGTCGGAGGTCAGAGGTCAGCTTGCAGAACCGCCGACCTGGGGGCTTGAACACGGGTCACGCGGTGGCAGGGTGGTCTTCTACTACAATCCATTTTGACCTTGTGATACGTGCGAGGATGCACCGACCCAAGGTGTGCGAAGGACCTGCAGGTTAAATCATTTTTGCACCGGAAGAGGGAAGCCGGGACTCTGGGTAACACCGGACAGCATTATTGAGCAGCATTAGCGCAACATTGTTGTAAAGAGTGGCTGCTAACAAGGCTTCTGCCGATCAACCCAGTGATAGGCTTATCACAGATCTGTGTCATGGATGATTACCGGACCAGAGGTGGATGAAATCCTCCTCCACCTGCCTTTTCTACCTTTATTTAGCCAGGATATAGGCTGGTCGAGAAAAGCTTTTTTTTGCCCCGTGGAGCAGTTAGGGCTTAAGTGCCTTGCTTAAGGGTACCTGGGCAGTCGCTGTTGGCGGGAGTGAGGTGAGAGGATGAACCCGGATCAGTCGAGGGTTTCATTTTCTGGTCGCCTGCTTCTCTAACCTTTTGGCCGCTGTCACCGCCACTTCATTTGCACTCTCACCACAATAGCTGTTTTTTTTCCAGCCGTTCAGAGGAGGTTCATCACACCTACAGCAGGTGTGAGTATCATAGAGGAGGACGTGGAAACTCCTGGATCGTAGCTGTGAGATCCCCTACTCCCGGGGGAACCTTTTCATCACAGGACCCCAATTGAGTTATTCCCGTCAAGTGGGGGCCCAATGGAAACAGACCCAACTGATATGCACCAGGGAGCTACTCGGTATCACGAAAGCCATGTGCTGTGGTGACCAAACCCTCTTCCCCCCAGGTTTGGGACCACGACGCCCCCTGAGGACCTGCGTTCAAACCTTTCCACAACATCAGGGGGGAACGTGAGGGGGGGAACAAGAGGAGGATTACATTCTCCCTTTAGCAGAAATGATCGCATGAGTTCCTCTTTGTGAGCTCTAGATGTTGTGGGGGAAAAACAAGTGGAGGAACGGCGGTTTACCTGCCCACCCGTTCCTCTCCTCGCCAGTGAAAACGCACAACTCGTAACATATTCCGCAAAAACTACTATTTTCTATTTAAAGTAACGCACATCAACAGAGGCTCGGTGTGGAACGAGAGGGGTTGCTCTTCCGTTTGTTTCCCCTCAGGAAAAATGAGCACGAGAAAATCCCTCGGAAAAAAGGGAACATAGTAAGTCTGCGGTTGTTTATAATAGTCCTAGGAAGAGCTGTGGCCTGTATAGCATAGAGGATGTGTGTGTGTGTGTGTGTCTGCTGTCTGCGTGCGTCGATGTGTACAGTATTTGCATGTGTCTAATGCGTGTGTGTGTGTGTGTGTGCGCACGTGGCTGCACGTGGTGTGTGTGTCAGTGCAGTCCCAGTGTTCCCAGTGGCGTTAGCAGTGCTCCCTGTGTATATTTGTCTGAGTGTGATCGTGTCTGTGTATGCTGTGAACCTGTCTTACACAAATCTCACTTGCTTCTCTGCGGCTGCAAACATCAAACCCCCACACACACACACACACACACACACACACACACACACACACACACACACACACACACGCACACACGCACACATACATACACTCATCCACCCTCCGTCCCCCTGTCACTGACACACAGCCACTGATTGGCTGCCGCTGAAGCAAGGCATAAGCTGTTCCCTAGCAACAGAGCGCTGCTTAGCCAATAGGGGGCCGCCTGTGAGGAAGGGGCTACTTTGCCAATCTGCTGTTACTAAGGTGCAGAGAGGACCGCTGGGGCTCTCTCTCTCTCTCTCTCTCTCTCTCTCTCTCTATCTGTGATGTTGTGTGGTGTGTGTGTCTAGGACTGCATGCTATCATGTAATAGGTATCAGCAGCCACAGAGCTACTAAATAAGCTACTTCACTTCATTCACTGCGCCAGTGTCATTGTGCTACTACAGACACATTTGTAAGTGAGCAAGTGGTGGTGCTGAGGGGGAGAACTGGGGGGAACTGACAGGAGAGAGAGAGAGAGAGAGAGAGAGAGAGAGATGTCTGTAGTGTACGATGTGCAGTTGTAACTTGCTGCTGATTTTCCACTTGTTCTCGTTAGCTGATGCTAACTGCTGTGTTAGCGTCCAGGATTAGCATGGCTGGGGTCCGTCTACCAAGTCAAGACGTGGCCCAAAAAAAAAAAAACATGTGAACGGCATAATCCCCCACAACGCTTGATCATAGTACAAAAAACAATCTTTCTTTCACAACGTTAAACCGTGTGCCCCCCCCCTGGATTATAGTAATATGCGGATAACATTGTGTTATGTCATTGGGGATGAGATGTATCATGACAGTGGGTAACAAATCCTTTTAGTCTAATCAATGTGTGGCAGTGACATGACAGACAAATACACCGCTGCTGCAGTACTGAACCCAAACAAAGCTGCATAGAGTCTCAAACAACTGAGCTTTAAAAGGAAGTTTATATATATGATGTGTTTCTTAACATGCTCTATGCACACCAACATATAGTAGTAGTGATTGGTGTGTTCCACCAATCAGTGCTTATCTTAAATTCCAAGGGCTTAGTGTGTTGGTAGTGCTGCATTAGTGGGAGTCTTACCGAGTTGCCTTTGCTCTGCGTGAGGCTGTGGTCCTGTTGCTCTGGTGTTATGGGGGAGGACCTCAGAGGGGGGGAGAGGGTGAGGTCTCGACGGAGAGGCCGCGAATCCAACTTGTCCCCAGGCCGGGAGTCTTTACTCCCCTCCCTCCCTTCTTTCCCGTCTCGCCCTTCCCTGCCCTCCCTCCCTTCGCGGTTCTTATGCCTCTGTCTTTGCACTGCGTGCGAGCGCCCCTCGCCGTGGGCGTGCGCGTGAGTGTGCCCGTGCCGCTCCTCCTCGTGCCCATGGGGCTTGTGGGTATTGGAGTCTCTGGGCTGTAGAGGCTTCATCTCCATCTCGTAGTTGCTGAGTTTCTCCTCGTCCTGCTCCAGCAGCCGGCCTCCCTTGCCGTGCACGCCCCTGTGCCCGGATGTCCAGGAGGCAGATGAGGCCGACTCCGTCCATCTGTCCCCCCTGGCTTGTCTGTGATTGGACGAGCCGTGCTCCCGGGACTTGTGATTGGAGGAGCTGTGTTTATGTCCGTTGGTCCGACCCCCTCCTCTGGACGACGTCCCCCTCTGCTTGTCCTCGCTCCAGCTGTTGGCCCTCGGGTACTCCCCCCCCTTTCCTCCTCCCTCGCCTCCCCCGCTGCCTCCCTCCATCAGCACCTGGATCTCCGTCTGCCCTCCTCTTCCTTTCTCGCCTCCCTCCTTCGCCTTGTCTCCGTGGTCCACAGCGCCCTGCCGGTGGAAGCGGGCACTCCTGGTGCGCTGGGCGGGCCGGGCGGGGGGAGTCGGGGTGTGGGGCGGCGAGGAGGAAGGGGGGCTGAGGTCGGGGGTGGCTGGGGTCGTTGGAGGGGTCGTCAGATCCCCCGCTCTTCACGTAGAGGTCGGGGCTGTCGGTGGTGCCGGCGCTGCTCGACAGCCCCTCGCCCTCCACCTCGCTGGACACCTGCCGCTTCGGACGCTGCACCTCCACACCTGGGGGGGGGGGGGGGGGGGGGGGGAGGAGAAGGGGGTGCAAACATTGTTTACTGCACTAAATAGCTTTCAAGTTTCTATGTCTTCATCTCAGTAAAAGTATGAATGGTTCCTATGTTATGTAGGTATGTTTTTGCTCTGCTTTATTATATTCCACCCCTTTCTCTCTAAGCCCTTGACATTTATAGCGGGTGTGCGTCTAATCTCAGTGCATGGCGGTTGCTGTGTGTGGGGAAACATCCTGCTGCGCCGTGCATGTCTACACAAGCATGTTGCTAAATGTCAGAGCTGATGTTTGTTGTCATGGACGTCTCCGCAAGAAAATACACCGTTGTTAAGAGCAGAATAGATGGTAAAAGAACATCACTGTCACCTTCTCAGCTACCTGTGTGGGAGTGTATAGTATGTGTCATGAAGTGTGTGTGTGTGTGTGTGTGCTGGTGATAAAGGTCAGTGTCAACCACCCCCTAGCTTTTTGTTTCTGCCTCTGTCACTCACACCTGTTGGTTGCCAACCCACGACATGTGCAGCAGCGTGACACACACACACACACACCACACACACACACACACACACACACACACACACACACACACACACACACACACACACACACGTCTTGTATTATTTGTTCATGCATGTGTATGTGCATGGTACACGTGGTGGTGTGTTGTGCTTTAGGTGTGTGTGTGTGTGTATGTGGTATATTTCCACTGTTGCCTCAGAAGGGGGGAGGAGAGGCTTCTTACCGGTGTGTGTGTGTGTGTGTGTGTGTGTGTGTGTGTGTGTGTGTGTGTGTGTGTGTGGTGCCCACCATTTCCCGGGTGCTGGAAGGAAGGGGAGAACTGCTTGGCGGTGACCCTGGCCATGCGGCTCTCCTCCTGGGCTTTCTGAGCTGCTCCCACCGCCGCCTCGGCTTTACCCTGCGCATGGGCCGTCCTGAGAGACAAGATGATCAATATATATATACCAAAAAGGGAAGAGTGGCCGCAAATACAATTATTTGTTGTAGTGTCTGAAACAAATTTCAGTTGAAAAACAGTAGAATAGAATAGAGCTACTCTTTCACAATGCTGTGTTTTATACATACTTCTATTTATACATATAACAAATGTGTTTGTACATACTGTAGTACTTCTATATATTCACTAATATCTACTCATACCTACACATGCAATATTATAACAATACATTTAATTCATAGTATATTTGTTGTCATATTTTGTAGGAAACTGTTAGTAAATCTGTATGTAAATCCATAAATGCTATATATTTATTTTACTTTTACAGCCTAAATAATGTGTTGAATTTGTTAGCAGTTTGTTTATATAACCCCTAAAATTACTTATATTCTATTTTATTGCTTTTATTGTTTTATTATTTCTACTATATTATTGCGTATCTTTGTATTCTAGTGCTTATATTCTGTTTGCTTTCCATTTACTTTTACTGCTGCAACAACCTAACTTCCCCACAGGGATCAATAAAGTTTCATCTTAATCTGATCATATTTTCTAATCAAAAATATTAAACTTGGAGATTTATATTTGCTTTGGATGAATCAAATGGCTTCACTTCATTGAATAGTAGTGAAATAGTAGCATTTCCCATCAGGCAGCTCATATTCGTCATGATGTTGAGATAATCTGATGTCAGATTGTTCATGTATGGCTCATCGGTTCTAGTCCCATGTAGTACAGGAGACCTTCTGTACGAAAAGCAAAGAACTGGATGCATCGCAGCAGCTGACAATATTCTCCTCTAATCAATAACGTTGCTCAACAGGCCTGCAGGAACGGGAATCTGGAGAATTAGCAGCCTTACTGAAGAAATTCACAGCTCTTCTTTTCTGAAATGATACTGTAGTTGAAGAACATCTGCCATTTGATGAAAGTACCACCTACTCTTGCAATAAATGTTATGATAACACACACACAAAAAAAAGGATTTTAAAGGCTAGTAGGTAACTCAAGCCCACGGTTTACTGACTACAACCGGTATATTTGATATTGATTTCTTCTCCGAGACATCTGACCTGTGGACCGAGTATCCACAGGTCAGATTCTTTACTTGCACCCGGCCTCCCTCTCTCTCAGAGTAGTGGCGTTTCCTAACTTCAACTCCTCTTGCCAGACAACTATTTTGTTACTTTCCAAGGAGTTGTAACTTTAGGGAATACTGAACGTTAGCAATTAGCAAGAGAAGCTGGCGGGGGTTTACCCTGCCTATAATACACCAGTGTTCCAATTGTTTGAGAGTAACGTAACGACCCAGGATCAGTTCTAGTAGGCTCTCATTCGGATATTTAGATCATAATATATGGACAGTTGTGCTTTAATTGCAATTTTTCATATTACATAACAGGTTGTTTCAGCCAAGCGATGTGATTGGTCGAAGATGCATTCTAACTGTGCTGCTGAATTCCATGTTTTGGTTGCTATGCCAACTCTACAACTCACAGCACACACAGCTAGCTTCACACCTGGTTTATCTACTGTGACCGGTCTCATTATAAAACACACCTGACCCAGAGGGTATGAAACACACACACACACACACACACACACACACACACACACACACACACGACCATGTGCACATCCAGAGTGTATGACCCTTTCATACAATTAGCAGCTCTAGGGAGGATGCTGACTATAGAGGTACAGCATGTATGATGATGATGATGATGATGATGATGATGATGACACGTGCTGTAAGCCTCTGCTTTGAAAATCGCTTTATTACCAGACAATAATTCATCATTCTGCCTCTTCTCACATCGCCTTCCTCTCTCTTACTGCTCCTTCACAATCCCCTTTTCATCTCTCTCGCTCTCGCTCTTTCATTTCTCCCCATTTTCCACCCTGTCTCTCTCTAATTGCTCCTTCCTCGCGATCGCAATCCTCCTTTTCATCTCTCTCCTTCTCTCACCCCTCTCTTCCCTTCTCTCTCTTCGTATCAAATGGATCTGTTCTCTCCTCCCCTTTGTCTCTATCCTTCCAACTGCCTGTCTTTCTGTCTTTCTAAGGGCTCTCTACTCTTGTGCAATAGCCTCTCCCCCTCCCTCCCCCCCTCCCTCTGCCTCTCTCTGGGCAGTAACAGTCTTGATGCAGTGTTGCATGTCGATGCCTATTGATTTTTTCCTCTCTGCCTCTTTGTTTCTCTTTGCCCCTCTCTGCACTTGCTGCTATGCCGGGCCCACAGTATACTCAACACCACCGTGTGTGTGTGT
>JAXDDX010000001.1:17197500-17212500 GCA_034670405.1 Hoplostethus atlanticus
AATGCAATGCATGCTGGGAAGTCTGCTAATAAGCTAACGTTGTTTCTAATTGAACTTTATTATGATCGGTTTAGTGAACGCTTGGTAAGATGTTCTTTCAACCCCTAATTTTAAGTCACAAGACATGAACTCGTTATTATAGGTTCTTCAGCTGCTAACTAGCTATAACTAGCGAGTTGATTTCACTACATTTTTACAGTGTACATTCCATGAAATCCATTCCAAAATGCATGGGGGTTCTTAGGGTTGCTTTTGACCTTTTGGATGCAAAGTTTTCTTCCGCTATACCGGCACCGTCCTGGTTGGAAGGTGGTGTGCTTTCCCTCCTTACCGCTGCCTGGATGCTGCTCTAATAAGAGCATCTGCAGCAATTATCCTGTGACTGTGTTTCACCTCTCAAGGTTTCTCTGGGTGTTCCACAAGGAAATACCCTGCTCTGTTCTGGGACAGAGAGAGAGAGAGAGAGAGAGAGAAAGACACCGAGGGAGGCTGTCCTGTCCTGGGCTACGCTGCTGTCTGTATCTGGGTTAGACAGCACTCTGTGTGTGTGTACCCCAGAGACAGAGCTGTAGAGAGCTGGTTCACAGGCTGCAACTCTCCTGCACAGATAGGTTTCTTAAGAGGGTCTGCAGTGTCATGTTGGACTTCCACCACTATCCTATAACCAGTAATCATGGAGGCTGTAGCTGCTCCAAAGGCCTCGGCTCGGTTTTTGGAAGCTAGGTTGAACCACGCTTGAGTGTATTTGATAATTATATGCCATCACTTTTTTCAAGGCGGGCGTTAGACGTCCGACATTTCTAGTGACTATCAAACGGGTGATGTCCATAATAAATGTAGCCTGGTGTAGGTGTAGCGCAGGTGTCATTTACATTCTAAGCTAATGCTACCTGAACACTAAATGAAGGGCATTACGCCAGTGAAGGGCATTACGCCAGTGTCACCTAATGCTCCATGTCTCTTTGTAAATTCTTGGGTGTTAACAGGTTTGGTCTGATGCTAGAGAGGTGTTGCTGCTGGTTCTCCAGGGTAATGCCTGTCCTTTCTAGCACCTTCATGGAATATATTCATTCAAGTACCTTTTGTATGGAGATCTGGGTTTATCGTCCTCTTCGCTTAAAGCATGAAAAAAGTGGCACCCTACTTTAAACAAGGACACTCTGTCCCTCCCCAAAAATAATTTTAGGCCCCTCAAAATACCCGAGTACGTTCCTGTTCAGCATACAAGCTCCTGACTGGTGCATGGTCTGATAGAGTGTCTATCTGTGTGCCTGTCTGCCTTCTTTCTTTCTTTCTTTCCCAGAGAGGGGTTTAAATGGATAATCTAATGTTTTTCATGGGTTTACAATAGATGGCTGTTCCTTGGACACAGTAAAAAAAAAAGTGAAAATTGTACTATTTGTTGTTTCGGTAAAGTTGTATGTAGAAAAAATAGCACCTCTGTAACGGGCCAATCAGAACACGCATTGTTTGTGATGTAGAAAGCTGACTTTACTGGAGTCGACCAGTTGTTTTATGTTTGGGGCCGGGAGGGGGGCGGACCCTCTCGTACTGCCAGCCAATCAGAGCAATGCCTCTTTCTGGCTGCTTGAACAAGGCACAAGGGGTGTTTATTCCCCGAGTGTCGACTGGAAAGGAGTCACCTCCTCCAAGGTGATGTAGCACTGTACCTTGCTCATCTCTTCAGCCAATGATGGAGTCCTATTCTCCTCACTTGCACCTGTGTGTGATAAGGTGAAACGCTTGCAGCTAACTAGGCCGCATGCAGTCAATCAAGCAGTCAATTTTGGCTTTATTTGATCATGTTTGAGATAATGCTAGTCATCTACAATCACTCAACATAGTGTATCCTAGTGTTAGCATGGACTAAACAATGCACTGGGGACACACGGATGATTTTGGTGTCTATATTTGGTGTATTCTTTTAAGCTGAGGAAATTAAATTACTAATTACTGAACAGACTGTGAAACAATTGGACATCACACACTTAATGACTGGCATTCACAGATTTCTTTTGTCATCTGGTACCTGAGGAGGCGCACACACTTGACAACGAGTTGGATTTTGGGATCACACACATTTGACAACAAGGTAAAGACGAGGCTTACACACTAGCAGACTTTTGACAGCAAGCCATCACCCGAATCTCATCAAAACACAAGCTCTTCCGCTACTTCCATGTAACCAAAACAAACATGGAGGTGTAAGAAGTTGCTGCTGTAGTGTTGCTTTTTCATTATCAACTCTCATTTGCTATTGCTCTGTTCAGATTTGAGTCAGTGACACACTACACACTACTGCCCTTATTCAAGCTATAAAAAATCAAACTTGTTCAAAATAATTATGATGGCCTGGTGATCGGGCCGCAAGAGATGAACTGTCACACACTTCGGCGGCTGTGGCTCAGGAGGTAGAGCGGGTCGTATTCAGAAGACCGGCGGTTCGATCCCCCGCTCCTCCAGTCCACATGTCGAAGTGTCCTTGGGCAAGATACTGAACCCCAAATTGCTCCCGAAGCTGCGCCTTCGGTGTGTGAATGTGTATGAATGGTTAGTTTCCCCTGATGTGCAGGTTGGCACCTTACATGGTAGCCCCCTGCCATCAGTGTATGAATGTGTGTGAATGGGGTGAATGTGAATGTAGTGTAAAGCACTTTGAGTGGTCGGAAAAGACTAGAAAAGCGCTATATAAGTACAGTCCATTTACCATTCAAGATCATCTGTGCCATCCATTGTGCCCCAAACTAATATAGACTTGGCCCGATCTTGAAAATCAGTCAGGATGGCTAAATCATGGCTATAATCGCCCTAAAAGTCATGTAGTGTGTCCCAAGCCTTACTCGCTGCATCTTCCTGTGTTTTAGTCTCTGTGTCAGACCGAATTTACAGTTTACACTGATGTAGAACATTGCTCATCCAGTCACCACATTAGCACATGTGGGGTAGGGGTGTAAAAAGTACCCAGAAATTATATGTTAAAGTATGAGTACTGGTTCAAAATATTACTATAATATTACAAGTCAAAGTATGTAGCTAAAAATACACTTGAGTGAAAGTCAAAAAGTTTATACTTTTTTAATTATTGCAATGGATAGACAATTCTGAAATTAAAGAACAAACACCTTTGTAAGTAGCTTTGGATAAAAGTGTCTGCTAAATAACAGCATCACACCGTCAAGTTTTAAAGTCCAGTTCACAAAAGCCAATCATAACACCAGGAAAGTCAATTGTAAAATCACAAAAGCCAATCGTAACACTACGAAAGCCAATTGTGACATCACAAAAGCCAATCGTAACACCACGAAAGCCAATTGTGACATCACAAAGGCCAATTATGACATCATAAAGGCCAATTGTGACATCACAAAGGCCAATTGTGACATCATAAAGGCCAATTGTGACTTCACAAAGGCCAATTGTGACATCATAAAGGCCCAATTGTGACATCACAAAGGTCAATTGTGACATCATAAAGCCCAATTGTGACATCATAAAGGCCCAATTGTGACATCACAAAGGCCAATTGTGACATCATAAAGCCCAATTGTGACATCACAAAGGCCAATTGTGACATCATAAAGCCCAATTGTGAAATCACAAAAGGCCAATCGTAACACCACTAAAGCCAATTGTGACACCACAAAAGCCAATTGTGACATCACGAAAGGCCAATTATGACATCACAAAGGCCAATCGTGACATCACAAAGGCCAATTATGACATTATAAAGGCCAATTGTAACACCACGAAAGTCAATTGTGACAAACATTGGCTAGACTGACTATCTTGATATCTGAATGCAATGCACATTTAAAGCAATAATCTGCAAGATCTGTGCGCTCTTTTCTTTGACTGTTCAGCCATGGTAGCTATTGCTGCTCATGCTAACTACCCCGTTCTTCTATTTATTCCAAACTAACTGTTGCTGCTGCCAGAAATCACTTCCTGCGCGGCAGAGGATTTTCCCCAGGAAAGACCGACCCGACGCTGTGTGTAAAAGCTTTCAGGAATCGGCTAGAGGTTGAATCACTAATTGTGGGGAAATTACGGCAATTATTACTTTAAAGTGAAGAAAAGAGATGAGGGGGACGATTGGGAAAAGTAATGTGGCACAGATTGATAAATACAGTTCCAGGAGAAACATAATGGACATTTTTCAGGCCAAGTCTGGAAGCATAACTGAGGTTTCTCTCTTTGTCTCTTTTTCCCTCGTGCACATGCTGTCGATCTCTCTTCTCCGTACTCTCTCTCTCTTGACTTGCTGTTGCATTACTCCCTGTTCTGTTCACTCTGTCTCTCCCTCTCTTGTCATTGTGTTCTCCTTGAAGGCTTCTGTATGCATTATGAACACACACACCATTCTGCACACCTCACCTCCCTTGACTTAGTGATTTCTAGGACAGCTACAAAGTTGTTCAGAAAGACAGAATAACGCGCAGGCAGACAGCCAGACAGCCAGATAAACAGGCTGAAAGGCACATAGAGAGGAAGGGCAGGCAAAATGATTACTGTCACCAAATGAGAGAGACAGACATGGAGGCACAGAGAGACAGACAGGGCACGCAGTCAGACAGGTTAACCAACAGATAGACAGTCTGACAGTCTCGCAAACAGACAGATAGTAGAAACCAGGACACACAAGGGAGGAGCGGTCTGAAGAATTTCAACATCAATAAATCATTACCACATTAATTTTGCAACATTAGTATGATTACTGTGAAGAAACGTGACTATCGTTTCTGCTTGATTGCTTTACAGCACTAAACAGGAAGAGGGTGCTGTTCTTCCAGCGCAGACGGCGCCAAAGATCTCAGAGTTTGTGGCGTTGCAAATGATGGAAGGAGTGAAGACCGATGGAAAAAACTCTTTTCGACAGGAAGCAACAGGGTTCATGGGAAATGCGGTGTTGGAGTTGGAGACACACATCGTCTCAACCACGGTCTTATTTGTTTACAGAAATCATACCAAGGTATCACAATTCATTTAACAAAGATATATTGATTGAACACCTTTAAAGTTGCATGGACAGATGGACAGACAGAGAGACAGACATACAGACAGATGGACGGATAGATAGATACTTAGTTCAATTAAATTGTCATAGCAGCAACATACACTTCCCCCTCCCAACCAAACCAACATTTAACGACATAATCAAAAGAAAGGCAGTTAGCATATTGTATGTAACAAAGCTACGTTGACCAACTCAACTCAGCTAGCATCAATTGCAGTCAAGCTAGGGAGAGAAACGCACATCAGTGAGTTTCGATTAAAAACACTTCACGTTTCTAACTTTCAACCTTCTAATGGATTTCTGCACCTCTTCTGTGCTATGAATAATATGTATATAATATCAGTGTACAGTATGGAAAAGAAATGAGAGAGGTGGAGGCTACAAAGTAGGAACAATACAAAAAAGGATGAGTCAAAGATGACATTACACTGTGGAATTCTTCACAACTTTTTTTTTTACGTCAAGGAAATCAAACGTGAGCCTGAGTTGACCTTGTGACCTATATCAAATATTTTTTCTGTCCCATGGCAGACCATTGACTTCTGCAAAATATGACTCAGCCTTCTCAACCATGAGACCTTGGTCATGACTTAGAGTTGGGGCAGCACTAAGCCTCGCTGGTGGATACGCTTGTCCGGATTAAAAATGAATAGGCATCAACAAAAAAACATAATTTTCTCTTGGAAATGGTTAATTTATCTTCTAGAATTCACATTTACTATTCATATGATCTCAGACAGCTTAAACAAGGTCAGTGAATATAAATAACTCTCTCTCTCCCAAAGCCAGAGACCAGAGAATCGCGGCTCTAATATTTTATGCCATCAAGACAAAAAAGTTTGGAGCCGCTCCATTAACAATGAATTGGAGGTTGACTTTGTAGGCTCATAAAATGTTTGTTTGAGGCTTGACACCCAAACAAGCTCCGTGCCATTGTAGTAAAAACTATCACGGAGCAGAAAATGCATCCATATCTCTAAGAAAGTCACCCTGGGGAGCGTTACAGTGTCCACAAGTCCAGTCTCTCATTCATTGTCAATGCAACGGGTCCAGTGTTTGTATTTCAGTGGCGTATATCATTGGAGGAGTCTTGGCTGTCCTGTTTCCAGCTTTGGGACAGGCTTGTTCATGTTGCTCAGCTGGCCTAGACTGCCCATGCTCGTCCAAATACCATGTAAATGCTTATGGTGAATTTTCCCTACAGGTACATGAAAAATTATTAAATATTCAGAGGATAAAGTATCTTTGTACTACAACTGAGCCCTGTGCACTGTGTTACCAAAAATATCAGGAAATCATTAGATCGGGACAAACTTCACCAAAGGTAAGCGAAGGTTTATTGGCAAAAAAAGTAGCAACATTTCCTGAAACAGAGCGGCTGAATGCCTATAGTGCAGCTTCCTTCTCACATAAACACATTTGGATCACAAACACACCCCTCCCCGACCTACAGTTACCTACTGGTAGGAATTCAGTGGAGAGTAAACACACCCAAACTCAATTTACCCTCCTTTTTTTTGAGGAATAGAGTTTACCCACATTTTAATGCTGACATAATTTATAATTACAATTTATAATTATAATTACATAATTATAATATAGGTAGATGGGGTCTTTTCATGCACTTAAAAAAGCACAAATTAATGCTTTTCTGAAAATAGATGTGATTCCATTTTATATTGGTGGTTATTTGTCATATGATGACCTCTGACCTCTGGAGGTCATAGTTTACTCACCTTTTTATTTTGACTCTACAACACTGCCTATTGGCAAATATTCCATAGGATAGGTGATTATAAGGCCCAATCCCAATTCACCCCTTGCCCCTACCACTTAGCCCTTCCCCTCCGTTTTGCGCGTTCACGTGTAGGGGTAGGGTGTCCCGATTCTTGTTGATCGAGGGGTAGGGCGAAGTGCTAGGGCTACATGGCCCTCCAAACGGAGGTCTTTCAGAGGCACAAACCGAGGGTTAGGAGAAATCTCCGACAATCATCGGCAAGATGGTGGCGAACGCTGCACAAGCAACAAAAGGAAACCACAAATGTTGTATTTTCTTCGTTAATAAAGATTTTTTTTAAATATTATAACCGTCGTATTATCTTAGTTTAATGTCGTTTCAATGTATTATAGACCTTTTCTTTATGACAAGCAAAACAAAAAAATCGCTAGTATGCCGATGTCTCTACTTCGCTAGTTAACGTTACAACATTGTTTTTAGGCTGATTTGTGCATGACAGTCCTGCATATTTCCATGTCGCATTTCCACCCTTTGATGGCATATGACGCCCGAAATATAAGTCAAGCAGCGAAGCTGAAGTTGCTGCACTTGTTACGGCTCCTCTAATATCAGTGCAGACTGGCAGGGTAACGGTAGGAGCACGGCTTGCTAGCCTACAGAGCACCGCTAACGCTATTCTGTCATGAAGTGGCCCGGTAATGAAGCAGTGGTCTTTTTTATTTGATGACTTGTTTGATCAATTGGTAGCGTGAAACGTATAAGTTGTGAACGAATCGCCAGCGTCCATGCTTTTCTATCTCCATCAGATGAATGGCAAATGTCACTGTGATAATATCATTATTGCCATAGTAATGTCCGATAACAAACTCGTCGCGTCTGTTTACGTAAACGTCATCGATGACGTATCAGGGTCTTGAAGGGTTGTCCCATTTCATAGGGGGAGATTTCAACCACTACCCCTTGTAACTCTGTTCCGAGGGGCAAGCCGAAGAGCGAGGGGCCCTCGAAAACGAGGGGTAGGGGTAAAAATAAGAAATGGGAATACCCAGAATTCATGTGACTCTGCACACCTCGTGTGTGTATGTGACAAATAAACTTCTTGAATCTTGAATCTTGAACAGCAACCCGGTCGGTCTGTGATGCTTCATACCAAATAAAACCAAAGAGACGAGAGAGGAAAAGATCTAAGTGAGTCTAGCTTCCTCTGGATGGAGAGCTGACTCACTGCGGTTTAGGAGGCAGTTTGTATTTCACTCTTATGTTTCAATTTGTCACTTCCTGTGGGTGGAGAAGTGACCATACCCGACACTAGACAAAACTACAGGGTCTCAATTAGGGGGTGGTACCCTCTTCTCTGTTGCAGCCCCTCTGTTGTTTTTAATGTAGGCTGATTAAACAGATGTACATTTATGTAAATCTAGTGCAACTTTAAAATGTAACCTATGTTGGACTGAAACTCAGTGCATGTTGCATGTGAAAGTTACGCCTCTCTGTGTGTGTGTGTGTGTGTGTGCCTTTTAGAGGAATATGCAAGGGAGTAGACTCCTAATCACTGCGTGATATGGCAATTGTGTTCCTTCACCTTTTATCTTTCTGTCTCTATCTCTTTCTTTCCTTCTTTGGAACTGCGTGACTCATCAAATTAACAGTCTCAGCTCAGATGAGTGAGGTGAGCAGCAGTAGCAAGCTGTAGCCGTTAGCCTCAGTAGACTGTCACCAGGACTAATAGGATTGGATCTTTACACGCCCAACAAATATAGCAAATGCATACCGTTGCATGTACAGACTATGTGTGCAGCAGCTGCATTCACATATGCACGTAAGCTTGTAAGAACCATCAGGTTTGTGTGTGTGTGTGTGTGTGTGTGTGTGTCTCAGCCTCTAGTTCAGCCTCCCTGCTCTTTCAGGCTGCCTGCCAACACTGTTGGCATAATGCGGCAATCTCTCTCTCTCTTTCTTTGTCTTACTTTCTCTGTTTTTCTCTTACTTTTCTCTTATTTCCTGTCTTTTTATCTCGCGCTCCCACTTTCTCCATCTCTGTTTTCTTCTCTCCTCTTTCATCCCACTTTCTCTCTATCTCAGTTAACGAGCTCGTTCAGCTAAGCCTTAAAACTGGCAAAACACACATGATGTGGTCTCCGCCACAGGCTCGCACAAGGACACACATACAGTACATACGGTAGATGTTGGCCACGATGTCAGCGTGCATCACAGTATTGATCTGTTACAGGGTCAACTGCTGATCAGTCATCAATATTAACCTCAACCCTATTTCAGACAACTGCTTCAGCAACTACTCATTCACTCTCTCACTGACTGGCTATGTTCACAGCGCAGGCCTTCATGCTCAGTTCCAAATTGCTGCTCATGTCTGTTTTCATATCTGGATGAATGTTAATATCTATTCAGTGATGATGAACTGACAGTGATGATGTTACAGTAAATGCGAGAAATTGGTAAATGTGCACATATCCCAAGGTAACTCTGGTATTACCTTGATACTGACTACATTTCTTCTTTTAATCTCAACGATTAAAAAAAATCACCAAATGAAGATTAAAACCATGTCAGTATACCTTTCATAACAACATACATGTTGATCCACCATTGACAATGGAGCGAAAATAATTCAAGATTAATTTAAGATTTCTTGGGAAGCCCGAAACCATCTAACTCTGATGTTAAAATGTTCTTCCCTTTCCATAAGAATATTGTAACCATGGCCCTATAACCTGGTTACCACAAGGTTCGTGCCCAAAATGGGTAATAGGCCTATTTTTAGTCAATGTGTATCCATAAGTATGGGTGGGTCCCCACGGCATCTAACTTTAAATTATCCTTCAATCACGCCAATTAACACCATAACCCCAGTGGTGTTCATTGTTTTATCTCAATGAGCAGACTTGTAATGAGAGACGGGCTCTCATTTCAATTCAACGGCCTCATCAAACTCCTGCAGGCCCCAGAGAGCCTTAGCTTCGCTTGCTGTTTCTCTGGGACCATAAACTCCCTAACCCTACTTTGGCTTTAACCTTAATCCTGCTCTTAATCTGTCATTGATCTCAATTACAACACGTCCACATTCGTCCACAGACGGAGCCAACCAACGATTCAGACACATGGGGGGAAATCAGTGGGGGGAGGCAGAATTAAAACTGGTACACTACAGAGAGAGATAAACTGTGGAGAGAGGTGAGGGGATGTTTATAGGTCTATAAACTCCATATGAAGCTGTTAGTAACATTAGTGGCAGTAACTGAAATACTCTCTCTATCCCCCATGACGTAGAAATGACAAACTAGCTTCCTTCAGACAGGGTGGCCCATAGATAGACAGATAGATAGATAGATAGATAGATAGATAGATAGATAGATAGATAGATAGATAGATGGAGGAGCTTCTTTAGCTACCTGGACAGTGCGATCTCAGCCTTCTGCCGGGCGATGTCAGCGGCCTTCTGCGCTCCCTCCACGGCTCGGTCGACCTTCTCTCTGATCTTACTGGCCCGGAGGGGGATCAGGTTCTTCCTCTTGCCGCTCACCAGGATGTTCTGCTTGTACTTCCCTTCCTCTTTGGTGCCGTCGGGGAACGTGGTGCAGCCGTAGCCATGGCGCTTGTTGCTGAGCCACTCCCCCTCGTACTGCAGCCCGTCAGAGCGCCGGCTCACGCCGAACCCCGTCCTCTTGTCGTTCTTCCACTCCCCGCAGTAGGTCTCCGTCGCCGTGTCCACGTCGTCCTCAGCGACGGCCAGCTCTGCATCCGCGTCTCCGAGGCTGGAAAGGTCAAGGTCAGGTTTTAGATGGTCAGTGCCAGTATGACAATCAAATGAAATTAATAGAATAGGTAGGCTAGTAGGCTAAAGGGTGACAGTTGAGGTTATTTCTGCATCAACAGCATCAAGGTTGGAATGGTGAAAGATTGTTTGGTTTTTAGGGATGAATTTAGCAATTATGAATCAAGCTAAGAAATAAAAGCCACAGGTGAAGGGTAATAGTCACCTCTTCTCACTGACCTTCCCACTATCCCTTAAACTACCACCTTGCTCAAGTTAACGTTAAAGCTCTTACCTGAGGTAGTGTCTGTCTACTGTTCCATCTCAGGCTATCTCAGTCTATCTCGGTATCTCAAACTTTCCCCCCTTCTCCTGATGCTTCACCTAACTAACACACAGGCTCTTCTAGAATAAAGATCCTGGTGTTCTAACACTCGCCAAAGGATTCAAGCAGAACATAATGCAATAAATCCAGTGGAGTCCAAGTCAAGACCAAGGCCGAGTCTGGTGGAGTCCTGATCAGCACTAAAGGGAGTCAAGACCACAGTGTATTCCTTGTGTGATAAACAAAATATTGTTTGATTGTTTTCCAATCATAGCCCTTTGGATGATGAAAGGAAAAAATGGCTTAGCTGTTCTCAAATCCAAGAAGATACCCATGAACTTCTCAACAATGTGAGCACAGAGAAGCATCTTTACAGTTTGAGGACTGTGCTTGAGGTCGCACGATCAATTTGAGTTATTGTGCGCTTGTACTCCATGACACATTTGATATAACATCTAACTAAGTAATTCTAACTAATTCCAAAACCAAACAACACTGAGGATGGAGGACGGGTAAGGATCGAAGGTTGATGACTTGACGGACAAGGAAAAATGGGAAGCCCCAAGATTCATTGCGAATGAATCACATCCAAACGGCGCTACTGTCTATGGTACACAGCCAGGCGAGCCCTCATACCCAACTGATAGAAGCTTTTCTGTAAATGTCACCAGCAGTAACATGGAAAAACACACAACAAAACTCAGTAGAAATTCATGAGGCTGATAAGTCTCTCCATTCATCAGTCTTGCCAATACATTAATCAGACCTGATAAGCCGCTGTCGGACGCTTTGCCAACAAACAGGCTAAGTGCTGCTAACTCTTGTCGTGGTCATCGAGTGTCTGTCTGCGCTAATTGGTGCCTTTATAAATAAGGCAGCTCAATCCGCCTTACTTGGAAATTGACGACAATTCAAATGGTATGGGATTGATTCTTGATTTTCAAGGAACCTGCTGTTTCCACCACGAAAGAAACTTTACTTTTAGCTTTGCAATTCTAAGTACTACTCTGCACAACTCTCTGACTCACGCTGAGCTGGCATCCGGTATGATTGGTCAGAAGAAAACAAAACAGAGAAAGAGTGGGCCAATCGCAGGAGAGAAAGGCAGCATACTTAATCAGGTTTTTCAGGCACTTGCCCAATTGACCAATCAGCCGGGTCGACGTCTCACTGGCCCCGAGCCATCAGGAAATCCTAATTGTTAAACCATGTCAAGGACACTTAAGCGGGGCAGATGCTTCTTGTCACGTGGGCTTAAGTTACCACCGGACAAATAGTTTGACATTAAATAGATTTTGACACGACAACATGCACCAACATTGGAAACCTGTTTGAATATAGCCCCGAAATGAAAGTTGAGTCATCCATAGCTGGTACCTGCATTATGAAATCGGGAGCTAGATGCCTTTCCGATATCATTCAAAACTGTTTCCAAAGCTGTTTAATAGGAATCATATTATATCGTACTGAGTACATTTTGTGCTTCTTTGGGTTGATGCTGAACTCCTGCCTGTTGCTGTCCAATAAAATGCTTGCTAGGTAAAATTCCAAATTTCAAGATACTCCTTTGACATCCCTCCAGCCAGAGATGAGAGATGGGATTCATTTTAACCTCCATCCCTTCGGCCTTCTCCCTCCGGCCCTTCTACCTGTTATCGGTCTGTTTCTCCCTCACCTCATCCTCCTCTCCCCTCCCATCCATTAACTGATAGTGGACTTGAGGGCCGAAGTGGCGGATAACGCCGTACACTCATGACAGCCGGTCCGTTCATTGAATGAGACAACAATGCAACAACAAAGCAATTAAGATTTCCTGGAAGACAATGCGGAGGCTCAGCTATTGTGCGACCAGAATTATCTCCACTTGTGCTAGTCGACCAGCTGGAAAACAGGACGGAGGAATTACTAATGCTGAGCTCATCCCAGCCTCCTCACATCCTCACCACCATCATTTTACCTCGCCTACACACTCCACCTCCATCCTGCCACTCTCCCTCTTTCCATCTCCCAACCTTCTCACACCTTCCTGCCATCTCCCCATCCTCTATTCAACCATTGCTTGTTTTGTATATACTTTATTGATTTCCCAAGAAGGACGATCTCTTTTTGCTCTCTGGCTGGGGTGCATGGTCAGCCAGCTAGTGCAGCGCCCCTGTAGTAGGGTTAAGTATCTTGCTCAGGCATATTTCCTTCCTGCCACCCAGAGCTTGAATGCCAAAGAATCATAAAGATATTAAAGGCTCACTATCTGCTCCTGTTATTACCTGATAGTAGAGTTGATATCAGAGGCGGCAGAGGACACAGTACTCATCCCAGTCTCGCTCCTGAACGAGCTCTGTTTGGACCTCTGGGAGGCCAGCGAGCTCCTGGACTCCGACTTCCTCAGCTTGAGCCCGGACAGGATGGACCTCCGGAACAGCCCGCCCTTCCTCTTCCCCTTCAGCAGCTCGGCCTCGCTGTGAGCCGTCAGCACGAAGCCGCCGCGAGACACCGCGGGGCTGCTCCCGCCACTGCCCGTGCTGCACATGGAGACGCTGGTGGTCAGGGTGCCGGTAACAGCGGGAGGACCCGGAAGCACCGCCCCGGTCCGGTCCAGCAGAGCGGTGCCATTGCTGTGCTCCGAACCGGAGCGGAGGGAGTTTATGGAGGTGCGGAGCGGCGAGCGGATGACGGCCGCCATGCCGTAGGGGACGCTCTGGCGCACGCCATAGCCGTGCCGCATCCCACCCACCCACTGACCCTGGAACGTTCCTGGAGAGAGAAAAAACTGATTTTTATATACATTTAATTCTTCAATAAGTGTGACCACCCTTGAGGATTTTCTCTGTTATAAAGTAAAGTATGAACCACAGAACAGCTCTGATGCTCTCTGATACAGGCCCCATAGAGGTTTGTGTAATGATCTCTCTATATGTCATACAGGGATCATTAAGGTTTTGAAGCAGTCACAAAGGTTTTCTCACACAGCCAATTCAATAACTTCTGGATCATTGTAGAATCAGCTCTTTACAAAACTATAAAGCATCAAATTTGCAATCTCAGCCAAATTTGCACAAATGCACTGATTGAATCTGCAACATAGCTGCTTCTATACAGCTACAACCACGCAGAATGACAAGGCTGAGAGCACATTTTGTATGTACATCGATGTTTATTGTATTTGTAGAGCTTATAATATTCGGTCTATTCTGTCTAATATTATCACTTGTTGTACTTAACATGTCACAGCAGTGTGTTACCACAATAAATTCCATGCACATGTTTATGTGATTGACAATAACACAATTCTTATCCCAACATTTTCTAGATTGGAGTGCTTTGATCAGAAAAAGATGATTTTCGCTGCAATTTAAAGAGTGTGAGAAGGTTTTGAGGTGTGTGTCTGACCTACTGTATCAGAGAGACTCAATGTTGTTCATTCTGTTTTAACTACAGGGACCGCAGTGGTACAGTTTCCCGTCCCGAACTTCCTCTCTGTCATGTGTACACAGTTGTATTCTGATGAAATGTTGGGAAGCAGAGCCGTCTATTTCCATTCAGCCACATCATCTCTCCATGCGCTACCCGCACTGTGTGCTGCATAATAGTCCCTACATCTCTGAAAAGTAGGGCATCTGTGTGTGTGTGTGTGTGTGTGTGTGTGTGTATCCTGACACACACAAACAGAAGTGTGTTCCAATAGGAGTGCAAGGGATCCATCCGCCTGCCCATATCTCTGATGTAAGCAGTCTCATTCATTCTGTAACACACTCACACTAACTAAACTACATGCCCATATAAGGACTGCAACCACGTTGTCTGTTTCTATTACACTTCCTGCATCAGCACCCCTACGCACGCGCACGTGTACACGCACGCACACACACTTTCCTTGTGTGGGCTCAAGTGTCAATGAAGTAGGCAGTGCTGAATGAAGCCAGTCTCCTATTCACTGTACCTACTTACATTCTAAGAGACACACACACACACACACACACACACACACACACACACACACAAAAACACAGTGTTGCCAAAAACTTAAGGTGAGTGAGAAGTGGTTTTGGATCTGCCCTTGTTATTGCGATGACATGCTGTCTCTCATCCCACGCACACACACACACTAATGTACGCAGACGCACACACACACACACACACAGGTTGTGTCATAG
>JAXDDX010000001.1:17215000-17492500 GCA_034670405.1 Hoplostethus atlanticus
TTGCACACCTCCAGGTGGTGGTGGTCGCCTCTTGTTCCGACGGAAGTCCACCACGAGCTCTCTTGTCTTGCTGACACTGAGCTGTAGGTGGTTGTCGTCGCACCATCCGATGAACCTCTCCATCAGACTCCTGTACTCATCCTCATTGTCCTCGTTGATGCAACCCACGATGGATGAATCATCCGAGAACTTCTGGAGATGAGTAGACCCAGAGTTAAATCTAAAGTCTGAGGTGTAGAGGGTGAACAAGAATGGTGACCGTACCGTTCCCTGCGGTACGCCCGTGTTGCTCACCACCAACATGGAAGACACCAGCCAGCTGGTCGGCACACCCCTGCAGCACCTTGGAGCAGACGCCATCAGGACCAGCAGCCTTGCCAGGGTCTCCTTAGCTCTCTTCTCACCTGGCTGGTGGTGATAGCCAGGTTCATGTGCAGAGGTGTTAGCAGCTGTGTGAGCCTCTGGCTGGGGGGAAGGAGGGCGGAGCTGGTGGAGGTTTGGGGGTGGCTGTGTGCCTGGCTGGGGATCGCTGAGTCAAACCTGTTAAAGAACTGGTTTAACTCGTTTGCTCTCCCCCGGTGCTTGTTGTTTGAACCCCATCATTCAAGATTCAAGATTCAAGAATTTTAATTGTCACATACACACACAAGGTGTGTAGTGAAATGAAAGTGGCAATGCTCAGCAGAAATGTGCAAAATAACAGGTTCACACTATTTACAATAAACCAACACACTATTTACAATGTCTTCCTACCACGCCACACATCCTTCACACTGTTCTTCTGGAGTTGGTTCTCAGTCCTCTCCCTGGACGTGTCCTTTGCCTCCCTAATCTTCCTCTCCAGCTCTCTTTGGATACATTTGACTTCCTCCCTGTTCCCATCCCTGAAAGCCCTCTTTTTCCTCTTCAGCAGCAGTTTGATGTCTCCATTAATCCAGGGCTTATTGTTGGGGAAGCAAAAGTTTATGTAGTCAGTAATGCAGTCTGACAGGCCATTGATGTCCTCACCGTGTGCGCTGCAGAGCACATCCCAATCCGTAAGGTCAAAGCAGTCCTGTAGGACCTCCATGGATTCCTCTGACCATACTCTGATTGTCCTGGTGGTGAATGGCAGGCGTAGGACAGCTGGCTTGTAGATGGCCACTAGGTGAACCAGGTTGTGGTCTGATCTACCAAGTGGGGGGAGGGCGGTAGGTCAAGTTGAGTGTTGGGTCTGAAGTGCCGTGAGTTGATGATCTCACTGGCCGTGGCCACGTTAGCGGAGGGCGGAATGTAAACATCCAGGACAATGGCGTGATAGTATGGTCGTAATCCCACCACTAGTAGTTCAACATAAGGGCTACAGACGCTAGTTTCGATGGTAACATGACCTGGTTGGGGGCGGCTGTGGCTCAGGAGGTAGAGCGGGTTGTCCTCTAATCAGAAGATCAAAGGTTCGATCCCCGGCGCCTCCAGTCCACATGTCGAGGTGTCCTTGGGCAAGACACTGAACCCCAAATTGCTCCCGATGGTCAGGCCAGCACCTTGCATGGTAGCTCACTGCCATCGGTGTGTGAGTGTGTGTGTGAATGGGTGAATGAGAGGCATATACTGTAAAGCGCTTTGGATAAAAGCGCTATATAAATGCAGTCCATTTACCATTTACCATACGATAAGAGAGAAATACACACATCACACAGGAAAAGGCAGCACACTTCTTCCAGTGCTCTCACAGATTTGTACTTTACAATGTTTTGACCCTAAGGTCTTCTTCAAGTATCATGCCTGATATACGTCATAACGTTTGACATAAAATACCCTTAATACTTGAATAAAATATTCAGTGACACACCAAGTCTGCCTTTTCAACGGCTGCCCGGCGCTCTCCGTGGTGCTGAAATAGACAACCCATCCACACTTCAGTTTTTATAGGATGCTGAAACAAGACATGGGAACTCTGGAAATCATGAGCATCTGCCAGAGTGAGATATAGGCTTTCATCACTGTCACGAAAAAGGTACACTGTTGTACCGGGGCTGTACATTTCGGGCAAAAAAGTACAATGGTGTTCCTTTTTTTTCTGACAGTGTTCACAGCTGAGTCGTGACTTGTCATCATTTTCGCTAAAAAGCTGTTGAAGAAGTAGACAACTGGACATGTACAGGACTCTAGTTACAATGGGAAGCCGCCTGCCAAAACAATTTCACTGATTCTGCCTGGAGGCCAACAGGAAGCGTTATGAAATCGTATGGGCGTACAGCATAGCCCAGGCTACCGGGGGTGGGGGGGGGAAACACACAGCGGCACGGAAAGAGTTAACATGGAAAGATCAAAGCTGTGGAAACATCACAGCGGCACAGCGATTTGATCACGCGCCAACCCCCGGGCTGAATTCATAATCATCTCTTTAACAAACGCATGCGGCAGTCCTCTGTTTCTAGGTTAAAAAACCATCTGTCTCTTAGGGTCTTTGTATTTCATTCTAAGGAAGTGGCACAAGTAGACGCACATCGAAAATCGACATTCTGCTTGTTTTTTGGAACTCTGCAGCTCTTTTCTCCTGGCGGGGTGTATTTTCAAGAAACTATTCACACATAGTAGGACTCAAGTTATTGCATTTAACATTGAGTAACCAGTGGCAGAGAGGTAATGGTCTATAATTTGCCTGGGTCGATATTATCACCACAGTGGCCTAGGCTACTACTTGGCACCTCAAATGACTGGGTTTTAAATCGCAGCACTGAGAAAGAGAGAGGGCATGGAGTAAGATGGGCGGTGAAGGAGTTGAATTATTAATATCTTGTTTCACCTAGTCAGCACTTGTCAGAGGGAGGGACAGTAATATTACACAAGGCCAAGTTTCCCAGACATAGATTAAGGCTTGGGCAGAAGGAGTGGACTTCATCTGGATAATTAAGTTACCTAAAACTGCACATCATCAGCAGAAGCACCATAGGTGGGCAGATTCACAGTTTTCTTTGGCAGCCATGTTAGTTCCCCAGTTCTGCTCCATGGCTAAGGCTAACAAAGTTGCAACTCTTTGCCAGCAGACCCATAGAACGTTGGCTGTCTCGCCACGCCAATATTATGGAGAGATTTGGAACATATTTCTGCCCGGCACTTTTAAAAGATCACACTGACTTTTTGGCCCATTGATCAACCTGACCCATTGATCACCTTACCCAATATCGGAAGAGGATTGGCACCAGAATCTTCCTGTGAGACTTTGAGCGTAACTTCTTTCGTTTACGCAGGAAGTGAGCGAAGTTAGCCAGGCAGCTAAAGATTTTGCGCTGTTGATTCATAATGGAATTCACTAATGATGAAGATGGAGGTTTTTTTTCAGAAGTAATGGATCTAGAAAACAACTGTACCAAGTTTGGATCACTAAAAGGTCTATCTTCATACTTTGGATAATTCTAATCACCTTACAGTTACTTAATACTGTATGCTAAAGTGTTAGCATGCACACCAGACGTTGCTGTCTATCGAAGACACAGAGATGATTCTGGTGCCGATCCTCTCGTCCCATGACCAATGGGCCAAACTTCCAAAAACTCAGCATCGTCCTTTAAGGTCTTGAGGCGGCGCTGCAACATGACACCTCAAGTACACCCTGGACAAACTGTGGCTGTGGCCATCCACATTCTTCAGCAAGACTTCCCAGTTAGATATTTGGGGTTTTCATGTTACAGACGGCACCACTAATCCTCACAACAGACATCAAACCGCTCCCATTACATAAGCTAATGCCTGCTGTATATAGTGGTGATGTGGTGGTGGAGGAGGTGGGTTTTTAGCTCCAGTCCCCCCAAAAAAAACACTAAAGCAGAATTACAAGTTAGTGATACTTTCTAATACTTTCTTTACTATGGATTTGAGGGAAATGAAAAAATGGGGATACACAGCTGCTGAGGAGGTGGATGTACGCTAACCATCCATAGGTTATGTATCACCTCTAGACTAATAGATGGGTATAATGGGTATCATCTTTCGAAGAAGTAGGTATAATGTACAGCACATACTGTACCTGTGTGTACCGTCTGGGTTTATGCAATGTCATGTGCTATTGAGAATGACAGTATGATTGTGTAAGAAACAGATACTGTCCAAAGCAGACAGAGAGAGAGATTTGCCAGGACAAAGGAGGATCAAGTATCTCTATAGGGCACATATCAGATAGAAAGAAAGGCAAAAAGACCCATAGACAGACAGACAGGTGGTAACAAAAGACAGGTAGAAAGAGAAAGAGACAGGCAGGAAGCCACACAGACACATTCAGACAGATAGACAGGTAGGTAGGCTGGACAGGCATACAGGCAGGCAAGCTTAACTGTGGCAAAATCAACACTGAAAGCAAAGCAAGTCAGTTAAAAGCTAAACCTCTGTCTGCTTAAATCACTGTGTGGGAACGTTATCCGTTTAAGAGATTTTGCTTGGGCCTTTTTTCTGCGCGAGATTTCCATTTGAGGATTATTTATCTGGTAAAAAAAAATGTCATAGAAAAGACTCATCATAACATGGCGGTAGTCCGTTGGCCTGAATATTTGCAAACTGATTCCACTTCAGCTCGTCATTTCACAGCTGATTGTTTTGCTGGTTTGATGTCCTTATCGTGTTGTCTGACTCTCACCCCAATCTGTCTCATATATTCTGGAGAAGAATACCACTCATATATCCTATTGCTGTGGTCAAACTCTCCAAATGTCAATAATGGGCCGTCTTCACTAAATATCAGAAATATGCATCAGAGAAGTCCATATGTACAAGATAATGCTTTCATTTTCGCTATTAAACTTTCACTTTTAATCCCTATGCAGCCTAATTTTAGTTCAGACGCTTTGAACCATTTAGACATCTTTGAAATGGCTAATCAAAATTGCTCTGTGGGTTTCTATTGAACAAGCAACACACCCACTGCCTGGCTGGCAACCCCAAAAGAGGCTAGGAGGCTGGCAAGGAGGCGCCGTGGTTAGAGAGAAGGTCCTGTAACTGGAACGTCACACGGTTAATCCCTGCAAAAGCCAATGTATACATCACATCCACGAGTTCTCCGAAAATGTCCTTGAACAAGACACTAGTCCCCTACCTCCTTACTCCAAAAGCACCAAATCAGATTCCTCGTACATGTAACAGACTTATCAGACTTAATGGTTTCTCAGAGCAAAGAGCAGCAAGCCAACTGAGATTTGGAGTAACCACATAATCCAAGGCATACCGCTCTAGAACAATACCTATCTATAGCAAACAAGCCTACAAATATGCAGTGAGGTGGGCATTCTTGACGTAGCTGACCAGTGTCAAGGTCAGCTATAGCACAGCACCCTGTAGCTGGTAGGCAGTCAGTGTCTTGCTCAAGGACACTTCAGCAGCACAGATGCTTCCTGTCAGGGGGGCTTGAACCCGGTCCTTCATTTTTACTCACTATGAAGTCTCAGACTCGGACCAAATCTATTTTGTTGTTGCCTCACCTTCTATCTTGTAAGTATATGTCTGCCTGAGACAACTATAAAAGAAAAATGAAATACAAAAAATGCCAAAACGACAAGCCTGCAGATTCTATCCTTTCTGCTGAGATACACTGCTGATCTGTTGGAGGTCTTGAGGATCGTTTGAAAATTGCGACTATGAACCCCGCTCCATGCATGAGAGAAACATGGCTTCGTTACAGGATGACGGAAAACACAGAGTCACATTGTCAGGAGCCGGAGAGCTTCCTCCCACACACTGTACTGTCAAACGCACTGCAAATCTATTCTGTCAAATGCAATGTGAGTCTTTTACCTGACACACAGCTTAAACCGACTAATGCTCCTCTCATAAAGTGACCCAAAGGAAGCTGGCTTTTGACCCAGTTTGGCGTCTGACCCAGAGTATAAAAAACGCCCAGTGTAGAAAAGTGATTTATGCAGTTGCCGGGGGGATATTTCAACATGAGAAGTGAATTTATTATGTCAGCTACAGTGCATAACGTGGTCGGAGCTGAATAATGACTGCACTGATAGCTGTTCTTCAGCGAGCTAGCGAGGATATTGTAACGTTGCACAACTCTTAATGTCGTTGTAGTGTGTCTGCCAAGAGCCGGAGTACAGGGGGGGGGGGTGGTTCCAGGATATGCTGCGATTTACTGTCGGGTCCTCTGGGAGCTGGCGTGGGCCTCATTCAACCAAGCATCTGTGACGGTGGGTGGGGGGGGGTGTGCCTCGACATAACTGCTGACATAACCCTCTCACATTGGAGCGATGGCCTAGGATGGGCTGTTTAACTCTGATCCCGTGTGCTTGACACTGTATGGTGGCATATTAGCTAGGCAGACACAACAACTACTACAGCTGCTGTAATCTGTTGCTGCTCTGTCCTTGTGTACAGTAGTAGTAATCTCCCCCTGTGTGACTCACTTCATCTCTCACTAAAATGATTACTGACTCTCTCTATCGCTCTGTTTTCATCTTTTTTTTACTTCTCTCTCTCCCTCTATCTGTCTGTCTTCCTGGCTGCCTGTCTCTCTGTCTCGTTCTGTGGTTGGTAATCAGTCAGCTTAGCTCTTCATCTCAGTAAACACCATTAGCCCGGCCGGCCAGCCAGCCAGCCAATCAGAGCTCAGCAGAACCGGCTGGGCGGCCAATGACAGCGAGAAACACTGAGTCCCTCGTGACACGCTGACCTGCTGCATGTCGGCGAGCGTTGCTATGGAAACCTACTGTACAGACGGGCTCCGTGGAAACGCAGTGGAGCGAGGGAGGAGAGAGAGAGAGAGAGAGAGAGAGGTAGGAGGAGAAGACAAAAACGAGGGAGAGAGGGAGGGAGGGAGGTCGGCAAATGGAGGACAGGAATGAAAAAACAAGCGGTGGTAGATAGAGATAGAGGAGTGTTTCCTAGAAATGTGGCATCAGTTGTAGTTGGAGGACCGGACTGTGGGAAATGTAGTCTTCTCAAGTATGTGGGCAGCAGAACATCTTTGGTTTTGGCTCCAGATTCTCTCATTGCTTTGGATGTGACAGAGGCCTGAGAGCAGCCTGTATTCAGACACAGCAGACGAACAGTTAAAGGAACTATGGCCTTTTTAGTGTTTAGTTTATTTCAGTACTTAGATTAACATTATATTCAACAATGTAGTCTTTTTTTAATTAATATTCTTATTTATTACAATTCTACAGTCCTAATCATCTTAATACTTAATAATATTATCGCCGGAGCCTCTTTCTGCATTTCAGTGTTTTTTCCCTATTGAACTCTTGGGAAATCAGTGGTGAGAAGAAAGTGCTAACACAACGTATGCCCTTCTTAATGCCCTATAGCAGGAGCAATATTGTTTGAAGCTGGTGTCATGGATCCTGGCAGCAGTTCTTCCTCATAGCCTGTCTCCCTGTCTCCGCCCTACCGACCTGGTTTCCCTCCTCCTGCTTGTCTACCTGTTCCTGCCCAGCCTATCAGAGGATTCACTCAATTCCAGCCTCCTCACCTGTAATCAGCATTTAGTATAAGAGACCTGTTCCTGCAATTCGCCAACCTGTTTTTGAACCCGTGCCTGTTTTCAGACCAGCCTTTAGCCTGCTCCCTACTGATCCTGCCTGCCTGCTCTCGACTCCAGGCCTGCTTTCTCCTGACTACGTCTTTGCCTGCTGTTTTTTCGTACCTTAGCCCTGTTGCCTGTTTGGTATTGACCTGGACTGTCTTGACTACGTTTTGGATCTCACGCTAATAAATTGGTGTTGAACTTCTACTAGCATTATCTGTTCTTCTCTGCGTGTGAGTCCCAGCCTGTTTGCCTGACAGCTGGTTTAATAACCTGGACCTTTCTTTAGTTGTGGTTATTTAACCATCATATGTTGCACCAATGCAGTTTAAAGTCAAGCCTTTATAGCTTCCAGACATATTCTTTCAGGTTAAAGCTGATAGTTTGCATCAACTCAAAGCCAAAGTGATTACAGATTACAGAAGCAAAACATCAAAAGTGTGTTCCTGTTCAGAGTCCAGTGCAGCAATACAACTGTAATAACTACATGGTTGCCAGTTATTTTGATTATTAAAAAACAGTGGGAATATGTATAAAATCTGTTCTGAGTGCAGACATATATAAACACACTAAATAGCTTATAGTCACGATTTGGCCATCAGGACGGACTTTCAATGTCAGACTAAGCTGGCGTTAGTATAGGGTGTTCTCAGTGGACAAGTGGCACAGATTATCTTGTGAGGGTTGAGGACATGAATGTCTTGCCTCCTGATTCAATCGGGACATCACAGTTACTTCAAACACGTTTGTGGTGCATGACTTTATCATTTCTAGCGTCGATTCTGACTCTGGTTGTAGCCTCTGGAATCGACTCGTTGATTACTACAGGTTAAACCACAGGAAGCTACATGTGAGACGGCTGTGTGAGCGGCACCCAAAAGACTAGGCTAGGCGTGTAGGTACGGGTGGGCCTGGGTGGGACGCTGCCGTCCAGTTTACACTGTGGCCCACCCATTTGACAGGGGACTAATGGTGAAGTTTGCTTCAGTAGCATTCATAATTACCCAATACCCACTCATATGTGAATCACACACCTCTCCCTCTCTGTCAGTCTGTTTTGTTGTAGTAGGTCTAATTCATTTAATGAATGATGAACAGAATGATGAACCCACCCAACCGTGGGTGGGTTCATCATTCTGTTTTAAATGAATTGTCAAAATAATTCTCCTGTGTAAAAGCATCACTTTAAATAACACTCTGTGGTTTTATACTATAGAAATTGATTTGGATTTACTCTGGTTGATTATGTTTTAGATTTTGGAGGGTTTTGTCTGTAGAGTTGCGTGGTAACTGTCAGAGGCAAGCCGTGTAGCTGTACGATAAACAGGCTAATAATCTGGTGCACAATGTCAGTATGGCACAGTGTGTGTGCGATTTGATATATTGTAGGCTTTCCCTTACTTTGATTTTTGCCAGAAGAGCAACTGTGCATGCTAAACGTTTGCCCAGCCAATTTGATGTAGGCCCACCCACCAATAATAATGTTGTATCAGTTTAAATGCATGAATTGATCTTTTCATACTCCATCTCCTCAATACCAGTCTAATCCATGCCCAGCTCCCGGGCTGCATGTACCCCTACCTCGGCTCTGTGGATGTGCCCTGGAAAACACAAAGGCCGTGGGACATGACACTACGGAGGCAGTCATATTATACACAGGTACAGTAGATCCTCTGATAGACCAGGAAGCACCAGACTACACAGCCAAGGTCCTGTTCCTTTTGAAGTAAAGGGAGAAGTCGTGTTAAAGCAGCTGAACGATTGGCCAAGTGGTACGCCTCTTGACCAATCATATACAGACAAAAAATCTGTGGTCAAAAAAGCACTAAGGGTCGACTGTTCAGTTTCGACTCCCAGTCATTGGCTGAGAGCCGAATCCAACGGAGGAATAGCCTCTCTTTGGGGTCGACCCTCCTCCACTAACTGAAGAAAGTGTGGAAAGAAATGCTTCTCGTTGTGTTAGGACTTGATTAGTGTGTGTAATCTTCATCTTCATCTCATCGTCAAGTGTGCGCACCTCTACAACACAAGTCATCTAGCGTGTCCCTAGCCTGACCGGGACTAATTGCAATTCTAGGGTGGGCTAACACTGACCTTAGCCTAGCGAACAGCCTCTGGAACAGGGCTAGCCGTGGCTTTTGAAGAACACCCCCCCGGCTAAATGATAGCGTAAAAAGATCTTAAATTAGCCTCGAGCTAAGGATAACCCAGGGCTAAAAAAAAGTACAGTGTGAAAATCACTAGAGAGCGAGAGAGCGAGAGAGAGAGAGAGAGAGAGAGAGAGAGAGAGAGAGAGAGGTGTTGATTGGTTGAGTTAGTTAGCCTCAGCAAGGTGAAGCTTATAGTACAGAGACTCTGATGCAGTTTGTCTCTTCTGGCCTCGTATTCTTTCTGCTTTGTGGCTTGATCAGTGTCTCTCTCTATGACCGGCATCATATTCTCACATATATTTTTACCACCTCATGGTTTTAATAAAGGACATACGCATGCTGTTACAATAAGGACACTGTGTACTGGAGTCATCTCACTTGGGGAGCTTGATAAACACACATAAGTAGGCCAATCTCTGCTGCATTTACAGTATGTGGGCTCCAAGGCTGCCTCTCACACGTCCCTCTCTGGGCGTCTTTCCCACCACGCGAGTTTCGCTATGCATTTTTTAGTCTTTCCCTTCGCTTGCATCCTCCTCTTACTCATACCTCCACCATCATATCATGATTACCACCCATGCATCCAGCCAGCCGTCCTTTCCATTCTTCATCTGCCCATCATTTCATTGATCCTTTCATCCATCAATCTGCACATCTGTCGATCTATCCCTCCCTCCCTCCCTCCCTCCCTCCCTCCCTCCTTCCCATCTGTCCATTTTATCTGTCATGCTGACTTCTGCTCCTTTGTCCTGATTCGACCCCCACAAGCCAGTCTGGTCTGAGGATATTGTAGGACAGTGTGTGTGTGTGTGTGTGTGTGTGTGTGTGTGTGTGTGTGTGTGTGTGTGTGTATGTGTCCAGACTGGCGTTGTATAAGGACCTACTAGTTGTAGAGTTATGTAACAAGGCTTTAACTGCATGTATGCTACTGTCATCTCTCTAGCTCAACTCACATACCGCTAGGTTTGGTATGTGTGTGTGTGTGTGTGTGTGTGTGTGTGTGTCTGTCTGTTTTCATACGGGAATGCATAAGGTAAGTTTATCATTACTAGAACTGATTTAGTCTTAGAGACTGAAAATGTGTTTTGAATTCATTCATTCATTGAAAGACCATATATTGATTCTCACTCAACGGATTTTAAATGAAACGGTCCTTGAAAATATGTTTCAAACTGTGAGTGGGTTTGAATTTCATGTAGTAAAGTATGAATCATTTTGAGTTTGACATTTTATTGTCTTAATGGATATTGTTTCTGCTTTTGTCAAAGAAAACAAAAGAAGAGAGAACTGTATAAGAATATTGCATTGGGACCTCTCTGGCAATTTCCACCAGTAGGTACTTACTTTGGCCTCGGTCTTTTCCAGGCTAGGGATAACCTTTGACCTGACAAAATGATTGAAAACATCTTGATCCCCTTTACCAACATCTGGGTGAAAATATATTATATTTGATTTGTTGATTTGTAGCTGTACAGCAGCTTGACAGGCTCTTAAACAGCCACAAAGGTCTAAATCTTTTGGTCTGCAGTCCAGATTATTTCTTTTTACGGCACATAAGAGTTAGTAGACTCCATACAGTGGAGAGTGACAGGACAAGACCAAGGCATGGTGTATCTGGGCTCTCTGTCAACTCATCACAACACTGTAATCTGTATTTTAAACCACTTCTTTTGCTCAGGACTCTTTTGCATGGGACCTGCTGTCCTCCTCCTCCCTCTATCCCTTCACTCATCCCCTAAGGCTGCATGGCTTGAATTTACGGCATGTCCTTTTGCAGCTGAGGTGAGGGACAGAGAGGGACAGAGAGAGAGAGAGAGAGAGAGAGAGAGAGAGAGAGAGAGAGAGAGGGACAGAGGTTTTGAGGGAGAAAGACAAAGAGACACAGAGAGAGATGAACTGCAAGCCCTGTCCTGAAACACCCCCTTAACCACTGTATGTGTGTGTGTGTGTGTGTGTGTGTGTGTGTGTGGACAGGGCGCGGCAATACAAAGGATGACCTGAGAAGACCTCCGCACTGACACCCACATCTGTCAACTCGATGACTGTCACTGGCCTGTCCACCTGTCAATCATTCTCCAGTAGCAGGTCCTTTTTAGGTGTCAATCAATCAATCAAATATCACTACTTGTCACACACACACACACACACACACACACACACACACACACACACACACACACCCCCCTCCCCTCTCACCTCCATCCGAGTACGTCTCCGTGCCGTATCCGTCCTGCAGCCCGTTGTTCCACGTCCCCTCGTACTTCCCGCTCGTCCCCGTGCTCTCCCGTACGCCATAGCGTCCCTTAAAGCCGTGGGTCCACTCGCCCTTGTACACCCAGCGGCCTTTATTCTCCACGCCCACGCCGTGTCTCTTGCCCTGAGCCCAGGTGCCCTGGTAGGTGTTCCCACTGGGCCAGGTGTAGATGCCCAGCAGCTCGAAGCCGTGGGCCCAGGACCCGCAGTACTCGCCCTGGCCCTTGGGCCCCGTGCAGATCCCGTGGCCATGCGCCTTGCCCTCTTCCCACCCTCCGCAATATGACCCCCCATCGTCAAAGTTGAACCTGCCGCCAGTGGACATGCATGAAACAGGTCTTGGCAATTCCCCCGAAGCCTCGAAAAAAAAAAACCCAAAAAGAAATGAAAAAGAAAATGAATAAAGAAAAAAAGAGGGATAGTTTGGTGCTAAAACCAATCCATGGAGCTGAGGTTGAATTTTGAGGTTGAGGTGGTTGATGAGGTTGGTTGTGAGGGCAGGAGGAGGAGGAGGAGGAGGAGGAGGAGGAGGTGGGAGGACGAGGGAGACAACTCCCAAACTAATCAAGCGACGCCTCCCTTTGCCCTCTGTTGACGTGGAGAAGAGGACGGAGGAGCAAGGTGAGTAACAAAACTAAGGCCCCCACAGGAGTGTCAGGGGTCTCCCGGTGTGGTGGGAAGGGGCCGGGGTAGCGCGGTAGCCGCTCACACCATCCTCCTGGTGGGCTGGTTGTAGCTGTGTAGCTTTGGCTAGCACCTCCAAGCGCCTCCGTGGCAGACGCAGGTGAGAGAGGAGGAGCGAGGGCCTCGGGCTGCCATTATCCTCTCTCAGCAGGACGCGGTCTCAACAACCCCGGTAGCTGGATCGGCCTGCCATCGCTCTGCCTGCACAGTCTACAACGCACGCTGAACTCCTTCCTCCTACTCCTTTTTTCCCACACTCCACTCAGGCCCCCTGCGTTCGAGCGCCTCCTACCCGACGATGCCTCCGCCTCTCTGGGGTGTAGAGCCAAGCCCTTTAAACCTCCAAGCCTCTAGCATAGAAACCAGCCTTCAGCTCCCTCACCAGCCCCGAGGCCCCAGCTGGAGTTCAGCGTGCAGAGCCGAGCCGTGGCATGCTGTACGGGTTATAAAAAAGACGAATTCTCCCAGGCCCCGGTGGTGGTGTGCAACCATACAACACTACTCCTACTCTTGCAAATTGTTTTGTTTTTTAATTCGAGCTCGTTCCTTTTTCCTGCCGGTAAAAAGACCATTGAAAGGAAGAGTCAGAATCTGTAGCTCACTCCGGGCTCTGTGGCTGCACCATCCTTCTCCTGCTGAATCTCAGCCGTCACAGACATGAGGAAATGGAAAAAGGAACACACACACACACACACACATGCAAGAGAGAGAAGAGAGGGAGAGGAAGAAAAAAATGGGGGGAAACACACATAAGGTAATCTGCTTGGCTTGTGTTGTTTTTTTTTCTTTCTGTGTTGTTGTCTGTCCTGTGGTGCTGGAGAACAGCAATGCAGTCTCCTGCCTTATGCCATACACACACCATACGCAGGCACACACACACACACACACACACACACACACACACTCTGACAGCAAGTGCGCACACGCAGAGAATGAAAATAAACAACTGAATTGATTAATTTCTCCTCCTCTCTCTGCCCCCCCTCTCTCTCTCTCTCTCTCAGTCTGTCTGTAGGTCTTTAATCCACTGCGTCCATAAGTGGTTTATCCTCTGCGTGGGTTGCGTTGAGGTGGCCCGCTTGGTGAAGTAACATCCATCTATATGATCCTGTTATGGTCTGTCCTGTCCCCTTCACCATCTCCTGCCCAGCTCCATGTTTCCCTGTACAGCCCTGCCTGCCTGCTGTCTTGGTCTTAACAGTCTCTTCTCCTCCTATGGCTGGATCTCTGTCTCTCTCTCTCTCTCTCTCTCTCTCTCTCTGTGTATGTGTGTATGTCTCTCTCTCATAAATCTGCTCATTAGAGAGGACTGTTCCAACGCAGCCAGCTACCCCCTCTCTCCCCTCTTCAATAGCACACTCCAGCTCTTAAAGAGACAAGCGCTCCACACAAACGCAAGCTTTCCTTCCCCTTGTTCCTCGTGCCTCCTCACCTGTAGCTTTTATCTTTCACGCTTTTTCACCTTTTTCCCCCTCCTCCTCTTTCTCGCTCGGTTTGCTTCGTCTGACAATTCAAAGACGCTTTTATCTGTAGCAAATACGTGCATGCTTTTACGGGGCGCTGCCAATCAATAAGGAGCCATAGTGTGCGAGATAGACATGTGAATCTTCACTGTCAATGATGGATTTTTTAACAAGGATTCAAACAAATAAAATCTAGATATCCATATATGATTATATAGAATTAACACTTTAACACTTCTGGTCTGTAGGTTTCCAGTCTGACTGCGGGCCCTGTGAACGCCAGGACCACAGCGTGCATGCAGCATCTACATCCCAGTCCAATCACATTCGCTAATGCTTACTGCCTCAGCAGTGCAGACGTGTAAACTCAGCAGCGCTATTCCAGTTGTTAATCTCATTTCTCCAGTTGTTAATCCCATACAGTTTGACAGATTCATCTTTGTCCACCGCGCAAGATTTTCCGCCAGTGGACCGAATACACACCCAGACATTTTTAGCTCACACGGCGTCCATTATAATTAAGATTATACTAGACATAGTATAATGCCTAGTAGGATTTTAAGAGAATTTTAATGCTAAAGTCATCAAAGGAGAAAGCAGCCATGATAGTTTGTACACAGTGGTGACAAAAAAACACCTCCAACTCAAGTTCTTCTTCAACAAAAGCTAAGATCCTACTCATCGATAGGCCGATATGGCTACTAAGAATCAACCCAGAATGAAAAATGGGGAGTATTTACTGTGGGGTGTGTTTAGACTTCATGTACCCAGGAAAGGTTGGACTGAGCAGTGAGCACGCTGCCTCAGTTGGGGGTTATGTGCCTTGCTCAGGGGCATCTCAATACTAGGGAGGGAAGAGTAAAGTTCACTTCCCCTGCCAAGACTTTACCAGGCGATGCTTCAGACCCTCTGATGTGGCGTAACTCCCCCTCTTTTCCTCTCCTCCTTTCTCCCGCTCTCTCTCACATGTCTCCCCATGCCCTTCTTTCCTCCCCTCTCCTTTTCCATTCCAACTTCTGCCTCCCCCCCGTTGTCCCGCTCGCTGTTGTTGTCCTTGTCTCTCTGTCTACTAGTGTCTGGGAGAGCTAAGCCAATTCCAGCCCAGATTACAGTAATAAAATCACTGTGGGTCTGGGGATTAAGGCTTAGGCCACTAAACACACTGGTAGTGGAGAGAGAGAGAGAGAGACAGAGAGACAGAGAGAGAGAGAGAGAGAGAGAGAGAGACAGAGAGAGGGGAGAGGGGGAGAGAAGCGGAAGAGAGACGTAGATAGGGAAGAGAGAGAAGGTGAGGGGTGAGGCAACTTCCTGAACGCCACTACGAACGGATTAAGGTTTAGTGAGGTCAGTGAGATGCGTGTGTGTGTGTGTGTGTGTGTGTGTGTGTGTGTGTGTGTGTGTGTGTGTGTGTGAGTACATCTTCCTGACTAGCTTCACCTGCGCTCGCAAATCCTCGGTAGCATCATGCGAACTAGAACCGATTAGAACTAACAAGGCCCTGATAGGATCATTGATCAGGTTCACTTGACCTGACTTAACGTACTCGAACGATTTAGAAACCTTCAGCGTTTTTCTAACGCCGGTGTGGGTTCAGGCTGATGAACATAAACGTAAAAACACAAATCTCAGTTTAACTTTCATCTGCTTACTTCCCTTAAAGGCCTTAACCAGCATCTGTTGTGCTCGAAATCGGCTCTATGTGACATTTCAAAATAATCGATAATTGGCCTTTTCCTTCAAGCATTCAATAACTAGGTGTGCCTTGGAACTGTCGGGATCAAAAAAAAGGTTGAAAATGATCCCAGATCTGCTTTCCGTTTCCACTCCACGGCCAGTAATCCAGGCCCCCTTGGCCCGGGCAGTCCGGTCCTCCTACCTACAGATGCTTTATTTATACCGGGGCTGAGCGTCTATTCTTGTAACAGAAAGCACATCGAGGTTGAGAAAGAGCTGGAAATATCCAACTGACTAGTACTGACGTAGCCGTACTCTATAAGTCTGGCTCACACACACACACACACACACACACACACACACACACACACACACACACACACACACCTGACGTACTTCTGACGATTACACGCTGCGTGCCCCCCACGTCAGCAATGCACCCCAAAAATCTCTCTTTAGCTATTTATAAAATCCTTTTTTTGTCCTGGAGTTAAAAAAAAAAAAAAAAAAGGGAGGGGGTGGGGTGTGGGGGGTGGAAAAGACAGAGAGGGGAAGGAGGGAGACGTGAACGAGAGGAAGGCAGCCTCATCCTCATCCATCTCGCCTCTACTCTATTATTCATCACCCTCTCCTCATCCCTCATCCCGTACGCCGATGGAGGATAAAATAGGTCACCGAGGGATAGGCTGGAGCTCGGTGTCTGATGTCTTTCCCTGACTTGTCCTTTCCTTTCTTCTTCCTCCCCTCTATTCTTCCTCTCTCCTCCTCTCCTCTCCTGCTTCCCTGCGGCATCCGCTGTCTTGTCATCCCATCTTTCTCACCTGCTCTCCTTCTCCCTCTCCCTTCTCCTCTTTCCAAAGCTACGCTCTCCATCCCCTCTCATCCTTCCTCTCTCTCTCATGATTCCTGCCATCCCTTGCTCAGCCCACCTCGCTCTCTGCCTCATTCTCCCTCTTGCTTGGTGTGGATGAGCAGAACTCAGACAAAGAAAGTGTGTTACTGCTGGCTATCTGCAGGGGGCTCACAAAACCACCCAACCTGTGAATGAGTTACCTCGCTCACACTTGGCCCATCCCAGTTTGTTCTTTAGTATTTAGTTTTTTAGGCCTTTGTTTTTGGTATTTTGTACATTCTTGTGATACTGTTATGCTGCTAAAACCCCCAGGGATCAATAAAGTATCTATCTATCTATCTATCTATCTATCTATCTATCTATCTATCTATCTATCTATCTATCCATCCATCCATCCATCCATCCATCCATCCAAGGAGAAATGACTTGTAAGCAAAAAGGGGGAGGCGGGGATTATCTGGGACGGTCCATTTGGTTGCACAATCACAATGCAAGGAGATGGCCGGTGTAAATCAGGAAAGCTAGACCAATCAGTGAGCAGAACCAGGACCTGGATGTCTTCTCTTTCTAACTCTGTTCGGTATCTCTGCTCTCTCCGATGGACACCCAGTCTGTCGAGACAGACCAATCACAGCAGTGACAGGGGAGCCCGCCTCCCCCGCTCATCAACCACTGCCATCCCCAGGTGTGACCAGATCTGTTCCCTGTTTAACCGTTCACAGACGAGTCGTCAAGTGTGTTGCTGCTGAACGCAGCTCTACGTCCCTGCTGCCGGTGATCGCTGAGTATATTTTTGTTAAGAGAACTTTTTCCACTCTTGGTGAGAGTTTCTGCGTCAGGCGCGTCTCTTTCCTGTTTGGAGGATCGCACCTTGCTAGTCCTTCTTCCCATTGCTAGCTTGCGCTTGGCTATCGTGCTAGACCACATCAAGAACTACCTGGTACCGATGCAATGCATTGAGTACCTAGGCATCATGATAGCTTCTCTCTTTCTGAGCTACTCTCAGAGAGACAGATGACAGAGATCTATCAATGCCTGTCTCTCTTTGCCCGGGGGGGTGTGGTCCCATTCAGGACGTGCCTCAGCCTGTTGGGTCTAATGGCCTCATTACTGACGGTGGTCCCACTGGGTCTATTGAGAATGAGGGATTTTCACCTCGCTCACGCCGGGCCATGGTGACTGTGGATTGCGGCGCCAGTGGAGAGAGCCGGCCACACTAAGGAGGGAGGGAGATACGATCCTGCTATGATAATTGTCTGGGGGAAACACTGGCCGGTGGAAATAATTCAACTTCTGTCCACCCAGCCGCGACTGCTCCTGTTACACCGTCCATCCTCATCCGGACCACGTGGCTTTCTGGGACGCCGCCGTCCAACGTACCCACCCATTTGAGAGAGGACGAATGGTGAACAATTTTGCTTCAGTAGCAATCATAAGTAAATTTAACCCAATGCCCACTCGAATTCACTCATGTGAATCACACACCTCTCACTCTCTGCTCTGTTATGTTGGAGTAGGCCTAACACCCTGCTGATGTGGTATAAATTGTCAAGATGATTCTCCTGTGTAAAAGCATCACTTTAAATGATGCTCTGTGGTTTTCTACTCTACAAATTGATTTGGATTTCCACTGGTTGATTATGTTTTAGATTTTGGAGTTTTGTCTGTAGAGTTGTGTGGTAAATGTCAGAGGCAAGCCATGCAGGCTAATAGTCTGTACACAATGTCAGTATGGCAGTGAGAGTGTGTCATCTGGTATATCGTGTGCTTTCCCTCACTTTTGAGTTTTACCAGAGCAACTGTGCATGCCCAAAGTTTGGTCCAGCCAATTTTATGTAGGCCCACCAAAGATGTTCAACGCCAAGTGGTGTGTGTTTGAGGGTTGGTGTCATCAGAACCAGATTACATCCCATCACTGTTCTGTGTCTGAGGTGCTTTTTATAGGACTTACCGGACAAGTGTAGGGCTTCCTCTACCATCCAGGCTTACCTCGCTGCTATCTCTGCTTGCCATGTGGGTTTCAGCAACAATACTGTTGGCCAGCATCCCCTTGTGTGCCGCTTCAGGAAGGGTGCGCCCTGCAGACTCACTTTCAAACCTCCGTTCCCGTCCAGGGATCCCTCCATTGTGCTCGACACAACAGCCTCTCAAGCCTTTGGAGAGCTCTGGTATTAAATTCTTATCACTCAAGACCGCATTGCTTTTGGCCTAAACCTCTCCATAGCCGGTGAGTGAGGCACTCTCTGTTCACCCTTCCTGTATGCAATTCACCCCAGGGTTTAACAAGGTGTGCCTTCTTATCAGTGTGCTCCTATTGAGTTGGTGGCATTTCATCCCCCCTCCTGTCTCTTCTCCTGACTTCTCCATACACTATCCCCACTGGGGAATGCGATCAGGCTGGCGTATGAGAGAAAGGGCTTACGGGCCCCGATGGGCCTTCCAGCCCAGTCCACTCGGGGCATGGCCACATCCTGGGCTCTGTTCGGGTGTCTCTGTTAGGGACATTTGTGCTGCGGCTAGTTGGGCTTCACCGCATACATTTGTCCGATTTTATAAATTAGATGTCACGCTGTCTTCGCTGGCTCATTCTGTCCTTAATGTGGGTGCCAACTGACGTGCATCACTGTTATTATTTCCTGTCTGTTGAAGACGTGGGGTCTGCTTCGGAGATCATGGTGCAATACAGGAGTTTTCTATATCTCCTATAGGCTGAGAGACCGAACAGTTAGAAAGAGAACGTTAGGTTACCTGATAACATAGTGAGGTATCTCAACACTCGTCCCTCCTGGCTGGGAGCGAGGAAGACGCACGCTTGAGAATGGGGATCGCAGTGATTGATAAGGGAGGAGGCGGGCTCCCCTGCCGCTGCTGTGATTGGTCTGTCTTTGACAGACGGGGCAGTATCAGAGAACCGAGGGTTACGTCAGGTAACCGTTTTTATTTTAACTGCTTCCTCAAGTAATTTCCATGTTTTTACTACATTACTCAGGTCAGTTTATACAAGACTTCAAGTACAAAGGTAAAGTATGTTTACTGCAAGTGGCCCCTAAGGAAAATGAACCCATAAAGCCAGATGGTACTTTTAATGAGGCAATATATTGTTTTTTCTTGAATATACCTTTAAAATCAACATGTAAAAGGAGGATTCATTCAATAATTCAAACTACCAAGGAGGATCCCATTCCCCTTTCACCGGCTGCCCAGGACCATTCTCTACCTACTGAGTTGAACTGACTGCATTCTGATACGTGGTAGAGCGCAAGTGTCATCTAGTTCTTCTGGTTCTTGAATGGTTAAAACTGCAAAAGGTACAAGGTACTCGAGGGTTGGCAGCATTTGAACCATCTAAAATGAAGTAATTTGTATCCCCTGGCAGATCCCAGGACTGTTTGAAAATGTGGAACTTTTGAACCACATCATAGAGAAATCTATACACTACAATTGGTAAAAGTATTTACAGAGCCAGAACTACAAAACATTTACTCTCTAAACTGACCTGGACCAAAATGAATTGTATAAGGTTTCAAGTATTTAAATTGTATTTTTATTTTTTAAATCAATTTTACTTTGCCAGACACATGCAAAGCTTTAAAAGTGTCAATGTCAATACAAATCCAATATTTAAAGAACAACTAACGGGAAAAGGGCTTGTTTTATTAAAAGTGAATGAAAACAGTTCTGGATAACAAACCGTGATGGAAGGTAATAAGCAATCATATGACCATCCTTAGTCTAAACATGTCGTATGATTCTTCTCATCTTCTTATGTGGGTGCTGAACCCATGTGTGTCCTTGGCCTGTTGGGATGTGGGTGATGTGGGGACTTAGTTAGGCCTGTAAAGACTTGATCATGATAAAGGGATATACAAATAAACTTGACTCCGCCGCCAAATGAAAAATAGTCCATATAATCGAATTTCTTTTTAAAAGATTGGAATACAGTACAACATTTTTTTCCATCAAGATTCTCTGTATTGTAAAGCTTGACTGGAAATCTACTTCTATCACTGAATGATCTGAAGTACACAACCATGTTTTCATGCATTTGTACACTACACACTGTATTGTGTGTAGTTTAGGGACAGTCCAAAAGACAATATGTACAGTCTCAAAGAGGCCGTATAAAAGCATTCAACCACACACACACACGCACACACACGCACACACGCACACGCACACGCACGCACACACACGCGTACCCGCACCACACACCACACACACACATATAATATTCAAAGACTTTTGCCATATCCCGCTACTGGTCTTCATAGAAGACTTTAGCCATGGCGAGGCCGACCTTGGCCACCTTCTTGTCCTTGGCATCGGGGCCCATGTTGGTGCGGGCCTGTCCCACCCAGTACTGTTCTGTACGAGCCTGGTAGTCCGTCACCGTCTCCCCCTCCTGCACTGGGGGGTGCTCGTCTTCATCTGGGAACACACAAAGGTAGGGAGGTTAAAGAAAGGTGCTCCGTGTAGCATCAGTCTATCATTGGATCATTGTGATACTGTGGGATAACTCCCATGAACACACGAGACCACGAGACGACTGGTTGCCAGTGGTAGTGTTAGTGATAGCGTTTCTCAACATTAAGACTACATTTCCCATAACCCCTGTTGCTTTCTGTGGAAATGACGGCATTTAGCTGACACGCTGAGCCACAGTGTCTTAAAGTGAGGGACCAGGTAGTGGCTCAGTGACTTGCTCAGACACATGACCGCTCTGGGATCAAACCTGTGACCTTTCCGCTACGGGACAACAGGTTTACATGACATGCAAGTTTCAGCAAAATTATCTTGCTAAAGCTTTGGAAGTCTTTTCAACTTCAAAGAGAAATGTAGGTCCCAATTTCATAAACCGATGCAGGTAGTAGCTATGGACGACTACGGACCTTACAACTTTCATCTTGGCGCTATACTTTCAATACTGCTCCTTCTGAGTCCTATCAAAAGGCAGGATGGAAGGGTAAGGTACGGATAAGACAAACAGACAAGAATAATAACAGTAATAATCCATTACCTTCCTCATCCTCGCTTTCCTCTTCAGACTCCTCTTCCTCCCCTCCTTCTCCTTTCTCCTCCTCCTCCTCGTCATCCTCTGACTCAGACTCTTCCAGCCACTCTTGTGTCTCTATGGAAAGAAAAGCACACATCCTAAACCCTCACACCACACCCTTCTCCTCCTCTTGGTCTTGTTGACCCAGCTCTCCTCTCTTATCCTAGAAGCAGCAAAGATCATACAAAATAAAAGTCCTTCACAATTAATGTGGGCACGATTCAAACATGTATGTGTGTATTAGGGTTGGGCAATAGCATACATCTTCAGCTCAACAAATCATCACATGTATAGCGATCCCTGATGTAATTGTGATGTAAACACCGGGGGTACCAGCAGACCCTGGATGGATGCGGACCGCAGCCGATCCCCGGTGTATTCATCCAGTCACCCAACCCCAGTGTGTATATCGTTGACTGAAACCGCTGGCGGACTCACTGGGGTCCATTTCGATCAGAACTTCCCACCGGTCCATCTTGTGGAGGTCGAGGCAGTAGAAGTCGCTCAGGGTGAACTGGCGGTCGCCCATCTCGAACATCCCCCCGTATAGGAACAGCTTCCCCTGACGCACCGTCGCCATGGCGCTGGACCTCGGGCAGGGCTCCACCAGGGGGGCCGAGGCTGAACATGGGGAGAAGGGAATCCACATGAATCTGAAATCGCTGGCGTCAGTTTGAATTTGACCTTGAACGAAGAAGAATCTCATTTTTCTGAATCACCTCCCAGGATGATTTAGTAAGTTAATAACAGTTCTATGTTATCTACATCTGTAAATGAGATACATTTGATAAAGTGAATAGTTTTTTTACAACTATGGCTGTTCATCTATATTCTTACTCTTTATATATGTATGGCCTGTACATTTGCACATATCTATGATCTGACATCGTAGCTAACAATGCTAACAGTGCGTTCGGCCGAGCGCACTATTGGAATTACACTCCCCACCCTGCAGGACTTGTACACCAGGAGGTGCAGAACCAGAGCCTGCAGGATCATGAAGGATCCTCACCACCCCAACAACGGACTGTTTCAGCTGCTGCGGTCAGGCAAGCGCCTCCGTAGTCACGCTGCAAAAACAGAGAGACTGAGACGGAGTTTCTTTCCTCAGGCCATCAGGACTGTGAACTCTGACCTCACCAGGGCCCCCACCAAGACACACACACTGCCCCTCTTATGCACACACACACTCACACACACACACACACACTTAGGGAATGACTACACATAATTTATAATTTATATTACACATACAATTTTCCCTTTTTTTACTATATTTTTTTATAAAGTGCTCTTATTGTAAATATTGTGTTGTTTTTTATATAGAGCTCTTAATAACTGTGACATTGTAAATATTGTGTTGGTTTATTGTAAATAGTGTGAACCTGTTATTTTGCACATTTCTGCTGAGCATTGCCACTTTGCATTTCACTACACACCTCGTGTGTGTATGTGACAATTAAAATTCTTGAACTTGAACTTGAACTCATTTTGCACATCCTCTACATATGAATGAATTCAGTATTTTTTCATATTCTCAAGTGAGAATATACTTGTTATATATTACCTACATGTATACACAACATATTTCCATAGAATTTTTGTATTGTTTTTTTCCCCCCATTCACTCTATTTAGATTTATATCCTATTTTTCATTGCTGTTTCCTTTTACTATTTGCTGCTGCAACAAAAACCCAATTTCTCCACAAGGATCATTAAAGTTTCATCAAACCTAGTCTGAAATCGGTTTCCAATCCTTATACTGGTCCATGTCATTATAGTGATTCAAAAACCTAACCAGAGAGAGAGAGAGAGATCTTACCATCATCTTCCTCATCGTCCTCGTCCTCCTCTTCCTCCTCCACCTGCGCTCCCGGGATCACTTCTCTAATGGTCATCACTGTGCCATCCTCAGTGACGATCTCCTTGACGACCTCGGTGGGTCCTTGAGGAGCAGCTGCCTCCCCCTCCTCGCCCCCCTCCTCGCCCCCCTCCTCCTCCTCCTCCCCCCCCTCCGCCCCACCCTTCTTCCCCCGCCGACGCCGCTTCTTCTCAGTCTTGGTGCCCTGGACAGACAGAGGGAAAACCAACAACATGACAGACGGACACATTAGGAGGCTAAGTGAACCTGTTTAACACCACATACTGTAGCGGTGTGGCGAGGTGTCCTGGGGGACGTAAGGCAGTCAAACCTCACATGACCCCTAAATAAAGGCCGTTCCTCCAAAGAACAGTTTGGTTCTTTCCATTAAGTGTTCAAATCCATCCATAACCCAGCAGTGTTTCCTCTACTGCTGAATACCGAGGACAGACTGCCTGGAGAAAATGTCACTCCAACCTGAACAAATTCCATTTGTATTGCTTTCAACTGCATTAAGTATTACACTGTGCTTTCTTATGCCCCAAGGTGAGACGAGTCATCAGTTCCTGGCGATAACATGTCTTTGTAGAGCCCACTCTATTCTGCACCCGAAGGCAAAGGAGTGGAGATGAACCAAGAAACCAAGCAACAAAATAAAATGCCAAATTCTGCTTTCACTACCTTTCTCTGACCGAAGGACCAAGGGGATGAGGGAATGTGAGGGTTTAGAAGCAGTTTGATCGGTCATAAAGGTGCAGAACAAGCTCAGCAAGCCTCCAAACCATTCACTCTGAAGATGTTAGCAGTGAGACACAAACAAAGGAACTAGAAAAGAGAGACTTCCCCACAAGGCAACACCAATGATGTGATATTTTAGACTAATTGCAGACGGTCACAGTGGGAGCTGGCGTGCAAAAAATTGGATTAGTTTGGCCTCCAGGCCTGTTGACACCGCGGAGTCCAGAAGCGTGTCCGTTTGTCCGTCCAAACCGGCCGAAATTCATTTCCGCAGCGAGTTGTGCCGCGGGCTTAAGGCTTACCCTGAGCTGGGCGGGGAACCAGCGGTTCTTCGCCGTGTCGTACAGATACAGGTCGTTGTAGAAGTCGCCCTCCAGCGTCTCCTCCTCCTCCTCGTCGCACACACCGCCAAACAGCACGGCCCGCCCAGCCGGGCCCACCGCCACGGAGAAACCGGAGCGGGGAGGGGGCTTGTTACCAGAGGGATTCACCCTGGACCACGACCACTTCTCTGGGGGACAGAGGGACGGTAGCCATGTCAGGGTTGTTTATAGAGCACTTTGTCACGTGTGTGTGTGTGTGTGTGTGTGTGTGTGTGTGTGTGTGTATTGTCTTCATTGTCTATTTAGACCAAAGAGCTTTCAGGTAATAAATCTGTAAAATAAACAATTAAGTCTTTAGTACCTTGGTCCTCCTTCCCATCTCTCTTCAGAAGAAACATGTCAGAGTGGATGGTGCCCTTCTCCACGTCCTTCTTGGCTCTCTGGACACACACACACACACACACACACACACACACACACACACACACACGATTATTAGGCAGACCACAGTAGAAGTACAGTAGGATCACATCACACACACACACACACACACACCAATTTAGAGTATCCTCCGTAGATGATGACACCCGAGGCGTCGGGCGTGGAGGTCATCTGGCAGGCGGAGCGTGGCGAGGGGGCGGAGCCTGACGGAGAGAGGCGGGACCAAGTGAAGGAGTCCAGGGAGAATGAGTAGACGTCATTATAGTAGATAAAATCCCTACAGGGGGCGAGGGGAGAAGGAGCAGAGGAAACGGGGGAGTCAATTCTAAACATTCAGGAGAGTCAAATTAGAATCTGCAGTAGAGAAAATAATCTCTACTTTACTTTCACTTGCCCGACTCAGCCAAAACTAAAAACCCGACGGCAGACATCTTTTCAGGGAAGTGTTTTTGTTCGTTTCTATTTTAGATATCAGAGAAAATCTGAAGGAAAACGAGACTTTTACCTGCCCACCTTGTTAGACAAATGACCTCAGTTTAGAGGTCAGACCCCTCCTCCCTACCTGGTGCTCTCATGGAAGCCTCCAAACACCAGCAGCTGTCTCTTGCTGAGGACCATCCGGTGGCCGCTCCTGCCCGACGGAGCACCAGGTGCCCTGGAAAAACAACAAAATACACTTGTACAATGATGTTGGCCAGGTAGAGCACCCGTGGGTCTTCATGAGGCTTTATAGTCTCATCAACCTATCGATTAATCTACTGATCAATCAGACAAACTGCTGACTTGACACATACCTGATGTTCAGTTGCAACACCCGCAGTAAGTCAATCAGTCAATTTAATACCGTCCATCAATCAACCCAGTACCTTGTATTCACACTATCCCTCTACCGCTCTGTCTTTCCATCCATCCATCATTACATCCAGTCTGCATGCCCGTCTTTACGTACTTGATGTTCTCCCAGGTATGTGTCGCCAGGTGCAGCACCCAAAGGTCCTTGTAGTGGTAGAACTGTTCCCCGTCTGGAGAGGCAAACTCTCCCCCAAACACCCACAGCTGCCCCCCACCCTGGGGAACCACAACCGCCTGGGGGGGGGAGGAAAGGAGGAGTGAGAGAGAGGGGAGGAAAGGAGGAAGGAGAGGGAAGTGAAGGATGGGAGGGTGGTGGTAGGGGGGGGGGGTTGTTGGTTTCCATGTATGAGAGGCTCAATCACATGATGACACTGATAAGTTTTGAAGCATCCCCATTTGTGACAGAGTAGGGTGCCCCCTTCTGGCTGAAATAGGGAATTGCGTAGCTACTGTAGTTGTCATACCATCATCATTCTCTCCCACCAACATGAACACCATAAACAAGGTTCTTTGGCTGTCGCTTAATTATGAACCCTTACTAGTCACCTGACAGGGATTATCTGTTCTTTCACAGTAGCGACAACATCTAATGCCGTGAATCAAATCTTCTCCTGGCGAGGCTGATACCTTATACAGTGGGACAAATACTGCTGTTTGCTGGCCCCACCTCTGGGATCAAGTATGTTTACCTGGTGAGCGCAGCGCGGGGGAGGAGGGTTAGGGATGTCTGACTTAATCCAGCTGTCCTTCTTGATGTTGTAGAAAAACAGATCGTTGTACAAATATGTCTGCAGAGAAAGGCAACACATTTTTAAATGAAAGGACTGAGAGGAACAACGAAAAAAGGTCATGAGCTAGATTTTAACGTTTTTGTGAGTACTTAGGATGCACTCAGACCCACCATGATGCCCCAACAACATTTTGTATACACAGCCATGTATTACAAGTACCAGGGCTCAAATTTTAGCTTGTGGTATTGCCAATTCTTATAAAAATATCTCACATATCTCATACACAACATACAGCACAATGCACCTTATATATATACGCTACGACAGACTGGTGTGTGATATAATCAAAGATAGGCTGAAAGATAAAGGTAGTTCACAGGAAGAACAAATATAGCTTCCCACATCCCTCTGGAGAAATGGGCATCCCTAGTTAGTAGCTATGTTACACCTAAAAAACAAGGTGCATTTACAACATTGCCTACAAAAATCTGTTTTGCATCTTGTGAGAAAGTATTTTGAAAGACTGGATACAAAGTAAAAGTTTGACAATCCACTAATATACACTACTCTGTCTGCCATATACTAACTAAGTATATTAGTTTCCACTACCTTCTTCCCGTTGAAGAATTCTCCTCCAAACAGGATGAGTTCTTCCTTCTCAGGATGGGCAGAGAAAGAGGCATTCAATCTGAGAAGCACGAAGAGACAGAGACAAACTGAGATACAATTTATCTTGCTATCACGGCTGAAAGAGCTAATATATGCATCCAATTTGCTCTCAAAATGATGTCGTCTTTCACCTTGGTGATGGAGGTGGGCAAGACGTCTCTACAACCTGGGTCTTCTTAGCATCCAGGCTCTGAAACTCAGCGATCAGCGCTTCCAAATCCTCCTACAAGAAGAAAGTTGAGGGGAGGATTGACAATTTTCATTGATTTGGATGCCCTCTGCTCCATTTGCCACAGGTTTTAGTGACTAAAACATTGTTTTCTTTTGTGGTTGGTACATGAGGACGTTTTAACGGGGTGAGGAGGAGGTGATGTCAGAGGCAGGACAGAAGTCAGGGATAATGAGAGGTAAGGTTAAGATAGTAACAGATTAGCCACCTAGCCAGCTAACAATTATCAAAGATAGCAACACTGGCTTGCTACAGTATGTCAGTTAGTTGATTAGCTAACTGATTTACTTACTGTTGTTCAAGCCTGGTACACATGCATGTTTGTCTGGGCTAGTTGTAGACCCTACTGCCATTTGATGTTATTGTTGTGAGGGGAAAATGTTCAACTGTAGCATAGTTGGCAGAAAAGGCAGGAAGATGTGAATGTCTTTCACAAACGTTAGCTAATGCTACCGTTAATGTTGTCACTGGTTCATGTTACAGTTGTGTTACCTACACTGTTGACTTTTCAAAGCAGCATGTTACTATCTAGTAAACAGACCCATAGCTAGCCAAGAGTATTGTTCACAACAGATTCACACATCTGTGGCAGAGCAAGAAAAAACTAAAAAGCTAAGCCCAAGGGCAAGATAGCAGTAATCCTAACAAAAGTTGTAGCGTCATATGAGAAATACGAAGCATTTAATCTATTTAGTCCAGTTACCTCTTCTCGTTTGGACCTCTTAGAAACCTTTTTCTCCATTTTGGCAGCTGTCTTCTCCGCTCCTTTCACTTTCTTGTCTTTCTTACCCTTTTTACCCATGTTTGCTGTGATGCACTGACAAATATGCCTGGCAGCACAGTGGATTTGTATCTGTTATTTTAATTAAATCTGTGCCACATGGAAATCTCCTAAACAAACTCGCATGTCTATCTCTTTCCCCTGACAAACGAGGTTTACTTCCGGCAATAAACGTGACGTAAGGCGTCTAATCCGACTGCGCCTCTAGAGTGCTGGAGGAGAAACAAAATAGGACTAATCACACAAGAATGAGGTGGGCTAGCACCTATGGGTAGCACATCCAAAATGTGAGGGGAAATAATACTGGATACAATACTCATACACTGTATTGGGTCACATGCCACATGTTTTGTGTGTCCAGTCATTTTTTTCTGTATTTACATGCATTCATGCTCACATGCAACTGCTTGTTTGAATGCACGTGTCTTTCTGTCTCTGAGCACATCAGTAATTCTCCATATTCCCTCCAGTATGTGTTGAATGTCAGAGTCAGACAAGGTACTAATGAGCAGCAATCTGTCTTGACACCGTGCGATGGCACCTAATTACCACCAGTAACCCTCTGACAGGCCTGACACACATGCATGCATGCACGCAGGCATGTCACACACGTTTGTGTGCATGTGCATGTGACACGTACGCACAAACTCAAGTGAACTCATATGAACTAATAATTATATAATTGCACATGCGTGAACCACTGCGCCGACACACATATAAACGTACTTATTGTCTGACGTTTAAACACACACCAGGTCTGCAGGTGCTACATGCAGCTTTAATGCAAAAGGTCTAATTGAACGTGTTAGAATTAATGTAGACATGGACACATACACAAACTCGTGTACAAACACACACAGACACACACACACACACACAAACTTTATCATCCCAGAGGAAAAAAGCAGAAATAGAGGTGCAGAGACAGAAAATTAGACAGGAGAAAGGCAGTTAAAATTAGAAAGTCAGCGAACCTTTCTCCAAAAGACATTTAAAACATGGTGGTGATACATGCTGTCATGGTAGATTTTTAAACTGGTGCTCAGTGATACACAATGTAGCCAGCAGAGGGCAGCTCTAGCTTTCACTGGACCAGTGAGTCAAAAGCTTTACAGAGGACTGGAATGAACCATTGCATTAGAAAGGATAGCGTGGCCTCTCCCTGGTGTATTGTGGTAATTCCCTTTACTTTACACTGTATACTGTTAGAGTGCTATTATAAAATAGTGATGATGTTGTCAAGGAGCATAGCATTATTGAAGCTTTACTACCTGCACCAACCAAGTTGGAAGGTTATGTTTTCACCCACATATGTCTGTCTGTTTGTTAGCAAGATATCTCCAAATGTTACACACAGATTTGGCTGAAATTTGGTGGACAGATAGCCCAACGATCAGTTGATTAGATTTATTTTTTGTATGCTCCGACATCCAGGACTTCTGCTAAACAGCATCGCGTTCACATGCTGTTTTGTCGTAAAATCAAACCCTGAAGACAAACGATAACATAAACTGTTATGGAGGCTGCAGCTTTGTTAGTTGGTGAATTGTTCAGTGTGACGGTACGTGCAGATCAAGCGTGACCAAGTGAATGAATGAATGACCACCTATCCTGCACGCGGTTATTTGCTTCTCATAGACCATGAATGGAAGTGAACTGTTCGCCTCATGAAATCGCATCTGGTTTGCAACTACTGTGAGACTTGAAAGAGAGAGTTGAAAGGTCCAACAAAACTGACACTGCAACAGTCAGCAATGAGGCTTTCATGGTAACTTTCTTCTATGATTTCCGTTGCATTTGCAAGAATGGTGAGGTTCTCCGATCTATCCTTTCCACTTCTGTGACTGGAACAGGCCTATCAGGTTAAATGGAGCTCTTATCCTTTGCCTTCCATCTCCATCACCTCTAATAATTTCATCTGTTCACACTGATGGAAAAATGACATCCATAACCGTTAGAACTGACTCATAAACTTGTCAAGGCCAATTTCTGTTGATGGCATCGTCTTTTTTTCCAGCCATCTTTCAGCATATTGTGATATTCATTGTCCTTCCCAGCGCCTACGCACACTCACAAAACCCTGCGCACGTACTTACACACACACACACAAACACGGAAACACAACAAAGACAGAAACTACACACACAGAGACACACACACACACACACACACCACATGACTGTTAAACTGTCTTCGGCCCTGCCTACCAATCACTCCTAACTGCTAACCTTTTCTAAACAGGGGGCTTTGTGAGACGGCTGAGGGTTTGTGTGTGTGTGTGTGTGTGTGTGTGTGTGTGTGTGTGTGTGTGTGTGTGTGTGCATGTTTATGAGTGGGAGTGTGGTATAACAGAAAGGGAGTGAATGTTTACATCAGTATACAAGCTGTGATATGATCTGTGTTCCTGGTTGTTCCTGGTTGTGTTGTGTGTGCTTGATGCTTGTCTATACAGAGAGAGAGAGAGAGAGAGAGAGAGAGAGAGAGAGAGAGAGAGAGAGAGAGAGAGAGAGAAGGCATACGTATGTGGGCACATGCATATTTTCTTCACCTCGGGGCCTTGCAGGGCAGTCACACATTTCATCACAAGTTCTGCCACTTGTGTTGCTTTATACATGCTGCTGCTCAGGTTGTCCTTAAGATGTTTAATCCCAAATATGAAATACTATCCCTTCTTGGGAGCTAGGCTCACTATGACATAATGGTGATGTTGTCATGCGGGGACCCACGAGACAGGCCCGCGAGCCATGTTGAGCCCCGGCCCACTGTTTAGGAAGCCAGGCTGCCGATACAGTGAATTAAGCAGTGTGTGATTCGCGGTCCGATGCAAAGAAATGCCAGACAGGCCCTTGGGATATAAATGATATTAGCCTGGGGATCCAGGGCAGATCTCCAGGCAGGGGTCCACATACTCACACACCACCTACTCACACACACCCACACACACATACCTAATCAAGCTTCTTCTATATATCTGTTTTTTACAATAAAACTCAAAATCATGTCAGTAAATATAAGAATCCTCTACATAATATAATGAGCAGGTCTGTCTTTTTTTAATTTATACAATAAGAACTCCGAGAGTAGAACGTGGCATAAGGTATTGACAGGTGACCTGATCAGTGTATTATATGATGCTGCAAAAATAGAAATTGAATTTATTTACATTTTTCAGTCAGGGCTAGGCCAAATTATCCTTAATACGCATTATTTGAATGGAGCTAAATGGAGATGGCAGCAACCTAGACTCTCCAGTCTCGGGTCCCAAATCTTACGAGTTCCACCTCTGCACTCCTAATCTGAGAGGCTTGAAACCTCAAGCCACACAGAAGACTTCAGATTTTGTGCTGTTGACTCATAATTTTAACTCAGCCTACTTGACTTGACTTGACTTGACTTTGATTTACTTGACTTGACATGACCTGGCTCAACTTGACTTGACTTGACTGCGATTCACTTGACTTGACATGACTTGGCTCAACTTGACTTGACTTGACTTTGATTCACTTGACTTGACATGACTTTTCCTCAACTTGACTTGACTGTGATTCACTTGACTTGATATGACTTGGCTCAACTTCACTTGGCTCAACTTGTTTTGACTTGACTTTGATTCACTTGACTTGCCATGACCTGCCTCAACTTGATTGACTTGACTCAACTTAACTTGGCTCAACTTGACTTGACTTTGATTCACTTGACTTGACATGACTTGGCTCAACTTGACTTGACTTGACTTTGATTCACTTGACTTGACATGAGTTGGCTCAACTTCACATGACTTGACTTTGATTCACTTGACTTGACATGACTTGGCTCAACTTCACTTGGCTCAACTTCACTTGACTTGACTTTGATTCACTTGACTTGACATGACTTGGCTCAACTTGACTTGACTTGACTTTGATTAACTTGACTTGACATGACTTGGCTCAACTTCACTTGACTTGACTTTGACTTTGAATTGGCTTAATTTGGTGTAACTAGACATGAATCAATCTGGCTTGACTTTATTGACTTAATTTATTTTAATTTAACTTGATGTGATGTGACTTGGCTTTGAATGACTCCACTTGACTTTGATTGATTTGACTTGCCTTGCCTTTACTTAAATTGACTTAATTTGGTTTGATTAAACATGGGTTAATCTGACTTTGTTGACTTGATTGATGTATTCCATATTAATCTGATTGATTTTATTTGACTTAATTCAACTTGACCTGACAACACAGGTCCCTCTTCAGCTTCAGCTCAGTGAACCAAAAAGTGAACATGTTCATCTTCTCTAAACAAATGTTGTTTACTCTGATTAAGACATCATGAAAACAGATGGCTGGCTTGCACCTGTGCCCGTGGACACACACACACACACACACACACAAACACACACGCACGCACACACACACACACACCCGTGTGTGACTCAATGCTTTACGTCAATGCTGCCCTCAACTCTGTGCTGTCTGCCTGTTAGCCTGAATGGACAGATAGCGTCTGGTCGTGACCGAGGATGGAGGAAGAGAATAAAGGAGACAAATAAAGGGGAGAGGTGACGAGACGAGGAGAGAGATGTTGTCACCTGAAACGATAGGAAATTAAATTAATTTTGAAATGGTTGCTGCTGCTGCATACGCATGTACAGAAGTGTGCAGGGCAGGCACACACACACACACACACACACACACACACACACACACACACACACACCAATATGAAAAACTGATTTACCATTCTCCCGTTGCCCAGAAACATAGCAACCATCACTTGCGCTCAAACGCTCATCTAAACAATACACACACACATTTGTATTGCTATGCTTCTGAGGACCTTCATCGACTACATTCATTCCCTAACCCCTAACCCTCACATTAACCCTACACTACATGCCTAACCTTAACCATTACCCTAACCTAAAGATAATCCTAATTCTAATCTTAACCTTAGATCCAAGGGCTAACCCATAAACTAACCCCCTAAAGAAGTGAGGAACAGCAAAGAGAACACATGTGTGCACACACACACACCAACCTGATCTGATATTAAGTTTATAGTTAATTTCTTATTTAATCATCACCAAGGTTGTTTTGATTTTGTTGCACACGCAGTGATAGACTATGCAGCTGGCCATGCCTAAGTATAGTACGAATCAAGGGTGCGTAACTTTTCATAAAATATGTACGACCGTTGTTCTGAGAAAACACACACACACACACACACACACACACACCCTATATTGGCTATTGCTTGATAGCTGGCCTTAGTGCCTTTAGAGCCATTAGCGTGTCTGAGAGGTCAGGTGAGGACAGGCAAATCAGTACAAACTGGAAAGATAGTTGGAGAAATGGAGTGAAAGTAGAGAGAGAGAGAGAGAGAGAGAGAGGGATAGAGGGAAAGGATGGTGACAGGCGGAAGGGTGATATGAAGCAGTAACTAGGATTCAGAGGAAGTAATTGCTCAACGTCAGTTCTGAGAAACACTGAGCCAATGTAAATATACCCGGGGTGCATACAGCATGTATGGCCAGCGGGAATCAAACCCCCAACCCTGGAGCTAAATGTTCATTTAGTTTAGTGCCTTGTGAAACTGTAAAAATAAAAAGTCATAAAAACACTGTAACAACATACAATGGTAAAAAACAAATTATTATTTTGTGCAGGAACAAAATAACAAATAACAAAAAAATCTAGTTGACAGGACAAGACATAAATTGAATTGGACTGGAAAATTTGCATGCATCAAACGGCAACAATGGGAAATTAATATAAATCAAAATAGCCCTGATGGAGAAAATGAAATCAAACGGCAAGTGAGAGTGTGGTAGTGAATGGAAGTGTGTGTGTGTGTGTGTGTGTGTGTGTGTGTGTGTGTGTGTGTGTGTGTTCCACTATTCCACTGTCGAGAGCCTCCATATCTTTTGAGAGATTAAGCTATCTAGGACCTCCCTCCTCCTTGCTCCACCCTCTGCTGTTTCCTTATCGTCTTCCTTCTCCCCATTGTACTCGATTCCTTTATTTCTGCCTGTTCCACCTCTTGTAATCACACCTCTTTATCCTCCCGTGGCCTTGTGGCCTTGTGGTTTTCAACTGGAGGTCTTATCATCACATATAGCTTATATCTTTTGGTTTGGTGTTCTGTTTTTTCAGGCTAGTGCTTAGACATACTGAAAGTTGTGTTTTTTTACCCTGCATTTTGCACTGTATGATTGCGACGCTTTTGGCTCCCGAAGTGATTGTATTTAAGCTTAAAAGCATCTGTAGAGTCTCTGATTTTTATAAAGGTATGGCCTTCATAAAAATGAAAGCCATTAAATAAAAATTGCCTGTCACTCATACAATCCTGTTGATAGCGTCAGCTCGTTTGAAAGCTAGCTAAGTAGCTTAATAGGTTGCTTTGTAGTGCTGACATAACTACAGCCCAGATATTAACCTGGATCAATATTGGGGGTAACTATCGTAGGTTACACCAGTGGCGGCTGGCCAATAGAGGGCGCTAGGGCGCCGCCCCACCACTCCCCACATCCTAGACTTCATTGAATAAGACTTTAAAAATTACTTTGTTTTTTTTTTGTTTTTTTAAATGAGCGAGGTAAATATTATATAGTTAGTGAGTAGAATGTATAATCTGCAATAAAATGTAGATTAAAATTGTTCTACGTTGTCTAAAGTTACTGCTAGGTCACGTATTTCCGGCCTGGGGCGCAAAAATCTTTGCCCATTGACTCTCGTTATAAATTGTACATGCGCAGTTCGCTCCTCTCAATAGCATTTATCTGAATGCTGCTGATTTACACACCACCAACCACTGGTTGGCAGCATTTTATCTGACATAAAATGCGCCAGAATGAGGCAATATACTCGGTCGTTTTCAAGGAGCTGGTTTAGTAGGAAGGCTTGGCTAACTGTATGTAGTGACACCAATGCTTTATTTTGCTTTCCCTGCATCCTTTTTCAAACGACAGGTCTCAGACCCAGCATGGATTCAGACAGGTTTGAATGATTTAAAACACACATCAGAAAAATCAAAAGCAAATGTTTGGGAAAGTAAACATAGCTGCTCAGCTTGATGAAGGCTGCAGGACAGGGATCTGTAAGCATAATAAAGAGGTTGACAAAATCAGACACATCCTGTCTAAAATAATAAACTGTGTCAAGTTCTGTGGTGCCATAGAGTCATTGAGAAATCTGCATCTCTCAAGGAGAGAAGGGCAAAATTTATGTACAAAAAGTTTAAGCCACAAGGTGGCAAAGTCATATGGCTTTGAGCCAGTTCACTCAGCGTTTTGATGGCACTGGGTATTTCAAATGTAATACCTAATTTATTTTTTTCTTAAATGTTATTTTCTATTAGGTCTTACTGTGTTCATAATTTTCTGCCATTGTCTCAGGGTTTTGTGTTGTCAGATTTCTGTTGCACTTATCGAGGCACTTTTCGGTTACTTTAGTCTTTCACCATTACATACTGTAGTATAAAAGATAATTATTATAAAGAATTTGCACTAATTGAAGTACCTTAACTTACCTTAAGCACGTTTCATTACAACAAATGTTCATTCAGCTCAGCAAATACAAATAAAGGCCTTTTCATTTATTTAAATACACTGATGATACCTTAGTACATGTTTGTTTGATTTTTGGTACAGCCCCCCCTGGAGAAAAATGCACCAGCCGCCACTGTGTTACACCCTTTCACACTGCAAAAGGAGCCTTGCACTTACACAGCGACGTGCAACCCTGGAAACGCTTTTCTGTTGTTGTTTCTTGCTCCCCTTCCTTCTCTAGCCTATTTGTCCTTCTCTACTCTTTTCTCCTCTCAAGTGCATTTCACACCAAAGTGTTGCAGCAGACTACTCAGGCATTTACAACAATACAGGAAACAAGAAGACGATGATGATGCAGCCCCCCTGTAAGTGTAGTTTTTAAATGTAGTTTTAAAAATGTTGGTGCAGAGATGCATCATTCCCCCAAGTTTTGTCAAAATCTGATTAGCAGTGTCAGCAGAGACATCATGCATGACACATGGACGAACAAGCAAATGAAGCAGTGCCAATCAGCCAATCAGTGTAATTTTGAAAATACCAGAACATAGTGGTGAGATGATTCATATCCCCAAGTTTTGTCAAAGTCCCACCAGTGGTCTGGGATATCGCGGGGATACAGGCCAGAATACAGGACGCACTTCAGACGTGACAAATAACAAAATTTCATTGTGGTGTGTGTGTAGGTGTGTGTGTGTGTGTGTGTGTGTGTCTCACTATCTCACCTCCGCCCTCTCCCTCTTCTCCCTGTATCCCCTCTTCCTCCTCCTCCTCCTCCTCCTCTGCTCTCCTTTAAACCTCACAAACAATAGAGAAAGACAAACACCAGTAAACAGAGACTTTTTGATCCCGATGCACCACCCTGTGTTCGTGTGTGTGTGAACCTACATGCATGTGTGAGTGTGTCAGTGTGTGTTTTGCGTGTCTATTTACCCAGGGAAGTGAAAATCAGAGCCAGTGAACTGCTCACACCTGTCAGTGTTCCCTGCGGTGTCAATACAGATTGTTTGTTGTACTGTGGCCACTGCTGTCCTGGCTGGTTTCCTCTCACATGGCCTTTATCAACAGCGGCAGAGTGTGGGAAAGAGAGAGAGAGAGAGAGAGAGAGAGAGGGGGGGGGGAGGGAGAAACAATCAAACAAACAAAGAATGAAATTAAATGGAATTGGTATTGGTATTGTTGCATTATAGCTTGTGTAACCATTATAGTTGTTGAGAAGATATGCTGCTCTGGGGGCAGAAATGATTTCATTGGTTCAACCTTGAGTAACATCAGATTGAAACCCAGTGAAAAAGGCAGCTCCTATCTCTGCCTCTGGGAAATATCTGGAAATATTTGTACAACTAATATTTGTACAACAAAGAAATTGAAAAAATGCCCTTGAGGGATTGAAGCCCAATGCTCCAGTCGGCCTCACTATTGTAATAACACATTTCTTGAAGTTCTCCTTCGAGCCGGATTCGTACCAGCGGCGTATCGAGCTACCGAAGGGACGTTTGTAACGTTTGAGTAGGTGTAAAGAGGTGAGTGCAATGGAGTTGAAGCGCTTGAATGAACTCTAGTTAAAAATCCTATGCATCATTTAATTGAACATCCTGGCCATGGTAGATGGTTGTCTCTCATGGTAGAGCGCTCAGGACTGTTGGGGTTGACAGCTGTTTTTGTGGAAGAGTGGACGAGATCATCTTTAATAGCATGAATGACGCCCCTGAAGCATGTGATGTGCACATGAAACTGAAGCACAGTTCCTCAGAAGGCTACTGCCCACCAACAGCCCCTAAGCAAGGAAAGGCCTTGGCATCTTATGTAGAAGTTTCATTATCCTCCTTTTTTCCCCTGACCTCAAGACTCATATGGTATGTCTGGTATGTCTTGGTATGTCTTAATTACTTGACACTCACTTGTACTTGAAATATGTTGTTGCACTCTGTATGAATGACATTTTACCTCTTCCCCTCTCTGATCTCTGCACCCTTAATATTTTAGGTATGTCATAATTATGTGAAACATATCTCGTCCGCTATCGCAAGGTCTCTCGGACCGCTTTCAGTCGTGAGCATCTTGACTAACACGACACATCGACTGGATAATGAACTTGCAGCAGTAGAGCAGCAAGTATGTAGGACAATCAGGTGTCGTGCTAGTAACTTTCCTTGGACATGGCATGGTTAAACTCCAACTCTGGTGAAGAAAACTGATCCTGATCATCACGTTTATTCAGAGGAAATCTCCTCAGCTAGTATTGAATGTGCATGGTGGAGAGGTAGAGCTTTGTTATTTTTCAGATGTACCCTGAAATAAAATGAATTAATCAAGTAAAATTAAATTTGTACTTGGACAATGAAAGCAATTCTGGTATTAGTTCATTTTAATCACTAGTGTACTTGGTTGCAGTCATGTGAGTTGTTGAGGCGTCTCATGTGAGCCTCATTCAGACAGTTATCAGTTGTTCATTTGTTCAGTGCACGTGATTCAACTGGCAGTGAACTGAGTGAAATGATGTCCAATACATTTCAGTCAGCAAATCACACATTTATTCTCAGAATTCAATTTCACTGTGCACCCAGATGAAGGCGCAATACCACAAAAGGTTTTTAACAAATATTTCTAAAACTGTATTTTATTCGGTTATTTTTCTTCACTAGACAAATAAAGTTCTTGTATTTGAATAACATTGTTCCAATTCCATTGTTAATGCTCCTTCGACCAAGGGTGACTGCTATTTAACTGTTGTATAGTAAGTTTGGGGCGACTGTATCTAGAGCTGGAATGATCTAGTGCAGTGGTCCTCAAATCCGGGCCTCAGGGTCCAGAGTACTGCTGGTTTTCTATTCTGCCCGGTAGTTTCCATTCTAGCTGTCTAATCAGGGATTGATTAAGACCTGGGATGCCGGGTGAATGCAATAAACTTCTTGGTAGGAGAGAAAACCAGCAGCACTCTGGACCCCAAGGCCCAGATTTGAGGAACTCTGATCTAGTGTATGTACAAGTGTATTCCAGTTCCACGTCGTATTGACTGTGATTTAGTATTTCCAATTGTGGAGGCATGTTAAGGAGAAGAATTTCTATTTCATTAGCTCGTTGTTAGACGGATTTATAGACTTGTCGTAACAAAAGGTCTTTCAACATCAGTACAAAGACGCTGAAAGTTCAACCCAAGCTAAATACCTCTTGAGTTTCCCTAGTGTCCCATTTCTTTTGACACGCAGGTGTAATGTGCTGAAGATTAGAATGACGAAACCTGGGCACTGTGTTTTAATCATTTTGATCTCCGAGCTTTATTCACAGCTAAAAGGCCTTTATACTGCAGAAACAAGGAAAGGGAACCTCTACTTCCAACAATGACTTAACTGAATCAGCAAAAAATCAAGGTGTTGGATTGCGGCCAGTTCACGGAAGACCACAATGTCTTCAAACGTCCCCCTCTCCTCCCTTTCCTTTTGGGTCATAGACATCCAAGAAGGCACACTCTACACGACAGACACATGATGCGTGTCAAAATAAAGGTCTTACACGAGAAGCATCTCCTGGACGATTTGAAGAAAAACCTGTCAGCTGGTACCAAGCAGCGGCAGGCTAGGAAGCCCGGGGGTCAGCTGAGGCCTCTCTGTGAAATGTCGCAGCAAACTCCAACGCAATACTGGAAATTCCTGCGCCGCTCTTACATAGCAGCGTAGTACGTGACTCGGCTACCTCGGCTCAGGTCATCATTTGGCACTGCTGCCGATGTTGTGTGGGGATTTAGTGGTTCTTCTTTTACACCATCTGCTCAACTACTTTTTCGGCATGTTCTGGGTCAAGATCAAGGTCAAGATCACACCATCCTACAGTGAATGTTTATAGGAGAATAACTAGCATCAGGAGGGCAGCAGGGTGGCCAATATATGTCCTTCAACAGATATGTGTCCTGCTGAAGTGTCCTTGAGCAAAACGCCCTATTGCCCATTTTAAGTTCCTCAGCTGTGCGAGTCTTTTTCTCAAACCCCAAAAAAAACAAATGACAAAGCAACAGTATCATTACAGTAGTTGGAGAGGAGGGGGGGTTGAGGGTTCACATGGAGTTCCACATTTTTTATCTAATGTTATCTAATGCATCTCACCCCAGTTACATTTCCCTTTGATGTTTTTCTCTTGGTGGGGTGGATTTAGAGCAGTGGTCCTCAAATCTAGAGCTCTGAGGACCGGATTTGAGGACCCCTGGTTTCGACCATTTGATGCTAAAAACCCTCCATTAAAACCAATATGAATATATTTTCTCCACCAGAGGGAGACGTGGTGGCTCGGTGTTTAGCTGAGCCTCCTTTGGTCCAAAGACATGCAAGTTAGGTGTTTGTTGTTGTTTGCCCTGTGATGGGACTGGCGTGGTGCTTCCCCTTGCATGCTGGGACAGGCTGGAGGCTGATCGTAAGGGAAACTGATGGAAACTGATGTATAGTGCATAAAACATGCAATGTGTTAACTAATATAGCTGGAGACAGCAGTCGGTGGTCAAGGCTTTCTGTCCACTGTAACCCTACGGTCAAGACCAAGATGTCAGAGATGAAGCTGCTCGTTCTTCTGGGCTGTGTCAAAGGCCACCTGTGTTTCTCCCAGTTTTCACACACCAACATTCATCAGGCTCATGTAATATTAGCTCAGCTCTGACCAGTAGTCTAGAGGTCATCAGGGGGTGTTCAACATTATCAAAGGGTATTGATTGCCCAATATCCACAGTCAAAAGGGCATGATGCTGCGCAATGGTAACATTTTTGGAGATGGGCAATTTTGACACATGCAACTTGTTAAGGGTATGGAGTTTGGGGGTGAGATGCCAGGCTGGTTGGACAACTGATTAGAGGAATTACAGTCTACACTCTTTAGGCCCCAAGAGCCCCGAATAAGGGAACATACGGTGTGTCTCGTACACCAGGCAGTACAGTAGAAGTCCAACAAGCATGAGCAGCTCCAAGTTGGTGCGTGGTGCGTTCACATACCAGGAGGTAGCTCGGTGATTTTCTAACTGTAGTATCTAGGTCAACGTATGAAGCCAACAACACTGTGCTACCACAACACTTTGGTGTTACCAGCTGGAGCTTTTAAAGTCAATGTAGTTTCACTCCAATCACGCAGACCCCTCCACCCGAGCACCTAGAAAGCCCCCGTGCACTTGTTTTATACAAAATATCAATGCAGTGGTGCTGAGGCAATAGTTTACACTGCAACAAGTGACTAGCAACATTTTAAGGCAATGGAGATGGGGAGTTCAACAACGTCCTCGTAGCCTACCGCACACTTTGATCTGTTCCCATCCATGCAGAAGGACATAGTGTCCCCTTGACTCTGGTGGCTTGCTCAACTACTCCAGAACCATTCACATTGCAAACGCTGCAAAACGTCTGGGCCAAAAACCTGGACGAAGAGAGGGTCAAAAGGTTTTTGGACATACTGTAGGTAGAACACCTATGGAAGGAAGATTGTTGGAAACTCTTGAGGTTCTGCACTGGCTTTGGGTCCGGTGTCTCTGTCCTGTGATTGAAGGTTGTCAAGCACGAGCGCTCGGAGAACAAAGTGACAACAACAAGCAATTTGCGTGTCAGCAAGGTTCTGAGTTTATTGCACAGGGTTATATAGAGTTGAACACACAACTTTCATAACTGATTCTTCAGAACAGGATATTGAGCAATCATGCAGACAGGGGTTTTAGCCCCGCATTTCTGAGAATCCCTGTACCTGTCTGAGTCTGCCCACTACAGCGTCCTGTGATGGCAGACTTTCAATAATCTGCACAGCAACATCAAAATAATAATAATGTTTAATATCCAACAAAGGTCAACGTGTCTGCTACTTTGTAGCTGTTCACATGTAAATATAAGCTATAAGTCAATTCCATAGGTTTGTAAAACAGTATTTTAATGTAAGTCTATGATCAGTAACACCTGCATGGTACCGAAGAAACAACGTGGCTGTATCAGAGCTGTATCAACACTTGAGTACGCTCTAGGGTTCAGCTCCGCCATCGTCATACCCAGCCTTACCCATGAGTGGAGAAATTGCAAAACTGATCACAGATCAGTCATCAGAGGGCCACTTAACCTACCGTTAACCTAAAGCGTTATGTTCAGAATCATGTAGCGGGTTATCCTGTTTGGGAATGTGAACATTCATCAGTCCTATGTCATGTTAACCTTGTTAACCTGGCTTCTGCTTGAATCCTCCTCAACAGTTTACTGCCAATACACATTCACACTTCAATGGCTGATAAATAAGATCAGTGACAAATTCCGCAAGCTCTGTTTAGAGAGCAAAAACAAAAAACAATTCAATCTTCTTACATTCATCAAGCACTTAATGTGTTATAGTGGCAGAAAACCCTGTCCTGAGTCCTGAGTATGTACGGTAGCTAGATATTGTAACGCTAGGTCTGGGACCTTGGGAGGGGAGGGGGCGCTGGGGAATGAAGGTTAAGAAGTTCATGTTCTTGGTTCTTGTACGTACTGGATAACTGGCAATCGATTGGGGGAGATGTGCATTATAGCGGGTAATTGGCTTATAGGAGTATAAGGGATTGGGGGTTGCCTAGAGATGGGGGGCTCCTTTGAGCTAGCATCGGTCTCCTTTAATAATCTGTAATCTGTCTAGCTATCACCGTTAAGCGCCACAATATTATGAAAGAACACACAGCATGGTTTTATTTTGGTTTATCTTGATTTCATTCTCCAGAATAATAATAAAAACATAAAATATTCAGAAGAAAGAAACGAGAAAGATGAAAGTCATCAGTTCAAAGCAACAGAATCTTTTAGCCCATGTCAACCCGGCTCATTCAGAAAAACATATCACTCTAAGGCATCATTTTCATCGTTAGTAAAAGGAATTATTCTACATTTTTAATAATTGGTGTAGGCCTGCACACAAATGATCTGAATGGAGTGAAACTGGACCCTGCACCCACACAGCAATTTGTACCCTCTGAGATAAGAAAGTACAGAGGTAGCCATTGTCCCTTATCATGCAGCCCATGCTTGTTCTTACAGTAGTAATATTGTACCACAAAACTCATGTCTCTTAAATTGTGGCCAGGCCAATCCTCGCACCTGTTGTGGTTGAATTCCAAATCATTTCTCTTCAGCAAAGCAGCTACAGTGCACAGTAAGTCCTGAGAGCAAGGCGTTTCACAGGCATTCAGTCGTAACCTACAAGTGGGAGCAGGAGTGGGAAACTCAGGAATTTCCGGCTGCCTGTGAATCTGTTGATTTCTGGTGTCAAACAGTATTTCTGACAGACTTTCCCAATGCGAGGCACTGAGGAGGAGCATGTGAATGCAGAGTAAGGATCTCACAAATCTGACAGACACCTTCTTTGCTTCCTTTCTCACCTCTGACATGCTTTAATGTCTCTGCTCCCCTTGATCACACATCTACAGTGGAGGAAGCTTGGCAGAGGTGCACATACAGCATGATTAATGTTGTCGGCCGATGGCGGTCAACCAAGCAGACTGATATCACAATGATGTATCGACTGACTCCAGTCCAGTCCAAATGCTGCAAAGAGGGAAATTAAGTTTTTGAAGGCAAAATGTTTTGTAAGCTAATATTTTTCATCATAGTCATTTAATAGGAGAGGATGTTAAATGTTAGATGTGCTGAATATCTCATTTTGGAATGAAACTTTCTACGGGATCTGAATGGCCGATCTTTTACCAGAGAGAGCAACAACGATGACGCCATATAAAGTGCGACACTGTAAGCATGGAGGAGATTCAAGTGGTGCTGCTGTTGATCGTGATCGTAAATGCTCAATAAGGCCTGGACTCGTCGGTCCATCTGTCGTATGCTTTCTTCATGTTGATGTGTTGAAGCACAATGAACAAAAAACGGTTGGTTTGCGGCTGCAGACCTTTTTTAAATGGCGGCTGAAATAAAATACTGCGAGTACTCGACCAATCAGAAATGTTCAGCGCTGCAAGCCCCACCCGCAAAGTTCCTGTACTTTTGGAAAGTACTACCCCCCGAGCAGGGACCTTTTGGGGGGTAAAATAATGTCCCCGGAACTTAATTTAGATCCTGTTCCCTGCGGTGGAAACGCACTGAGTTCCTCCAAAGGTTCCTAGTCCCTGGGGAAAGTTCCTGCGGTGGAAAGGCGGCTATACTCACAGCTTGACAATTTAAGGTTGCTGTCAAAGCAGAATAAGAGTTCAGCTCAAACCACGCAATTTCAGGACATGAGCTCAAAATCAATTTTTTTTAAAGTTACCAAAAACGTGAGATATGCTCAGTTTGGGAGATATTCATTCACCGGGTGTGGCCCAGAAAGAGCAGATAAAAGAGGACCAGCTGCACAGTACTGATACTGTTGATCTGACTTAACGTCTGTCAAGGAGGTCTTTTTGGAAACACACATGCAGATCCTTTTTAAAGCCACTAACAGTAAGTCTCTTCCACCGTACACACTGTGCTGTATACTGACTGTGGCCATAGGCTGGGGAATGGATTGGCGCGCCTGACCTGTAAAACATCCACGCCCGCTATTACTTTTATGTTGACTGAAAACCTAAACTACAGGCCTCACACCTCTCACTCTTGTTCTCACACGCTCTTCCTCCCTCTTTCCTGGCAGAGTTAATGTAAGGGTGTGGCGATGTTTCCCCTGGCACTGTCAACCGAAAAATGACAAAGCCTGATGGAATGATGGAATGATGGATGGATGGATGATGGAATGAGTGTCAGGGCAGACTTAGCTAGGGTGTGGTAGAGCAAAAAACTAGTGTGACTGTAGCTTCAATTATATTTGCCAACACTTATAACAATTATATAAAGCTTATACAGCGCTTATGTTGAAACTCCCTCTTTGATCTAATGTACCAGCATGTTGCAACTGCAGAAAAAACATTGCAAAATGCACAAAATACACACAACCAAGTCTTATTTTCTGCAGTATGTTCGTCCGCTGCAATATCTCTGCAGCTATAAAGAAAGATCACAAAACCAGAATGCTAAGTGGAACTGTGTGTTAAAAATGAATCCATGAACTCGACATAGAAAGAAAAAAAGAAAGAAAAAACTAAATTAAAGTCTGTGCTCTAGTCATGTGGTCAAGTTACAAGGCAGACCCGCGGGACATTGCAGTTCCTCGTTCTGTTTGATTTGAATTCAGAATTTAGCACAAATGCACTGTGGTGACCCAACTACTGCAATATGATTAGTAGGACTCACCATGTTAGTTTCATTTGAAATGTTCTATAAGTCATATGAATTATGGGTGAATTTCTCTTGGTTCTTAGTGGAACCCAAAATGTGATGTTGTCTGCAGGTCTTTGAATATGGCTTTTTGCTCCCTTGTGAGTTCCCACCAGACATGGAAGATCATTTTTGGATCAAGATGGATTTTGAGAAGTGGATTCCCAATTCAGGGAATTTCTTAATTTCTCGAGTGAAGCCATGGAATATAAGGACATTTTACAAATGGGTTGACAAACAGGAATCTCCTAGGATGTATTTTATAGCTTGTTGCACACATATTTGTTGCACTTGTCATCTGGCTATCACCTATCATTCTGGTTTCCACATCAAGGCCAAGTTGGCCTGTAGTAGAAACAAGAGTATTCGTCATTCGTCTTTGTCATTATAAAGTTATTTTTCAGTTTGCTCATGTGGTTGTATTGGCTTGTGATGATGCCCTATTAAATAAAAACACCAGAGAAAGAGAAAGGAGATAAAGACAAAACACAACAGAACACAAGAGTGGAAAAAAAAAAGATTTATTTGGAAAGCATTTTTCACAAAATGCCCCGTAAAAAATTAGAGGCACTAATAATAATGAACAACAGAGTTTACTAAAAATAAATAAATAAACTTTCTACAGTCCTATTGAGATTAGTTTCCCATCGGCTCGTGCGACGGCTGCAGTGTTAGAATGGTTCTACCTCTAAAGAAACATACACACGACCGCTCCTCGTCGACCGGCGCCGTCTCCACGGCAACCGCGCCGCACCTCTACACCGATCACAGTGTCTCTGTGGGAACGACACATGACCGGCCGCTGCCATGGTAACGTGTCATTTTGGTCCGTCACCAGGAGGAGGGTCCACGTTAATAAAACAGTAGCGCTACACAGTTTTTTAACTCTCTGTGTGGAAACAAAGTAAAAACAAAACATCAGAAGACAAAAAATAATAACTAAATAGTGTTGGACAGCGATTGTCCATTGACAGTTTCTATGTTTACACAATGCGACTATTGACTTAACAGTGGGATTAAGCAGCTAACATGACTGTAGTGAGTGACACCTCCTCTAATAATGTAGTTTACATGTGGTTATTGAGAGCATACAAATGAAAATGACAAGAATTGGAAAGGACAACATGAATTACGTCACCAGATACACATGCGCGACTTGTTCACAGTTAAAGAAATGCGATGACACATGTTCTTCTGACTGGTAAAATCTAATGCCAGTAAAATCAGAGCACTTCACATATGTTGCTGTGATTACGTTTACTCCAACTAAGAGCGTAATCGCACTACACAGACTTTTGGGGAAATTGGCTCGTTGGTCAACGTACTTTTTCCATGATAAAAAAATACAATCAGTTAAAGTGCCCGTCGGCAACTAGCATCATATCTAATGTAAGAAGATAGACCTTTTAGTCGACCTTTAAAGGGTGAATTGACCAATTTCCCCAAAAGTCTGAGTAGTCCTTTAACTGCGTGTCCAGGTTGCTTACATGAGAAGCTGATTGATGCAATGACAACCTAATACTGGACAACATGTAACATGGATACCCCCACCCCCAACATGCATACTAGCACCTAAGAGCGAACACGCAGAAATGCTTGGCTGACGGATGACATCACTTTGGGTCTCGACACAGTTTTTTTAGAAACCCTGATAATCAATTCTGCCGTATCAGATTCTGCACAAAGCATCATAGTGAACACCCCCCCCCCCTGGGCATCCGCTCATACATGCACTATCTTACACAACACCAAAACACCAAGAAGTAATTGCAGGGGGAGATGTCAACCCATGTAACTTGATGTGTGAATGTGAGCACGTAGACTACTTTCTTTCCATCCATTACACTTAAAATGTAGTAAATTGTTTTAAACGGAACGGAACTTAAAACGGAAAATTCTCACCGCACCATCCAGACAAGTGAGCAAATGTATTCATTGACTAACCACATGGGAGGCGACCATCCTTCTAGCTGCCAATAACTCTTGATTCTACTTTACTGAGGTAACAGCAGCGAGGCTACATGTGATGGGATACGGCTTGTGAACAATGACAGAAAATATCTCTAACACAACATCTCGATAGACTGGCGCACTACAGCAGCATAGACAACTAAAACAAAACTAAAAAAAAAAACTGCACCCGGTCACAAGAGAGGTAACAGACGGTAGTTCTCAAACATACTTCACACAGATACTCGATAGCAGCACAGCCATTAAATGACCCACCGTCCAACATATATGCTGCCATCCATCTGAGTCTTCTAAGCAAATGTGTTGTCATTTGAATTCCTACAGGGCCCTTATGTTTCCAATGTAGGACTTTCTAAATATTTAACAATGATAATCTCGCCTAACAACTCCAGGTAATGAACAGGATTTTGTCCAATATTGCTGAACAACAAAATTTGGGTCCAGGAGGTAAAAAGTGGATCCTTGGAGAATAAAAAAAAAAAGCGCTTCAGGTTGCCGTGGTTTTAGATAGAGGGCTCTGCATACAGCTATTAGCCGGTCAAGGCCAAGGTTGCCAGAGTTACACATTCCTTTGCCACATAAGGCACAACTTCCTAAATAATGTAACAGGTTGATGATGAGGGAGGACGCTCTACTTGAAATCACACACACACACAAAAAAAAAAATGTCAAAAACAACAATGCAAAACAACCAAAAACTGATTCTTCATCAATCGGATGTCTGGGTTAAAAATAGTGAACAGTCAAAATAACAAAACAACCAACGGCCCCAAGCGCCGCAACATTTCCATCAGATGTCCTTATCAACAGCCTACATAGAGGGTGGGTCTGGTGTGTGTGTGTGTGTGTGTGTGTGTGTGTGTGACTGTGTGAGAGTGTGTGTGTGTCTTGAAAATGGAGGCGGGTGGGGGTCAATTGAGGTCAGGCTGGATCAGCAGTGATGTCAGAGCTCAGAGGTCACTCAGTTGGTGCTATCCGATTGGCCACTCATGGTTACATGGGTAAGGGCGTGGCCTCTTTAGGACTCCTGTGGCACCACCTCCATCATCTTCTGACACAGTGCCGTGCTCGTGACTGTGGACAGACACACACACACACACGTTACAATTATCCACAATGTACAATAAACTAACTTCAATACCTTTTTCAGACACTATTATAATTTCGTGACTGTGGACAGACACAGACACAGACACACACAGACACACACAGACACACACACACACACACAGTATGGCGATTCAACTCACAGATGCCGTGGAGCAGCCACTTGGGCTTGTTCTTCCACCAGACACCAACAAAGTAGACGGGCACTCCGGTGGCGATGATGCCGAAGCCGATGGCGCACTCCGCTGGAGTCTTCCAGATGGACACGACGATGAGGAAGAGGCACGCCAGCACAAAAGCTCAGTGGCAGCAGGATGTTCACCTGCAGGGAGAAGTCAGCAGGGTTTTTAGTGGGAACCCGAGTTGATGTACTCAGCATCAGACTCTGCTGTTTGTTTCTCTCTTCTCTGTAATGGAAACACAAACCATTTAATACCACAGCTAGCCCCAGTCATGGGTGGAACACAGCTAATGGAGACAAGGCACGGTCAAGACCACCTTAGTCAAGTCCAAGTCAATTCCAAGTTCAAGTCGAGCTCAAGTCAAGAGCTGGTCTAAAGAGCGTCAAGACCAAGTCCAAACCAGAGCAGATCAAGTCCGATTCAAAACCAAAACAGGCAATTAACAGTGTACATGTCTTACGAACTATTCACAGATGCAGTCCCTTCAATTGTTCGTAGTGTTGGGGAGAAAATGAACAAAGGTGGACCAGGTAGACAAAATAACTGTCCTTAAAAGTTTTTAGAAAGAGGGAAAAAGTCAAGTCAACATCCAATAGCGGTGGAGACCAAGTCCAAGACCAAAATGTTAGAAAAGTGGTTAAAAGATCAGACTCATTACAGAAATGAGCTCTGCCTCCTGAAACTGTCCCAACAGTGTTATCTTTCTTTGCCCCAGAACCTTGTGAGCTCTTCTAGAGATACAAAACCTCATCCCACCATAGAACCCACGCAACAACCTACACCTCTCTAATGTAATTTAGGATGGGAGTACGTGTTGTTAATTGTTCATTTGTGAATGGTGATTCTCCGGCTGCCTTGCTCAAAATCTGTTGAACAGCAGGAATGTGACAGACAAAGAAAGGAGAGAGAGAATGAAAGAGAATGAATGAGAGTGAGGGAGTTACTGAAGACAAGTAGAGCGGTTGACAGAGACACACACAGTGCCACGACTGTCCCAACATCAGTGACAACACACACACACACACACACACACCCACACAGTGTTGGACCAGTAGATCTATCTGGCCTCTTTCACTTCACTGCCCTGCCAGACTCCGCCTCTGATCAGCACATATCGCCATGCCAGGAGACAGATGAGTCGAGCCAGGGCGGCCATCAGGCTCTATTAAGGGATGGGAGGGGCTACACACATCAAACAAAAAGGCATACACAGAATCACACATGTAAGCGCCGACACACACACAAACACACAGTGCGGCAGATGCACAATGGCCCTCTGTGTGTTAGACAGGCCTGCGGAAACTGGTCGAGTCAGGAGGCACAGTGGCCTTCCTCTACTACACACACACACACACACACACACACTCACTCAAAAGCAAGCACACACACACACACACACACAACACGTCCCGCTCCACTCTAGTGCCCACCAGGCCTCATCACCGGCTGATAACAATCCAGTGTCTCTTCTGTCCTTTTACCTCCTATCTGTCTCTATTCAACTGGACTGAATGGAGCTTTGTTGGTTGGCATGAAGGTTCTTGCGCTGCCAAAGCTAACTCCAGTGGGAGTCGATGAGGACAGAGACCAAATGAGACTTTAATGTAAACTGGGTTTCTGTCTCTCTCCCTCCATGTTCATCTTGCATCAATCTACTTGGCATTTCCTCTCCTGCTATCTAATGTTCACTCTCCTCTCCACCTTTCCTTTCCTGTTCTAATTGCATAGCTAGGATCTTGACTCCATATGGTCCATATGACATTTCTGCTCATCTTGATGGAGATATCAGAGAGTCTCTCTTAAATAGGCTAGACAAAGATGACCTAACATTAAAACTAACCATGCACCTTTTTGTTCCTCGCACCACGGTTCAAGTCAGTTCTTTCTTTAGCTTTGCTCTCCGCTTTTTTCCCCCCTCCGATCATCCATGTGCCAGTGTTGCTCGCTCTCTCCCTCCGACTGGCTGACCACGAGAGAGTTTGCCTCACCTTGATTGGTCGCTCCAGCTCGGGCTTCTTGTAGCGCAGCCACATCATCCCGACGATCGCCATGGCGATGCAGAGCCAGTTGAAGAAGCTGAAGAAGTTGATGACGGAGAAGATGTCACTGGAGAAGGCGTAGAGCAGTGTCATTATGCACTGGAGGAGGGGGGAGAGGAAGAAAAAAAATACATATCAGCTGTCTGGCCAAGCTGTGGCTGGACACCAACATCCCAACCTTTGGCTTTCATTGCAGGGTTGACCTTAGAGACGTCAGCTAGGAAGTTTAAAAAATGTAAGGTGGATTGTGCCTGGTGGAAGATTTTAGGGTGTACCCACAATACAGGCAGAAGTACTGGGACATGACGTTCATATTTTTGCTTTTAACACATCTATAGTGCAACAGTCTGGCTTTAGATTATGAGTCATTGTTAGCCCTCACAACAGAAAATAAACACTTGACTTTACATCTCAGTGGCGCCATCCATGTATATATGTTGCTACTCTTGTCATTTGGGGACTATGGGGGACAAAATGACCATCTGTGGGGTGGTCGATTTTGTTGTATTGTACTGTTGTACTGTATGATAGAAAATAAGAGCGCGTACGGTGAATATAAGTGAGGGCAGGGGGGTCAGGAGGCTGGGGTGGATCATTGACAGCAGACTGGGCAGGTGACCCTCCCGGGACCCCACGAAGAACAACCTGACAGAGGGGGAGAGAAACTGTGAGCATAAGGAGACAAATAATGTGTATGTATATGTGTTTATGAGTTGTTGTCGTTTTCCTATGGCTGTGTGTGTGTGTGTGTGTGTGTGTGTTACCTGGAGGAGGTGAACAGAGAGCCATTGACTGATCCAAAGCAGGACAGACCTACAAACACTGGGATGATCCACGCCATAGGACCCAGATGGTAGTTCCCAAAGTCCTGCAGGACACACACACACACACACACACACACACACACACACACACAGTATTTAATTCATGCCTAGTAACTGCCTAGTGCCTAGTGGCTAACATGTAGGGGAGGGGGGGTTACTTTGTTGTAGTGTGTACTCACCACAGCCACGGCCTCTGAAGTGAGCATTTTCTCGGGGCTGAGGGTGGTGAAATACGCCAGGTTGGTCAGAACGTACACTACTGTCACTATGGGGAGAGAGATGATGATGGCCCGGGGAAGGTTCCTGAGGATGAGAGAGAGACGGAGGTAAAGAAAGACTCTTTGAGCCCCTGAAGCTACTTCATTTCGTTGTATTTGTAGTTGTAATACACATTACAGCTACACATGCTGAAATGCCTTTATTTTCAGCCCTTGGTAGCGTGGAGCTCCGTCAACAATACTCACTTGTAAGGCTCAATCATCTCCTCGGTCACAAAGTTCAAGTAGTTCCTGGAAGCAGAATGAGACGAGTTTGTGGCAATTTAAAGTTGGGGGCAAAACGTTTGGCTGTAGTCATACGAAAAGTGACTGGCTCGGATTAAAGGTCTGCATCGTCCTCTTATGTATCGAGTGCACTTTGTGAACTCATCAATCCCATTTCATAAGACCATTCCCAAGACCCGTTCTGCAACACGTGTGTTAAGTTGGAAAATAACTCTTCTCCTAATTCCCCTCAACTTTTTTGAAGATAAGAGGTTTTCAAACCAATGCTGTGATCTGTAGGGAACATTATCGCACTATAGTAAACACTCCATTACGTCCACATGCTAGTTACGCAACCATCTTGGCAGGCACATAATAGATAGATATATGCGCTGTAAGATCTCTAGTAACTATATCAAAGAGATTTTAATACTTCTTAAAAAAAATCTTTAAATTTAGGTAGATTATCTTAAGATCTTGACTACCCATAAGGCCCTGTGTACCCTTGTGGGTTAATAGCACAAATTCCAGCATGTGTAATGTAGTGATGAGATCTTAATATCTATTATCCTAAATTGGCAAATGGACAGTGAGTGGGCAGATGGGTGATGGGTGAACTCACCAGCCACCGTAGGCAAACAGACCGCTGTAGAGCGCCAGACCAATTTTGCCAAAGTCATAGTTGGTCCCCTTGAAGGAATTCTCTGGAAGAAGCTCCACTGTGTCGCCTGGTAGAGACGAGGAACAGAAGAGGGGGGAGACAGAGAAATGGGTTAGGTCAAAGAAAAAGCCCCAGTCCTTTCTGTCTGTTGGTTTCAGCCTGCAGGCATGCTAGCCAGCCAGTCAGTGAAGCGAAATGAAACAGTGAATCTCTCTCTCACACACTCACACACTCACACACTCACACACTCACACACTCACACACTCACACACTCACACACTCACACACTCACACACACACACACACACACACACACACACACACACACAGCCTTTAGGGGGGAAACAAACATTCAGGCTAAATCCGTCTCAGAATGCGGATCAGTGAGAGGAATTAGAAAAAGGCGAGCCAGGCAATAAGTGACCCAGACTGTGGCACTGCCATGGAGACCTACCCCATGGAGATCTATCCCATGGAGATCTACCCCATGGAGATCTACCTCAGACATGGATCACACTACAGACACAGAAGGCGGTAGAGGAAGAGAGACTAAGAGAGAGACAGAAAGAGAGAGTGTGTGTGTGTGTGTGTGTGTGTGTGTGTGTGTGTGTGTGTGTGTGTGTGTGTGTGTGTGTGGCACTGCTGGTTCAAGCATGAGGTCACAGCCGTTTCAGAGTCGAAACCCTCGGCCTCGCTGACGGACCGCTCGTGTCCAGCAGGCTGTCCAGCGTGGAATGACGACATGCCCCCCAAATCTCTTTAGAATCGCAATTCTCTTCCGTCTCTCTCCCATCGGGCTTCACTGTAACATCCGACAAATGGATTACGTTTTTGAAATGGATATGAATGCACACAAAAGTTTGGGCTCTGTGCCACGTAGCTACTCCCCCCCCCCCCCACACACACACACACATTCTCAGACACAGAGGAGGTTGCTAAACCAACAGCCCCGGGCCATGTTGGTTCAGGGAGGGTTCCTGTTTAGCCATAAGCCACCCGGCAACCTGGGAAACACCCCGACTACCCCCTCTGCCTGTCTGTCTGTCTGACTGCCCTGTCTCACTCACTGCCTACCCTAAACAAGGACACAGCGAGAGAGGCAGACAGACTGAGCCCCCTCCATCTTTCATCTACTCCACCTCTCTGGCCACTTCTGCTCTACATACCAGCCTCGCAGGGGAGCTGTACTGGGGATCTCTGGGTCCTGTCCCATACCGTTTCTAAGCCGGGGGTCTTAAAACCTTTTCACGGCAACAATGACAATTTTAGTTTCTTGCCTTGGGAGACACCACTTGCTTTTCCATGAGCTGGGTTGAGGTGAATAAATAGGCTTCAAAAACAACGTGAGAAAAATTTAAAGAATCTTTCAAGAATTGAAGAGAATTGAAGAGAATTGAAGAGAAGTGAAGAGAATTGAAGAGAATTGAAGAGAATTGAAGAGAATTGAAGAGAATTGAAGACAGCCTACAAGGCAAAGATGGAGTACCAGCTGCAGCAGGAACCGGTGAGAGACGTGTGGAGTGGAATGAGGAACATCACCGGCTTCAGGCAGTCAAACGACGGGCCTGCAGAGTGAAGCCAGGGGCGAGCCAACGAGCTGAACCTGTTTTTCAACAGGCTTGACAATAGCTCTGTCCACCCCTCTACAGCTCAACTGAGGACAACTCAACTGAGGACCTACACTTAATTCATTCCCATTCACATTCATTCACTGTCCTGCACTTTATTCATTTCCTTTCACACTTATTCATTGCCCCGCACTTTAGCCACTTCATCCCCCTTTCACATTCATTCACTATTACCATTCTATAATTCTGTATACTGGTACCATTCATCACTCTGCTATTTATAAGTTGTTTTTTAGTATTTAGTTTTTTAGTATCTTTTGTATTTCGTACCTTGCCTTGTATTTTGTACATTCTTGTTGATACTGTCATGCTGCTGCAACCCCACAATGTCCCACCGGGGATTAATAAAGTCTATCTATCTATCTATCTATCTATCTATCTATCTATCTATCTATCTATCTATCTATCTATCTTTCTGTATTGGGTTCTGTAGTGTCAGCTAATGTTGGCCATATTTCATGCTGTCAATGCACATGCACTTGGACAACGCACAAACTAATGGCCATACAACCACAATGGGTTCAGTCGTCCCCTTTTTGTTACTTTTATTCCCTCAAAGTGCAATTTAAGGCTTAATCCACCCCGACACCTTCCACCCATCCTGCTCCACTACCGCTGCTCAGGCACGCTGAGCCGTGATCATCTGGCAACATGATAGCTGTGCCAGGCAGTGAAAATGAGACACTGACACACACAGTGAATTATGCATGCACGGTGCATGCATGTACATAAACACATTGGCTTCTTGACCCACATTTTGTCCATAACCACTGATGGTGAAATACTCAGAATGTCTAGTAATTTTCCCTCCCATTCTTTTTTCACATTTGTCAGTGAAAGTCACTGGCTTGGACCCTAGTTCGTCAAGCATTTTTGACATGTGGAAAATGTTGCCAGCTGTGAATTTCAGTGAAAAGACGAAAATGGAAATGCAAAACCTGTGGCTTTATGTGGATTAGGCCTAGTCCAAGAATGAATGAAAGGCTACTGGAGTTCCTACTTGACTGAGTTGACTGAGTTTACATGCAGGCAGGGTTTAAGAATAGCGATTATATGGATTTAGGCGTTACTCTTAAGACTAAATAACAACATAAATGGAGTTCTCTACTCTTTTGCAAAATAAACATCAGCGAATTACTTTATTTACAATTCCTGATTCAGGCGTTGTACCCACCCTCTCCACAAAAACACACATACTTCAATGTTCCACATCGACTCCCTCCCACGCATTTCTGACATTTTACAATTAGTGGTTATTGGCTTGGTCCCTAAATTGTCAAACATTTTCAACAGAACTGGATGAACAGGACAGAACAGGAACAATCTCACCCCCACTCCTAACGCTAATTACAGGTCAGAGATGGCTGCGTACGCCAACGGGATGAGAGACAAACAGATGGGATTCAGGGTGGTTAGACGGCACAGTGAGAGCCACGTGGCCCCGGTGTTTAAATCTAGGTAATCTGAAGCATAAACAGGTATTAGATGCACTGAGCTTCCACTGAGCTAAAAAGACTGTTTTGAGGATTAAGAATAGCCCAATTCTCCTATTGATATAAGAATCAGCAAGGGACTAAAATTACTAATTTGTAGAACTACTCTTCATGCTGCTGCTGCACAGCTAAACAGGTATTAGACGACTGGCTTTGTGTGGATTAAGTCTAGTCTAGAAATCTTTATTTACTTTATTTACAACATCTGATTCATGCTTGGTACCCTCCCACTCCACAAACACACCTTCCATTCACAAGCAGTAAAAATAAATAAACTATTAAGAGATTGTGTTACAACCAGAGAGAGAAAGTGAGAGGGAGGGAGGGGCAGAATTACAGATGTAGTATGATGAGATGAAATAGAAAAAGATGAAGACACACACACACACACACACACACACACACAAAGTTATAAGAGTGATGAATGCTCTGTGGGCAGGTTTCAGATTGAGAAAGCAGGGGGATTACTGGAGCTAATCAGATTACGCTGGTCTCTAATCCGAGACACCGGCACAACCCGCGTACCTAACGGCACCAACGCTGACCCACTGCACTGTAGACACGCACACACACACACACACACACACACACACACACTAACTGAGAGCGAAGGACAGGACAGGTCAAGATAAGACGCTAACTGGCTGAGTGTATGGTGTCAGTCTGAGCCAATCGTATCTGACATATGGTTTGCTGTGGCTGGTAGAGATAAGCAGTTGCAGGACGGGGACACTTCATATGACCCTACAGTGACTCTCCCCTACCAGAGCACGTCAGAGCACTTCCATGACCTTAAAATTGGATTCCTTCTTGGTTTGTTAATCTTGTTTTCCCAAGGGGGTAAACAGTCTGGTTTCCACTCCAGAAACACCATTTAATGCAATAAATGTGTGAAACAAAAACAGGTTGTTGCCTAATACCACATCCTGAGACAGCGTTACGTTTAAATGTTCAGCAAATACTCAAATGTATGCAATGAGCAAATGCAAATGTAAGCAAATGCAATAAGCAAATGTAAGCAATAAGCAACGGTTTTACCTCTGGCTCACTCCAGAAGAGTGATCACTAGTCTGGACGTGTGTGTTTGTGTGTGTACCGTGTCGCTGAACTACGCCAGCACAGACCAGCTTGCCAAGAGGTACCACACATTTACATTACATTACATTACAGTCATTTAGCAGACGCTTTTATCCAAAGCGACTTACAATGAGTGCATTCAACATAGGTAGGCAAGAAAACTACTAGTCACCAGAAACCTAAACAAGCAACTAAGAGCATAACTAGTTTCTTTCTTTCTCCCGCTCATGGTCTGCTCTCTGTATAAAGGCTTCTCTCTCTCCTCTCCTATCCAATTTCTCCCTCTGCCCTTCTCCTTCTCTCTTTCTCCCCCACCTTCCCACTCCATCACCTCCCTGCCTCCCCTCCATCTCTTTCTGCTCCAGTTCTGACCCGTCCCAGTCAGTGTTGAGGTCCGGCTAGCCAACCAGTCAGCAGGTCCGAGACCTTGAGACCGGCTGGCTGGTTGGCCGTCGGTCCTTACCGCCCACTGAGGGGGAGCACATTATTTTTGCTAACATACTCCTAGAAAAAAACGTGACTGGGTGGAATAGCTACCAAATCCGAAAAATAACTCCAGGATAAAAACAGCCCCAGTTTTATTCCAACTTGGTGTCAGATATATGGTGATGTAAAGGGGATACTGTCACATTTATATGTATGTCTATTTAGTTAGTGTGTTTCCTCAGGCGCCAACAACAAAGTTTTACAATGTGGTGTGTCTGCAGGTTTCAGAAAGCCATAAAAAAAAGAGGCTTTTTAAATGCTAGCTGGAAGCAAAGTTTCAGAGAATTCACACAGCCTGAGGGAAGCAGGGAAAGACTGTCAACTTGTGTGCTCCACTTTTATAATTTTAGCTTTCAGAATTATTTTTTTTTGCAACCTCAAATTATTTTGTGAGCAATTGCAGGTTCATCTAACAAAAACAACTCTTATTAAAAGCTGAAAACGTGTGTCTAATCCGCCCCTAAACTGGTTATTAGAGAAATCAAGTTACTTTGAAGAATGTTAACGCTGTAATGGAAATATTGCCTTAAGCGGATTACTCCAGTAATCGGGGTATTGATGTAAACGGCCCGCTGAAAAGCCATAGCGCTCCTGATCTAAGACAATACATACAAACTCACCCAGGGTCCATTCACATTCAACACACATACTTGGCGCTGAATAAGTCGACTTCTCATTCAGCGTGTTTGTTTGTTATTTTTCTCTTCCGCCACAACACAGATTTATTCTCATTCACCGCTTTCTACCCTCTCTCCCGACTGTTTCCCAATTTTTTTCCTGTCACCTTCTCCCACTCTCCACCTATCTCTTTGAAGAGTACAGCAACCGACAGCCTCGCCGCAGACAGGAAGAGAACCAGCCATAGGAACACAGCAGGCCTTGGCAGCACACACACAGGCAGCAGGGGGGATATAAGCCTCTGAGGACACAGTGTTACCTGGTTAACGTTTTCTTTCTCCTCGTGTCATCTAAGCAGCGGAAAGGCATAATGTCACTTTCAATATTTTAGAATGTAGACCATAGAGGTTACGAGCATTAGTTTGATTTCTAGGACATGAACCCAGCGGACCTGAAAGTCTAGGCCGAGAAGTTCGAGGTTGAGCCGAGGATTCAACGAGAGCCCAGCAGTTACCACAGTTTGCCTCTAGGGGGCACAATTCAATTCACTCAATTCACCTCCTGTCTCTGTTGTGCCGTTATAAGAGGCTTTCCCTGAGTACAATTATGAGTGGAGGTACAAACTGTTGTGTGTTTGCTGAAGTGGGTTGTGTCATTCTTTCATGCAGCTAATGAGTAGAACCCAAATGAAAAGAGCTGTGTTTCTCTGTGCTGCCCGTCTCGTCTCTGGCTACACTTCACAACATCCTGTGGCCTTAATGAGGTTTAGGCTGGACTCCAGGGCTAAACACCAACTAATCCGCTTCCACAGATTCACAGAAAATAGTCTGGGTTCAGATGAGCTTCATCCAGGATGGGCTTACAATACAGGAGTTTGACCGGCGCTAGCCCCGGTCATGCAGTCCAACACACATTCGGGGTGACTGAGGTTCAAAGCCCATTTCACGAGTCAGGAGAGAAAGAAAACGAGTTGCAGCCTTGCAGTTCTGCAAAAGAGCTTGGATTGTGGAGTGACTTGAACAAATTCAAAAGAAAAAAAATCAGTCATGCTTGGTCGGTGAAGTAAAGAAAAAACATTTTATAAAACCTTTTACCATTGCCTTCAGGATTCCTCAGGAGTACACTGAGCTAAAACTATTTTGCCTGGGATGTCAGGTGAATTGAAGTATTTATGAGAATTTATATATGAAGTATTTCATGTTGGACAATGGAGTATTTAGATGTTCTTTGGATAAAAGGTTATCGTTATCATTAGGCGGTCCAGGTTAAAAATGGATGCAAGTTTGCTTAATGAGGCGTAATTCTATTGGCTGAGCCTCAGGGAAACACACAAACAAAAAAGGTCAGGGGTATTGTCATCATCGTCGTCATTTTAATAAAATAATTTATTTAATTTAATAATTGCCGATCAGAGCTAGGAGGGAGGTCACCAGTCTTTGTCAGACGTCTCTTAAGGAGTGGATGAGGTCACGCCGGCACAGAGGGAAGCGACTTTATAGGAGACACGCCGTTCTCGCAACACACGATTTTCTGAAGAAACCTTTACTGCTCTCACCCGCCTCTTTTCCTCCATTCTCTTTACACAGAACGCCCCTCATTGGTGGACAGCAGGTGAGACACAATAACCACTTCCTGTTGCGAGTCATGTGACCCAATGTTGTTAAAGATGGCCGATTTCCTTTTGTGCACCGCCCCATCTATGCATGTGTGTCGCAAGTGAGTTTAAGTGAGTTTAATTGTGTTTTTAAAGCAAACTGGTTTCAATAGTCAACAAAACATTAGAGCCGCGCTACTCAACACGCGGCCCGAGGTTAATATTATTGCGGCCCGCGGGCCACAGGTCAAAAATATAATATTCTCATTTCAATGAACACAAACCATTTCTAAACTAAATTCTTAATGACCACAAGATGGTGATCGTGCATACTGTGCTTATTTAGCAATCGTGGGCTCAACAAAGAAGATAAACCAACACATGATCAGCGACAAAAACGCTCGGCGCTGGCACTGCCATTGATTTCCTATTTGGCAAGCGGTGCCGTCGATTCTAGCGTCGCTGCCGCCGTCGGCGTTGTGCACCTGGGCGCAGACGCTGGGAGAGCCCCTGGCGCTGCGCTCAAAGTTCAACTATAATCAACTTTGACATTCGCGACGCTGATCTCTGCGACTCGCAACCAATCACAGCACAGTTTGATATCATAACCGCGAAATAAAATAAAAAAACAATGGAGGAGAAACTTGTTTTATGTGTGTCGGAGCATCCCGAGTTATACAACATGACGCTTAAATCATACCACGATCTGACTAAAAAGTCTGGCATGGAATGATGTCGGTTTACAGACGGGACTACCAGGTTGGTTGACAGCTTAGTACAGGTTCGTATATGCAGCCAGTCTATATTCACTTCTATGGCTGGCTAGTATGATCATTGGCGGTGTGGTTAGCTACGGCTGATGCGGGCTGTAGTCCGAAATTGAACTCCACTCTATTCTTTCCTGAATGCTGTCATTTTAAAAACTCGACAGTGTGAAAGTAATGAATGTAATGTAATTCTCCTGGCGCTGACCACGTGAAGGGGTCGCGCTCAACCTGGTGTTGACGCCGACGCTTTGCATGGATCATGTGAAAGCCCCAACTGTGCAGGAAGTCTAGCCTCGCCTACTCTCAAGTCATGGCAAAACCGGCAAAACGTAACATTTCTGATGAACACAGGGTATTTCAAAAAACATGGGAGGAAGAATTCGCTTTTGTTGAGGTAAATAACAAACCAATGTGCCTTCTTTGCCAGAGAACAATAGCAGGACCAAAACGGGCAAACGTTCATGTCACCATGATATCTATCACATTGACTTGGAATTACATATCCATCTGGGGATAATTTGATATACTCAGACCTGATTTCAATTTAATATGCCTATATTTATTTTATTAAACATTCTTGTGATTTATTGCAACAGCAATCTAACACTTTTACATTTAATGAATAAAGCCTTATTGTCATTTTATATCCATGTGGCTTGAAATAACACTAAAAAATAGTTTTATATGACCAAGAAATTTGCGTTGCGGCCCTTTGACACAGCTGTATCTTGCTGTGTGGCCCTTGAGCTATGTAAAGTTGAGTAGCCCTGCATTAGAGCATTATCCCTAGGGGGGCGGGGTGTGTGTGTGTGTGTGTTTGTCAGTGACATTTTTTCACCATTATATATCATCAGTTAGTGGTGTTCAATGCATTCCTGGGGCCAAATGTAGAAACCATGCGTACGCACGAAAAGTGTACTTACGCCATTTTCCACGCACTCTGAATGTATAAAAATCAACGGGTGGCGAGATTTCTTTTGAGTCAGATTAGTGTGATGTTGCGAGTTGGCAAAAAAGCATAATAAAAGTGTGAATTTGGGTGACATTTTATTTAGAGCTTTTTTCTTTCACTACATTGTGTTAGGATGTAATCTACAGTTTAAAAAAAACCTTCACTATGATTACATAGTGATGCGTGAGTGGTTAACAACCTTTTTTTGACAAGCCTTCATTTCGTTCTATCTTGAGTAAATATGTTTGTCACTATGCATTATAATAATTATAATGATAATGATCTTATATAAATAACAAATAAATACATGATCTTTATATAAATAAAGATTATTATTCTGTATTATTGGGGAGTAAGAATAACCTACACTATATAAAGGCTGTAGCCGTGCGTCATGGCTGTGCCAAATGATACAATGGCTGCTTTGGCGTTGCTGGAAGATATTGCTATTGCGCAATTGACCGTACTGATTTTCTGGTCCATGATGATGACTGGCTAATGCGCAGCTTTCGATTTCCAAGAGCTGTTCTCTTGGAATTGTGTACTGAACTGGGCCCTGTGTTGGAACGGCACCTTCCATCCCCGTCCATCTACAGGTATTGACAACAATCTGTTTTTTAGCGACGGGGACATTTCAGCGGGAGCTTGCGGACAGATCAGGGATATCCAGAGCTGCCCTGAGCCGGGTCATGCCCATGGTTTGGGGTGGCATCATTTCTTTGAGTAATAGATCATCAGGTTCCCTTACAGCAGCTGAACAGGCCAACATCAAAATGCAATTTACAGCGATGTCCGGTTTCCCAAATGTAATATATGGATATAATATTGTTTTGTATAATATGTATACAATATTTTATACCCTCAGGTGACAATGGGTATGCATTGAAGCCATGGCTACTTATGGCTTTTAAAAGGGAGATGGTTTTCGGTTACTTTCTGCCATTCAACTTGTTTCATTTGGTTGGTAATGCCAGAGCTTAGGCTTCCAAATAATACGCAGTTTCTTCTGTCATTTTCTTTTGTCATTATTTCAAGTTCACAGTCGGTAAAATTGCGTTTCTTCTTCTTCTATTGCTTCTTAAATGCTTCCGCCGTTTCTCCTCAAAAATAAACGAAATGCTGGTCCTTTATATGCAAACCAGGCAATTGGGGGTGTGTTGGAATCCATTCATAGTAAATTGTGGGCGTGGTCAGAAGGCACGTGCGCACAATTTCAGGATGATTGAGATGTATGAAGAAAAAACACGTGGGAACAGTATGTGGGGTTTTATACATCTGACGAAAAGACTGTGCTGTTGTTTTGTGCTTTTGTCCTGTTTTGTGCGTACACAGATTTCTACACCTAAATATACACAGAGTTTTATACATTTGGCCCCATTCTTGTACCCACTTCCTGTCAACCTGCCTCGTACTTCTCCTTCAGTTAGAGATAACAATAGCGCAACAAGAAGGCACACCTTACGCAAAACAACATGCCATGGCTGCTTGGCATTCTGGTCTATCTTGGCTACTGTGGGTGGAAAAACTGGTGTCTCTTCCTCTCCTATGAAGAGGAACAGATTGATTGTTGTTGCTGTTTGTTAACAGAGTGAACAAGTGCTTTTTCCTTAAGAAAAAAATGTAGGAGCTTATGAAAATAATTCCTAAATCTATATCAAATCTTGGAGGATGGATTAACAAACGGGCCTGTGGGGCCCAGGCACAGGGACCCAAAGGTCAGGGGCCCTCAATGGGGGTTCCTTGAACATGTCATGGATTTTACCATGACAGTGAATTTGTTTCTACGGGCTTCTATTGGCAGCAATTCACTCAAGCGTCTTCAAACACTTACCAATATCTTGCTGTTGGACATGTATAGCCTTTTTCAGAGATGTGTTTACCCTTGTGCAGATACAGAACTACTGCATGTTCAATAATATAAAATGTGAGATTCAACATTTCGATGTAGACAGGGTGCAGAAACCAAATTTAAATACATAAATAAGATTGTAAAATTGTGTGTAAAATGATTGCCCAGGGGCCCTTGGACGGGTGAGATACCTTTGCCGATCTGAACGAAGCCGATGATGATGATGAGTCCGAGCGCCAGGAGCTTGGCCGCAGCGAAGCAGTCCTGGACCCTGGTAGCTGCCTTCACGCTGTAGCAGTTCACAAAGGTCAACACGACTGGAGAGAGAGAGAGAGAGAGAGAGAGAGAGAGAGAGAGAGAGAGAGAGACTGTGTTCAGTGGAGACGTTCAAAAAGGACATAAACTGCCTCAAACTTGACTGGAAAGCTGAGGAGAGATGCCCTTCACCCAGCCTGTTGGATACGCTGCATCAGACTGTGTTTATGCGTCTGATAGGAAACCAGCTTCTCCTACTGCAGGCTTTCAGGCCTCCTTTAAATGCTTTTTGGACAGATACAGGCTGACATTTGGCTGTATCTGGATCATTTTGGGATTTACACGTCCTAGTTGAGCACTACCTACATTTCCCCCTTTTTTCTCCTGTGTTTGAGCTGGGTTGAAGGGCATTTTGGACGCTCCTCGGACAATACAATAATAATAAGGCGATGTTACCCTGAGGGCCTGTTAATTTCCTACCCTGGTTTCCTGGTTGTGTGTTTCCGTGTGTGTGAGATGGCTCTCTCAGTACACTGGGAGTGGAACAGAGTTCACAGAAATGGTTCGTGAGGGTATAAAATCCTTCCCACCCTCCCTCCCTCTCTTTCTCTTACACACACACACACACACACGTAGAGTACTACCCGCAAACTCCACCACACACACAGAGTTGTGGAACTGGCCCCTACACCAGGACCCCATTACGAGTGATTAACTAAAGCAGCAGGTCCTTTCAAAGCTCCTAAATCAGGCTGGGGCCACAATAGAAAGACGAAAGACAGCACAATGAGACTCTGTGTTAAAGAGTCCAAGACACAGACAGAGTGTACTGTAAAAGGCTGGACTGGGCATGCGCACACACACACACACACACACACACACACACACACACACACACACACACACACACACACACACACACACACACACACACACACACACACAAGGATTCAAATTACACAAATTGCCACAGAAATGGGTCAGTGGAACAATAACTTGCATCAAATACACACAGACACACTTTACAGGTAGATGGATAAATTTCCCCACTAAGTGTGTGTTCACACCTGCTGGATGGGCTGAGGCTGAGAGACAGACAGACAGACAGACAGACAGACAGACGTACAGAGTTATGAAATCTTGGCTCTTCGCCCCACAACGACCCTGATCACCCCGCTGCCTGGAGCCCGCCACAGACACGCACACATTAATACACACACGAAGAGTCACGCATACAAGGCAGGCAACATTCACCACACACACACACACACACACACACCAGCGTGTCTCTGTCCATGGCCGTGTCATGTGGTCTCAGTCACTTTGAGGATTAGGGACTAGCACTGAGCTGGCACCACCCACCCACACACACACTATGCATCAACACAGAGACAATGCAACAAGGAGATATAGAGAGGCGAGGAGGCCTAAATGTTTGTTGTGTGAACGTAAAGACAAACAGACAAATCACAGACTGTTTAGAAACGGAGGCTAACAAGCTACAGCAGCTAATAAACCACGGTTAATCTTGTCAGGCTAAACCCCCGACACAAACATGCTGCTTTTGGCTAAGTCTCATTACAAAACATGTTTTCGACAAATGCACATAAACACACACACACACACACACACACACACACACACACACACACACACACACTTTTGAGCTAAGCCCTGGACACTCACAACAGCCCAGCTAAATGTCTGGATGCTAGCTAACAGTCTTCACATGTGTGCTCTATGCACCTGGCATTGATTTTCTATCCTTTAAACGTGTCCGTTTTTCCATTATTCAAGTTGTACTTGAACAAAGTTCATGGCCTTCTTGTCATGAAACGTGGGCAGTTGGTCAAATTTAAAAAGTGGGACATAATGGGGCACCCGTTGTCGAGGTTTTCCCCTCAAAATGTACATGAAATTTATAGTTAACAAGAGGGATGCACTGTGGCGATTTGTCACCACAAGATGCCGTCTATGTTCATGCAACCTCAAACTGCCCCCTGGTGATTATAAAACACCAATTATGAATGGGTTATCCCTGGGACGAGCACTGATTTCAACTAGCTCATATGGTAATTATGAAATAGCTGGAAATTCAAGGCAATCTGCCATAGACTAAAACCGCAATCCGTTTGTCATAAACCTGCTGAAGGAAAACACATTAACTAATGGGGCTGATTCGTGTAAAACACGTAGCAGAATTATCTTGAACCATTAAGACGAATCAACCCACCTGATTCTTTAGTTTTGAAAGTTGCAACTGTGATAAAAGCCTGTTGTGGTTTTGCAGGCGCACAACAGGGCTCGGATAAAGCTACTAACTCTGAAATGGATAAATTAACGAATGAATAAAAACACATGGAGATAAGTAAACAATAACAGTAAATAATAATAATAATAATAATACATTCAATGTTATCTGGTGGGCGTCACTTTATCAGACCCCAGCACGCGAGTATTGCGCGCCAGTGGCCCGCGTCACCACGTAGTGCATGCCTCATCCTATACCTAGTTTACACCAGCCGGTACACACAACACCGTCTCGAATTGCATCATCCCACCCAAACGTGGCTACTTTACTTACGGATGCAGAGACACGCCACCAACTTGGCCCCGGTCTCCGGCACCGGACAGTCGGGGAATATGGGCTTGAGGAGATAGGTGGCAAAAACGTAGGCGACGATGTACTGCGAGGACGGCCGGATGATGAGCAACTCGATCCAGAGTTTGAGGAATGCCGGCAGGGAGCCGTAGACCTCCAAGATGTAGGCATAGTCCCCGCCGGATTTGGTGATGGTGGTTCCCAGCTCGGCGTAGCAGAGGGCCCCCACCGTGGAGAAGACGCCGCACACTGCCCACACCACGAGGGACAGCCCCACCGACCCGGCCTCTCTCACCACGCCGGTCGGGCTGACAAAGATGCCCGAGCCGATGATGGTACCCACGATGATGGCCACGCCGTTCACCAGGGTGATGGTCCTCTTCAGTGTCACCCCGTTCTCCCCTCCTTCTCCCCCGGCGTTGTTCGGATTCTTGTCGCCGCCTTTTCCACTCCGACTGGAGTCGCCGTTCTCCCCGCTCGGCGACAGCATCTTCTCCGTGACCTGCCTGTCCTCCTCCCTGTCCGCTGACGCATTTGAGTTTCTATTCTTTAAACTTGACATCGGTGCTGCTCGTCTGTCTTTCTCGGTGCCGTTTTTTCTTTTCCCACAGCGGACACAAAGCTTCCTGCTTTGATGCTACTCTCCGTCGCCGGCCTCTTTCTCTCTCTCTCTCCGTCCAGTGTGTGATGCCGTCGGGGCTCAAGCAGTCCTCTGTGCCTGTCTGTGAGTCAGCAACGTGCTTTCTCGTATCTCTACCCAGTCTGAATGAGCTGTGGAAAGTGGCATAACGGCCTCCTCTCAGACCCAGCCTCCCTTCCGCCCCACATGATGCAAGTTGTGCCGAGTTTTGCATCCCTGTCGGGAACTCTTAAGTACCCACAATACCCACATTATGTGATGTGAAAATGATTTGATGGGGGGACATCAGGAAAAAAAATAAAGGGGTGGATTATTCGGCAGGGCTTGTTTTTTACCTTCCGAGAAATGCATCCTCTTTTGTAAGGCCAGGTGAGGTTCACCCGCATGAAATTTACATTGTGAACCCTTAAGTACACACACCATGTGTGGATTGGCTGGCTTGTAGTAAAACGCATGTTCTGCGCCCTCCCGCGATGCGAATGCAATTCTCCGTCGGGATGCAAAACTCGGCATAATGCAATTCTCGACAGGGTGCAAAACTCGGCATTACACTGTCTGCTGCGCTTCACTGTTCTGAGCCACCGGCACACCCCGCCATCTAGCGGCCTCTTCCTTTTTCCCCAGATCTCCGTACTACGGCAGGCAGATCTGAAAAAAGCTTAAATGATCCTTGATAAAACAGCAATGGAAAGACCAGATTTATCCCTAAAGACTTCTAAATGAGTGAATCCATCTGAACCAAGCTGGAAAACCAGCATGACCAGTTTTAATGGTGGTGTGATTAGAGGGAATTTGAGTGTGAGAATAGTCCGAGGGTAAGCCAGCAGGAGTGGGGATCCTGACTTGGTATCATTGGTATCTGAGAATGGGTGCTTCCATGGTTTAGGTCCATTCTATTTCATAGAACGCACCGCGTCTTCCACAACACTTCACAGTGCTGCAATATGGACTTTGGTGTGCCACAAATTGTCCGCAAATTCCTTATTAATTTTCATTTATTCATTCAGCAAAAATAGCCAAATATTCAATGCCCCAAAATTAATTTTCGTTTTTACCGTTCACAAACAAAAACATACGTGAAAGGAAATCATTTCACGTATATTTTTGTTTTAGTTTTACAAGTAGACAAGAAAGAATAAGTTCAGTTTTACTTTTTCCACAAAATCTAGCTTTTTATTTTTATTTCAGTTTATGACAATGTTTTTTAACACCTGGTTTTCATCTCAGTTACAGTTTACTGTAATAACCTTGCCTGGAACTAACTAGCTCATCACTAACACGTCTACTGGCTGATGCAGGTGGTGAGGCTTAAACATGGCATGGCAAACAAAAGTTGTCCTAAACACAATCTCCCTGGTGAAACTTGACTATAATGCCCATTGTCCAGACTGAAATTGAGACCATGAAAAATTGGAAGGATTGGATGGTGGTTTTATTGTTTGCCATGACTCAGCACACTAACTGGAAGATCAAGTACAGAGACAGAGACAGAGGCTGGAGGCAGAAGTTCTCAAAAAAAAAAGGGCAAGTCTTTACTGGAGAGTAAGGAGATGCAGTACAGAACAGGCAAAATACAGATAAGGAACTTACTGGTACTTGACTGGGAAAGCTAGATCGCCAACATTACAAGTGACCAACACAAAGGAGTGCCGATTGAAGCCACGGCACTAATATTCCTGAAGTTTTCATTTCTAACAACACAGGAGGAACGTCTGATGCAAGTAGAGAGGGAAGGTAGGGGAGAGGGGGATGTTTCATGCTCGATGGTAGGGACTCTGCAGACAAGTTCCACCATGAGAAGGGAGAAGAGTCGAGGCCGGCTGGAGCGATAGCCAGGCGCACAGGGCCACAGGCTGGTGTGTAGGGCTGGATCATGTCCTGGAGACATGGGGATGCAACTCCCCTAAGTAGCCTTGAACGCCGGCCGGGTCCAGGGTTTGGATTTCATACGTGCAGTCGCAGGCAGCCGGTGCACAGAGAATTTGGGGAGGCTGAAGACAAGGTGGGCCGCAATGCTCTGGAGATGAGTTACATTCATCGAGAGCCCATCCAAGAGGGACACACACACTCACACACTAACGAACTGTAATACGATTCTCACTGCATGCTGTGGCTGTCTCTCATACCGTCCCACAAATACATGAGCACATAACATGCTGCTATATGAGGTTCATATCAAACCATGGCACATTACATCACTGTGTGCCTGTCTCACATCACACACACACACACACACAGGCAGTGGGGGACCTGGTGAGCAAAAATGGTCTGAGTGCTTTGTAGGGTTGGGATTTGAAAGTCCCTCAGCCAGACAGACGCACACACACACACACACACACACTTGAGAGGTGTCCGTCCGACGGGACACAACCCCCTTAATGCACATGGTACAGACACACACACGCGCACACAGACAGACAATTTCCTGTGCTCCGACGAGGTGGACAAGGTCAACGTTTAACGGCCAAATCCAGCCTGAAGGTGTGCCCTGATATTGGCGCTGTCCGTTTTAGGAATGCAGGACCATCATCTCCGGTAGAGCCAGAGATAAAGCGACACAAATGCGCCTTAATCCTTGTCTGGTTCCCCTAACTCCGTCTGTCTGACTCCCTGGCCCTTTCGGAGGGCCCCCAGAGGCCTCCAGGAGACATGGGGGGAAATAAAGGAACATCCTAGTCTGTTTTCACATTTTTATTGACTTGGGAAGGGGGGGTCTGATATCAAAATGTGTGTAACATATTTTAAGAAGTCGGTGTTTGAAGTGTGCGTTTGTTGGGGGGGGGGGTGTTCACTGAGAAGAATGAGTCTCATTCAACTCCATTCTCCATGTATGGTGTCATTCAATGCACCCTACCACACATCTGGGCAATAAAAACCAGACCCAGCTCTAAGTGGGAGACATCATGAGAGGTAGTCTTGGTTGGGTCGAACTGCTGCAGCATGTGGGTTCAAGTCCTGGTTCATGGCGCGATGACGCACTTCTCTCTAGCTGCAGTCTTCAGCTTCCTGTAGTGGACGATTGACAGCCTCTATCTCACGCCGGTGGGATTATCAGTGCTACTGTTTCTCAAATTTAAGGCCACATTTTCCAAGACCAGTGATTTTTTTTCCATCGGTCTTTCACTCCTTCCACAATCTGCAACGCCAGAAACTGAAAGCGCTAGCTCTGAAGAACAGCGCCCTCTTCCTGTTCTGTGCCATATTGCAGTGCGCTAGATTTGCCGCCCAACCCGGTGACACCTGAAGTACAAAGCAGGCCGGTAGAGCCTGCCAATCAGGTGCTAATCTGGTTTGTTTACGGTAATTAAACTACTGTCTCAAAATGAATGTGGTAGCGATTTATCGATGTGGCACCTTTTAAATCATATTATTCAATTCATGCTGATAAAATTGCGCCGATAAAATAGATTCTTGAGTTTAGACGTGCAGATTCGAGCGAAAGGATGCAGCGCTCATGGGAAAAGGTTAGTAAACAAAGAAACAACACTGTGGTGTGGGTGTGGGCGTGGGAGAGGGCCAGGCCTTTGACAGCTGTGGAAGTATCGCATCCACTCTCAGCTCCTCTCGCAAGGAATGTGGATGTAGGCCGACCGCTGAAGATATCAAACACTCAAACACGCACACACACACACACACACACACACACACACACACACACACTGTACACATACACAGATAACCCCGTAAACAATCCGGGTCCACCCCACATTGTTCACAAAACACATGAAATCAAGGTGAGAGAAGAGCGTCTTGCTTAGCACGTGCTGGGATTTTGCAGCATGTCATTCTTGCATCATCCTTGTCTTTTTTCAACAAGGAGCTGCTAATAATGAACCGTGCCCCTACTTTATATAGCGTTTCTAATGTTGCCCATTCATACGCCGGATGAAAAAAGATGTATGATGTGCCTTCAGAACAGCAGTTTTACAAAGATAATGAAGGGTACAGGGTGAGGATGAACAATTGTATGAGGCGTCACTCAGTGCACAAGTCTATTAAACCTTAGAATATAACGCAGACTTCAACTGAATGAGTATGTTAACCTTTTCCATCTCCTTGAATGAATTCGGCCTGTATGGGGGAAAGATGAAAAAAAAAAAATTATATCTATAATGAAAAAATTAAAATAAAATCCATCAAAATCCACAGATATATATATATAAATAAATAACACTGAACGATTAGGACAATGCATTACCAAGAAAAATGTTCTGTGTATATAATCGTTCATTTCTGGGCCAGTCCTTAGTGGTCAAACACACTATTGGTTTATCACTTGTGTTGCTCCACTGGATTTGCCTTATTTGGCTGACCTTACTTATTGCTCCTTCAAAATAAAATTCAGTTTTTAAACTCGCAGTATTTAAACTAATGAAGATTTATACTATTGTGACTAGAATTACGTTAAACAGGCTCCTAACTGTTTTGGACCCCCCCCCCCCCCCCCCCCCCACACACACACACATCACACACAGACACACATCACAGCAAAAACATGGATCACATGGATTTGTCGAGCCCTTTGTCTGGAAACACATCCCAGAGGCTGAGGAGGAGAGAAGTGAATACAGGAGGAGGAAGGTGAGGAGGAAGAGCAGATCGGGATGGAGGAAGAGCAGCTGGGAGATCAGAGGGAGAAGGGCCTCTCGCTGCACGTTCCTGTTTACATCTGCGCCTGTATGGAGAACCGGAGGGGTCCTCGGCCGCTTGATCTAAAACGACTCTCCTCAAACAGAGAACGCAAGAACTGGAACCCGCTTTGTTCACCCCTCTGCTTCATTGATGGCCAGTACGGTGCGGACATCAGCGGTACTTCTCTAGTGTCTGTGGAAATAGTATTAGTAGAGAAATCACATGCACATGAAACTAAATTGGACGTTCAAAGTAGTTTACAGCCGTCTTTGAAGTTTCGTTCCCAATTGTTCTGTCTGCCTCAAACCAGAACAAAATATCTTTCCACAGATGGAGCTCTACTTATTCTATTCATTCATTCATTATATAATAAATATAAAATATATATTATTATATTATATAATTCCTAAGTTAAGTATTATACAAATATACAAATTCTGGCTTTAACCTTTATATTCCTTTGCAACTTCTTCCACATTCACCCAGTACAAAGACACACGTGCATGGATAAAGTCACACACACACACACACACACAATGCACAGTTCAAAGTGTAGGGGTCTCCAGTCAGTCTGTCCAGACCCATACAATCAGGGGAAGCCCAGCAGAGACCGAGTGGTTTGTCCCGGTAGGCCCAGGCCTCTCACCCCCGCAGCCAAGGACAATAAACACCCCCAGAAGGTCCGTTTGAATCCGCAGTTGTCCGGTTTGAATCAGGTGGAGACCCAACTCAAACCAGGCCAGGGTTACAGTGTATAAAACAGTGTAAACAACCCACCCTTAGGACCCCAGGCCACAGGGCGGTGCACCCAAACATCCCCTCTCTGTGTCAGAGGGCTTCAAAGGTTTTAATGGGGATGGGGGAGAGAGTGAGTGTGCAGACTATGGCCTGGGGAAGGCGGGTGTGTTGGTAGGACAATGGGGATCTATAAATTCCCCAGAAAGACGGGGACAGTTTGTGCAGCACCACCTTTCTAAGAACTCCATTTGGTGTTACTTCAACACACCCTCACACTCCTTCTGCCACGTGTGCTGCAAGCCCTCAGCTCAAAACGTGATTGTTTCTATGATATTGTGATATTTGCGTTGTGCATCGTGATATTTCTTCAGTTTGTTGTTTATCTGTTTGACGTTCCTGTCGAACCCCACAGAAGCCATCTCGCGCTTGATTTGTTCCAAGAATGGTTTTGTTCTTGAAACTCCCCCGAGTTTATGTTGTATTTCTGTCGAGGACCACAGTGCAAAGAGACAAGTTTGTCTCCTCCACGGACCACTGTGGTTTCAACTTTATGTACATTTCTGCAATTTCCCTTGGGATAAATAGTCTCTTTCTTTCTTTCTTTCTGGCGGTAACAAACTTAGTGGGTCTTGGTTGGTCACGATAATCCCGCCCCCAGCCCCTGACGTTAAGCGGTTCTTGGTTCTAGACCAGCAAAGTGTTGGTGCCTCTCTGGAACCAGTTTTCCTGGCCGAGAGGCGGTTCTTTTGCTGTCTTTCTTCCTTCTCAAGATAATGAAATTGCATCATGCTGCGTATCACCTTCAAGTACCTGCTCTACTTGCTTGGTGCCTTTTGCACCCGGATTAACTGTCTTTTCCAGGTCTAGTTACAACATTAAAATATCTCCCCATGGGGAAATACTACAAACACAAACAACATACATACATGCTTTTCAAACATTGATTACTTTATTGTTATACATGTATAACAATAAGTTATAAATGTATTCATATATCAAATTATTTAAAATCATCTTTACTGTACATCCATATTATCTGGTCAACACAAACTGGTTAGTTTTCAGCATTCCCCTGAGGAGCAGGGGCTTCTGGGAGCAAAACAGTTCCTGGTTGCACAGCTGGACCGGGCCAATAAAGAGCCATCCAGGTGCAGCAAGGCATGTTGGGAGGGGAGAGGGGCCTAGTAGAGCCCTGCAGGGCAGGAATGTTAGCTGCCCACTGATCAAACAAACAGCTCAAATATGTACTACATACATCTTAGTGTACAGCATGCACCACCACACAATGAGCCTGGGGCACACACCTGCTAAAACATCAAGCTGAACTAGAGGGGGGAGAACAAGTATCAACGATGTAAAACATCATGAAGACAGCACGACTACATTGAACAATTTGGAAAGGTAGACTCTGTGATACAACAAAACCAAGTCAGGAGAACTTCCATCAAAGATGAAAAAAAACTGAGATTTTCCATTTGTCAGCATCTCATTATTTCTAACATCTCTGGAAGACGTTACCTGAATTTCATCTCTGATGTCGGCTCGGGCAGAGATGGCAGTTTAGACACACAATTCTCCACAGATTGAACAGTACAGTGGCATTGGAATACACTGGTATACACCGGTAACGCATTCAGGGAAAAATAAAAAAGGCATAAAAAAAAGGAAACATGGAGGTCGTAGTGCATGAACACATCAATAAAACACTACTGTACAATGTGAAGGCAGTACTGGGTCCCTTGTCTCCAAGTTATTATGATATGTCTAATACCAACTCTCGACTGCATCAGCTGTTAAAAAAAAACATACCCAAAAAGGTTATTGATGAACATTCCCCAGACCACAACCTTAAAAAGCACATGGTGAAAAACCTTTCTCATCCTTTCATAACTTTGCCGCCTCTCCCATGGGGCCCCTTCAGTGTTGATCTAGTGCGTCCACAGGCTTCAGAACGAGTTACCATCATACCAAGAGCTTTCTGTGCATATCACTTAGCATCAGCGCAAATCTTTTCAGTACATATCCAATGAGCATTGTCCATTCAATGCATGGCTTCACGCTAGGCCTCAGCCACGGAGCTGATGGGAAGACCTGCTGGTGAGCCACCGGGGAGCTGGTGAGGGGTGTAAAGGGGTGTGTCTGTCTGTGGGGGAGGGAGAGGCTCTTCAGGAGGGGAGAAAGCAGAAGGGCGGGTGCAGGGGTTATTACGGTTATTGAGGGATCATAAAGACAACTGTAACCGCTCATCTCAACCGTACACCACCAGAGGAAACGCCAGCACGTCAATAACGTAACAGTGGCCAAATCCAGACGCTCACTTAGATGTGGTTTCCAGGATGTGCATTTTTTTTTTTTTTTTAAAGAGCTTCCTGCCCACATGCAACTGACGTGGAATCATACAGAAGAGGAGCCAAGTATGACATTTCATATCAGTATCTGTAGATCCCACACACCACGTTTTAACACAGCACACAGTCTACTTTCATGTTGTTCCATTCACTTGCGTAACAAGACGTTCCACTGACTGTGTGTGTCTCTCTCTCTCTCTCTCTCTCTCTCTCTCTCTCTCTCTAGTAAGGCACACCCAGTCTGCTGGATGTGGGTCCAAGCAGGCAGACTGCCAGACTTGCACTACATGATGCAAGACTGGATTTGACAACATCTTCATCGCCTTCATTGAGACAACTTCTATAATGCTGTTTATAATGCATTTGTCGGAAATAATAAATGTCCATCAATTCTGGGGAAAGTAAAAAAACAAAAACATCGAGGGCGCTTGATTTATCTTTATCAGCTGAGGTTTTCATACAGCTGATGCATGAGGCTTTTGGTTGGTCCCACTCTGTCGCCTGGATATCTACAATGTAGCTCCGTTATTAAACCTCTTATAATGCATCCACCTGCTGCTGTTTGCAGTGGACACCTTTGTGTGTTTTGACATCATTTCATAAAAAAAACAAAAAAGCAAAAACAAAGCAAAAAGCAGTTTAGGTCAGTATTTCTCTTTTTAAAAATCAATTCCCACCCTAAGAGAGTGAAGAACTATTCGACTTGTCCGGTCCTGTTGCGGTAATTAATCTCAGTCTGCTGCCACCAAAATAAGACAAAAAAACAAAAAAAATCATGACAGAGAACTATGGGAAAGTTACACCAAATTCATCTTAGAACCACTCCAATGGTCCTGAGCTTGTTGGCTGAGGCACAGTGTTGTGCTGTGGAGGGAGCTCTGCTGTGGCCAAAGGTTTTACTGCCGTGGCTACACTGTCAAATTCAATTTAATGACCTGAGCCTCAGAAATGTATCTGGCCAGTAAAGACTGAAGATGCATTGGGGGAAACATTTCCAACGGCAGTCACACAGAAAACATTTAAGGCACTGTGGTTACGGTACCTAGATTGCTGTTAAGAGTTACGGAAGAGAACTGATCGCTTCTATCAGAATATTGTTAGAATTCATTCATGCGCTACAGTAACCTGGCATGTTTGTGCGTATTAGTAACATGTGTATTGCAGGGTTCAGTAGAGTTCTTCAAAACTACATTAGGCGTTCAGAGGTTTGAATGTTGGGCAACACTGAAGTGCCAGACAGAATCAGACAATTAACCCACTCGACCGATCAGAGGAAAGAGATTAACAAAAAATATATCCAATGTGTATTTTCTCTATGGGAGAGGCACGCTCCTCAGACAGTAAATCACTCCGTTTCAAATCTCCTGGGCGTGGTGCAGTAAACTGGTAGCAGCTTCGACCTCCATATATGGAGAAAAAACCACAGCCAGGACGTCAGGACAGGGAGTAGTACTGCTGTAGTACCCACTGTGGCCAGCAGACGGCGCTGCTTCTATTCTCTATGTAAAGTTGCAAGTAAAAACTCATGTACAGTAACTCAATATAATATTGTAAGAGGCATAATAAATATGGTCAACGTTAATAAAATGCATAAAAACAACATATTTTCCTCACAACAACCACCACCACCCTTATGGGTTAAAAGGTAAACAACCGATGGGGAGTAAACCCTTGAACTACCCCAGAAACAGGAGGTCTAAAACGGTCTGTCGTTGTGATTGCCCTGTATAATCCATGTAAAATCATTTTTGATTTCGAAAAAAATAACCCTTTTCACTTTGTGAAAGTAAACTGAAAGTCTTGAGAGGCCGCTTTGTCACACTAAAGGAGTTAAAACTGTAAAAGTCCTGCTAATGGGGTGAATCTAAAGTGTGTTTTTCCGTTTCAGCTGCTGAATAGCAACATTGTGTTGCTATGACCACATAGTAAGTAGTAAGATTAACCCCCACCAGCATTGGGATCTCCCAGGGGTGAGTATTTTGGTACAGTGAGTGTGTGTCATGGTGGCCATTGTGTTTGCATGTGTGTGTGTGTGTGTGTGTGTGGGGTCCAGCAGGGTCAGTGGGTGTGCTGGTCGCCGTCGGTCGATGGTGCCCCTTGCAGGAAGGGGGTGAAGGAGGAGCGGACGGTGCGACCCCGAAGAGGCTGCTGCACACGAAAGTTGTTCACCATGCTCTTCTGCACCTCCTCCTCCACCGAGGTGAACAGGAGGCTCCGGAAAACCGCCAGCTGAGGGGGGAGACCGAGACAGAGACAGAGACAGAGACAGAGACAGAGACAGAGACAGAGATAGAGATAGAGATAGAGATAGAGATAGAGATAGAGATAGAGACAGAGACAGAGACAGAGACAGAGAGATAAGGATAAGGACATTAGATTAGGTTATACTGAAACATCACCTGACTCTACCGTACTGATATCGGGAGCAATGAGGGCAGAGATTCTCCCAGTTCAGCTTCTGTCACACTACTGAGGAGTAGGACAAATCTCCTCATGCTAGTTTGGCTCAATCTAACTGCCTTACTTGTAGAAATAGCTGATGTTTGAGATAATTCAGCATTTTTTAAGTTTGCCTATGTTGGGGTTCTTTGGCTTTGATATTGCTGTAATTTCTACCACAAGCAGCTACCTGTGGCTGAATACAAAACACCACCAGTGTGTGTGGAGGCTTTTTAAAATGAGACCAGAAGCCCTCTAGTGGCTGGTCCACGCCATAGCTCTTACTCAGCCATTTGGGCACTGCATAGTTCCTGTTAGAAGTATTTTGATGTATCTCAATATGTAAAAAAAAATAAAATAAAAAATGTCAAAATGATCCTGTGAACGAATACTCAATTATTCAGCTTTGACACACACACACACACACACACCCACACCCACACCCACACCCACACACACCTGGTCGTGGCTGACTTCTATGTGCTGCTTCATAACGATCCAGGTGACGGCCTCTGTGAGAGGAGGCGTGGTCAGAGAGCCGTGGTACGTCCAGTAGTCATCAATGTCGGCGGGCAACAGACAGGCAGCGTCAAACCTGGTAAACTCTACCACACTGTCCTGGAGACGGATGGAGACAGAGGCGCATGTATGGTCAGGTTAGGTAAAGATTCAGTAGTCATCACAGTTCTGAGCAGGATCTGTGCACATAGCAGACAGACACACACCCAAGGCAGTCAGGTCTGTAACCACACACAGACAGACAAGAGTTTCCTTCTGTACCAGCCATTCTTAAAACAGGAATCTGGGTCTAAAAGGGTCATGGGCCTGTTTCTGTTGAGTCCCCACATAACATGACATTTATTTATTTATTTATAATGAAAACAATTAAAAATGAAAACCTATTTGGGTTCTGTGCAGAGAAAACTACAATAGAATTATTACACCATAGACAAAAATAAGAAGCTCAAAACACCAACACACTAATTTACTATCAAAACACAAGTGCAAGATTAATCCTTATCTAGGCAATAAAATGTGACAGTTGAGTAATGCAAACCAATCTTACCGGCCATTATTAGTGATAAGCAGTGATGCAGTAGTAAATAAAAAGGAGGGTGAACTATAACTTCCATTCAGGGATCATCAAAAGGCAAACAACCACCATGATAACCCATTTTTTAACCGTTATTTAATCAGGTATGTCAACAAAATAAAAAGTTGGTCACTTAATAGAAATTGATCTAAATGGATCTCTAACGCATCACATTATGTCTGTCACACCAGAGACTGATCTCACTCAGCTGTTGCTTGTAAACATCACACATTCCTTTTCTCCGCATCCTTGTGTGAGACAGACATCGCCTGCTACATAGAAAAGGGCAGTCTGACCTAAAAAAACAACCAAGTGGAACATTTTCTCCCTCATATGGACGGGAATGCCCTGCCTACCTACACAAGCTAGGCGGAAAAACTGTAATCCTAATAATAGAAAAATAACATAATACAAAAATCAAAAAACAATTTTCTTTTCATAGTTATATAAAGATCCTATGTTTATATAAGTTCCAGCTGTCTGAGACACTTGTATGTGTGGACACTGGCTGTCCTGTGTCCCCCTAGAGGGAGTCAGCATCTACCCTACAGTAAAGTGGACTAGTTATCCATCCATCTATCCATCTATCTACACTTGCTTCCTTGCGTCTGATGAATTCATTTGGCGTTTCTCAACAGTTGCACATTTCCAATTTCATCTTTCCCTGACTCATTTCCATCATCCCAACCTGAATTCTTGCTCTCCTCATCTCTCTTTTGGTCTCACACCATGAGACAAGGGGCTTGCTAAGGTTGCAAATAGCGTTTGCTAACTCAGCATAGGTCATAGTCTGGGTCTGCTGCACACTACCCAAAAAGGCAACTGTGTGTGTGTGTGTGTGTGTCTACTAACCTTGTGTCTGACTGCAGGCAGGGCATCCACCAGTTTCTGTAACCCCTCATGTCTCTTTCCCACCTAAACAAGGATTAGATCAGGATTAAATCTGGATTACAACTACAGATAAACGCTGCATATAGAGCACATCCTTCCACACAAAGACATAGTTCATCAAGTGTACAGCATCAGTGCACATCCAGGAAAGCTAAAACAAAAGTGTGTGACATCAGTGTTTCCCCAGACATGTTCTTGGTGAGGTGGACCATGTGGTGTGTGATTCTCAGGTAGACAAAAGAACCAGCTGTGGTTCCTGTAGCAGAAACCCTGGTATGTTGTGTACCTTGAGGAAGACTCCAATAACAGCCAGTCCGTTGTCCTCCATCACTGCCTCCTCAAACAGACTGTACTTGTCTGAGTTCCAATGGACCAGATGGAGCTGTGAACACACACACACACACACACACACACACACACACACACACAATCCATGAGTTCATGTGCATACAGTATGTGCATGTGTCTGTGTGTGGGCGTACATGCTTGCATGTTGCATGAATGCATCTCTCTCCTTCAGTCTCTGTAACCCATAACCTTGATCTTTCTACTCCTAATCCCTAACCCACTCCCTCTGCCCTCCAGATGACCTGCTAACTCCCTATCTTGCCTTGCTTTGTCTCTTCAAAATAAGAGTTGCGTGATTATACTTATTTTGTCTTTACTGGGATGTATTTTGAATTTATTGTGTACCAAGAAATGACAAATTACAAGAATATGACAAATTATGGAGAGAACAGTTGGTGACAGTGCAATTATTATTATAAATGAACTAATGGATGGCTATTTCAATGGTGACATTTGCATGTGGCTACTTCAATACAATAAACAGTTTTTGTTTCAATTGTAAAAGATTTCATCAGGGTTACAGACTATGCACGCTAACACAGGCTAATTCTGCTGAAACACACTGATCTTTCACCTTAATAGATGAAAGCAATTGCATTTTCAGCTTCATGCTTTTAAAATAAATTTGTAATTGAGCATATAGTCTGACGGGCAGCATTCACACTGATAGAGAGATCCTCTTTCACTGTATTGGGATCACAGATCAGATGGAGAAAAAAATATTTGAACCCTCATAACCCTTGAAAACTGATCACAGCTTCACTGCTATCATTTGCAGTCATGCTGGCTGAGCAACCATGCAAACTGGTTGGTCACATTCCAAATATGAGATTCTTCACAAAACCCTATCTCACTCATTCAACCGAATCTCTGGGTCAAGGCAGGTGGTAATGTTGTCAGCAGTGGGGGTTGATGGTGGAACATTGTACACCATTACACAATCTTCCCAGAAGCCCTGTGGGGGTTTTCCAGTATTTTCCATCTTTTCACAGAACAGGTTTTAAAAAGCGTATCTCATTTACCATGAACTGGTGGTCCATTCAGTCCATTCAAAACCCACTCGCACCTGCAGTATGTTTTGGTTATTGAATATATATTGAATATATACAAGAAGCAGAAAGCCCATGGTTTGGTAGTCATTTTTTTAATGGCTTTAAGCTCCATTGACTTGCACCAGCACTGCAAATAAATTCTAACAAATCCACCATGTCAACAACTAAAACACCAGTTAACGTGTTTGTTAGATGAGATGAAAAGACTCCAGTTTCATAAATCTCAAAGGCTTTCAGTCAGAGTTCAAACAACTAAGTGACTAAACTAAATAACACACCCATATATGTATCATACCAGACCCATTTCTCAAAGGGACTAAGGCCAGGTGAAACTGGCCTTTATAACCGGAACAGATGAGGTATAGTGTAGTTGTGTTTTCATAGGCACATAGCCACATCCAGATAACAAGGTGTAGAGAACAAAGTTGTCAGTCAGTAACAGTAACTTGATCCTCTTCACACACACACACACACACACACACACACACACACAATCAGTGGAACGTCTTGTTACGCAAATGAATGGAACAACATGAAAATAGACTTGCTGTGTTAAAGCATGTGGTGTGTGGGATCTACAGGAAGGACAGGCAGTAACAGTCTCATAATCCCACCAGCTGACTGACAAACAGGAAAGGTTTATGGTACAATGGATCCAAAAACCCACGGGTATTATAAAAAATAAAAAAACAGGATGACAAACACAAGTAAACTAAATATTATGGTTAATGCTATGTAAGCCACGGATGCATGCCTGATGGAAACAGGCTATATAACCAGTAGAGGAGGAGAATCCTAATACAGACACAGTTTAACAAAACCAGTGTATTGCACCATGTTATTGTGTCAATAACATCAAGTATCAACTATAGGAACAGGTGTGTGTCAGCAGAGGGTGAGTACAATCAAGTGAATTATGCCACGATACTGGTGTTACAGGTATGAGGAGCTCGTCCAGCCCTGTAAATCACTGTGTTGTAGCTACTGTTCTGAACATTATTACTTAAGACTGTTTTCCACGTTGGCGTTCCTATGCAGCTGTATAGGTAGAGCAATGCACTGCTGGGGTTCGGCGTCCACCTGTACTTAAGATGTATATTCTCACGGTATTGTGAGGCTCTTTAGATAAAAGCATCTGCCAAATGTCATAAGAGATAATGTAAAAAAAATGTAAAAAAAAGAAAACAATAAAGAAACAGTTTTTTGGTATATTCTCATATCGTACATTATTTTTGTTTGTTTTCTTCATCACAATAAGTTCTACTGCTACTACCGCTGGTATTTTGCTGACCCTCTTAATGCTGTAACCCATACTTTTTCATACATTTCTACTTAACAACTGACTATTTTTCTCTATTCTTTTTTATATTGTATTTTTTATTTGCTATGATTTGCTGCTGCAGTGGCTCAATTTCCCACTTTCAATTTCATTAAAGTTTGATCTCATCTCAGTGCATAACAGTGCGTTTAAAGTAGTCACTATATCCTACCTCTGCAGGGAATAGCCTCCTGTCCACAGTGTGCTCTGACCCCCAGGCGTTGCTCTCACCCCAGTGGAAGTGGAACTGACACAGTCTGAATTTGTCCTCCAGGGGGCCCCCTTTCAGCGCTGCACCAGAAGGTGAGAGGACACAAACATATATCAGTTAATCATACAATGGGACAGTCACATTTCACAATCTTATCAAAAGCGGTTAAGGATAAAATAATATTTAACTTAACCCGTAACCCTAACGTCTTTGTATCTGTGATAGAAGTTGCCCACTTGTAATGCCATGACTCACACCCACCCTCAACCCTTTCCATTTACATCAGATCCTGTCCTGGTTGGTAACTGTTTAATCGCTGGTTGGGTGCAGTCATCTACCCAGCAGTAACAATTTTAGTGAGATGCTATCGGTATGCTGTTATTGGTATGCTGTTTGGTCAGTAACATCAGATTTGAGGCTGAATCGAGAGTTTTAGCAGTGCTGCCAAGATTACCCCACTACAGTCTATAAAGTTACTATTATAAACATTTAATTTTAAGCTTTTCTTCATGAAAGTTCATGAGTTCATGAAACAAGTACTAAGAGCCTGTAATGTCTTTTGAAGCTCTAAAACATTTGAAATGTTTGTTACCACATAAGTAAAATAGATGTTATGATGGGCTAGGAAAGTTAGGAAAGTGTGGTTTCTCCACAGTCCTGGAACGGTCTTTTAGTGCAGGCCAATAATTGCATTCTATAAAATGACACTCAAACAGCCTATAGTTGTTGAGGTCAGAAGAAGCATGCGAGTCACATGACATATCACATGTCACATGTCACCACTTCCACGTGGACACTGTGGTTTTTATCAACGGGTTTCAGTGTGGCATTGATTACTGGATAAGGGCTACTTAAGGGAGGTTGGAGGAGGGGGTAATCCCCGTGGTTTCAACAATACATGAAATTAATTCCTCTTGTTAAGACTTGCCTTGGTTAAGAAATCACTTAAGATTGAAGAGGAAACAACAATCGACTTGCTCTCAATTCCCCTTATTCAATCCCCCCTCTCAACATCTACAGTGTAATATTACTGAAGGTGGAACTTACAATGAGGAAATGAAAAGTAAATGAAAGAAGGTGAAGCTAACTCTTACATGTTTAAATGTACTACTTTTGTCAATGTCATCAACCTTGCACTGATTATATATTGCTTACACAGTGACACAATGCATTGCTTACTGGATTTGTCTGTAGTGTCGTCGTACTCGACCAGGAAGGAGTAACCGTTGTTCCAGATTTGTTGGCAGGTATGCGGGTCGTAATCGGTGGTCAGAGGCTTCAGCTCCGGGTCAAAGACACTCTTTCGCACCACGATATCAATGGGAGACTGGCGGTCGCCTCCGGGCACCGCAAGAGGTCCCTGCCACATGGGATGCACTGGAGGAGAGGAGAGAGGAGGAGAGGGGTTTAAAACGTAAATGGCGACTAGAGTAGTTTAACTCAATCACAGTCACAGCTGTCCAGATAAGAGTCACACAAAGGAGAGATTAGAAATGCTGACACCTACTTTTCATTTTGCACTCTGCTGATTCCTGCATTGTTAGACAGTCCATTTTGAAGAAGAATAACGTTGCCTCTTAAAACAAAAAAGATTCAAAAACTACAAAGTGACAGTGCTAGAGGTATCCCAGAGAAGCACACACACTCCTTGTCCTTCCTTGAGCCCGTTTGAAGGAAAGGAGCAAGTGAGCAATAACACTTCCCTCTAGTCCTCTTTCTTTTTTTTTCTCTTCTCCTTCTCAAAGAGGAAATTACAAAATAAGAGAGATGTGGGTTGGCTGTACAGAAAGTGACACACGGAATGTCCTGGCACGCCCCCAGCTCCCCTCCACAGCAGGGGGAATTAGACCAGGACCTGTGCCTGGTCAAACAATCCACCCGGGCAAACGGCTGTCAACAGACCGGCTCTCTAACTACCCAGACCTCTGCTCTTTCCCCTATCTCTTTCTTATTTCCCCATTTCTCTTTAAAATCCACCCAAAGAACAAATAAACATTTAGGCCACTGCACTTAGAAAATCTTCCCGCTGACTTTGTAAAAGTTCTTTTAAAAAAATAAGAGCTTAGTTTACCGCCTTGTTTTCCTCACTGTCCTTTCCTCTATAAGATCACCCGCAGAACGAACATTTCAGTCCACGACAATCTTCAGCAGTGTATCAGTGGCAAGAACACAATAGCAGTGCTGTCTATTCCATTGTTTTCTCCTCTATTAATCCAGCGCAGGGCTTATTGTTTCTATCGAGAGCCAAGCTGAACAGGTCTGACTGGGAGTTGACCTTCACCTTCATCGGATTTCACTGACACCTCCACGGGGAGTTGGCTGCCTGGCTCCGTGTTATTGGACAGACACACAATAACGGCTCGCGAAGCTATTCACACTCATTCACCGGTTGTTTGTCATCTGTGAGGCTGTTCTGGTTTTAGTAGATGATTGCCGCGTGCCATGTGACCGTAGGACTGTTCCTTACCGAGTCATATCGTTATCTTGAAAAAGGAAACGGCAGCCGCATACCAGTCAAGTGACGAGCTGTCGTGAAGAGCTGTGAGAAATCAGATAAGTCTTCAACATCAACAGTCACGAGAAGTCTACATAGGAAACTGTATGAGTAGTAGGATGACCTAGTGGGTAGAGTGACTGTCCTATAATAAAAGGTCACAGGTTTGATTCCCGCAACAACCAACACATGTCCATCAACAGCGACCTGAGCTACTGAATTGTCCTTTAGTAAGACGCTAAGAGTGTTGGCTAAAAACCTTCAATGCAACATCCCATAATATATTTCTTTAGCTAGACAAACTGACACGTTGAAATGATGGAGGTGGGCCAGCCTCACTTCATGGAAATACAGAAATGCATCACTTCCCCATGAGCCAGATGTTTCTACGCCGTTTGGCCAGGAGTCGCTCTTTTCCTCTCCTTCTCCTCTGTCTGTGCTGACTGGCATACGTGAACTCTCTCTATAATCCCCTATTGAACTGAATGTTTCTTTCCTGCACGTTTTCAGCGCGGTTGTTTTGAATGTTTTTTGAATGCTGAAGCTGCAATGAAAATCTCCGTCATAAGTCATTCCTACTTTCATTATTTCACCCATTTTAAGAAAGGAACAATTGGCAAATGGGATCTGGATAGAATCTGAAAGCCCTGAAATGATGACGACGCTTGAGAGGACGCACTTGATGCAACTGATGTTACACTCAGTTTGTCACGATTTATATTGTTTTTTTTAATATGCATTCTGGAAACATTAAATTCTCTTTTTTGGGCGTGGCTACCGCGGGGTGTCGACATTTTCTGATCCGTGCATCACAGTGCGACACTCAGCAGCACTGTATGTGTCCAGCATGGTTAGAGCAGTCTTCTACAACTGGATGCTACATTCAAGTTAATCATTTGGATAAACTTAAATAAATATCTTGTTTGTATCCAGTTCATGTAATTTCAGTGTGAAACATAACTAGGACATGTTATAGGGATATCAGAAGAGACTGACAAGTACATATATGGTATAAGTCTGCTGCAGTGTACAGATACTGGTGGCTTTTGGCAATCTATTTTTTTCTTTTACCACTACTTCATCTCTGTAATTTAATTTAATTATTGTGGGCCTGCTCATTTTTACTTTTCCTTTTGCTTGAAATAGTGTCACATCTTTGTTTTGCTTTAACCATAACAACAAATTAAATAAAAACTAGTATAGCATAGCAGGTGAAAAACAATATTGCATTATATTCACCCATACACTCCCACGTGGTAAGCTTGTAACTAGCACCGTTAGTTTTCACCTGTTACCTGAGGGGTGGGGGGCACAGTGACGTCTCAGTGGGAGGAAAAGTGAGAAGTACATACAGCGCACTACCACAGGCAGCGAGACCGACAGGAAAGCGCATTTCTAGTGGACCACTTGAAAACAAAACCAATAGCCCTTTCGTGAGGCTTGCTAGACGTCCTGTACAACAAGCTTGTTAAAGTTAAATATGAACTGTGTTTATTGGCTTGGTTGAACATAAAAGGTCTGTAGCACTGAACAATTTCTCCACTTCCACCGTTGCCCTCGTGATGACTGTGCAGCTCTGGCTGGCAGAAGATCAATAAGAAGACAAGGCCTGCGTGTTCGTGTGTTGTGGGGTGGAAGTTGCTGTGACTTGTCAGACAAGTTTGGATGTCTGTGTAACGTTTAAAATCCATATCAAATGATGAGCATATGAGGAACATATCATGCCTCTCTCTGCACTGTGATGAACATAAATGACATTTTATGTAAGCCTACCAAATGTGCTAGCCTTGTGCCGGCCATAAAGAACACACATCAATCAGGATATTCTCATCTGATAGGCTTCACCTCTGGGGTGTGATAAACACAATGAAGGTATATGAAAGGGAGAGCGAGGGTGACACCTTCCTGAGGAATGTGATGTGCATTTGAAAACAATTACAGTTGTGAGCAAAGGTTTGTGAAGGCAGGAAATAAGAATTACCTGCCTTCCTGCAGAAATGGCTCCTAAAATATGATGTGATCGTCATCAAGTCATAACAAACACAATGTACTTGTACACGTTTTTATTGAACATATTCAAACATTAACAGCCTAAGCTGGAAAGAGTATGTGAACCTCTAGGATAATGACTTCTATGAAAGGGGGTAATTGAAGTCAGGTGATCCAATCAATGAGATGACATTCAGGTGGGCTAGAGGTGTCCTGTCATATAAAAAACCCACAACCACCAACAGAGTCTGCGCTCCAAAAAAAAAAAAAAAAGTTGTTGAAGTGGAATATGCCCTCGTCCCCCCTCCTGAGAAGAGCTGTTGAGGCTACAAAAGCATTTCCAAACACTTGGGCCTCCATCAGTGTAAAGATTGGATATAAATGGAAAAAAACTAAATTTGTGCCGTTGCTGCTCTCCCTAGGAGTGGACGTCCACAAAGATCACAGCAAGAGCCGCTGCATAATGGTCAAGGATGTGACAATGAACTTTAAGGTAACTAATGATCTGCAGGCATCTCTTGAACTGTCTAACGTGTGTCCACAATAAGAAAAACACTAAATAAGTGGCATTCATGGGAGGAGACCAAGGAGGAAACCACTGCTCTCCATGAAAAACATTGCTGCTAAAGACCACCTGGATGTTCCACAAAGCTACTGGAACAATGTTCTATGGACAGATGAGACAAATTGTCCTTTCTGGCAAAAGGGCACAAGGCTATGTTTGGAGGAGAAAAAACACTGCATACCAACAGCAAAACCGTGAAGCATGGTGGATGAACATCATGGTTTGGCTCAGGGCCTGGACGGCTTGCAGTCATTGATTAAAGTTGTATCAGGAAATTCTCCTGGAGACTGTCAGGGTAACTGTCTCTGATCTGAAGCTTAACAGAGGTTGGGTAATGCAGCATGACCCCCAAACAAAAGCAAATCTACAACAGAACGGCTCGAGAGGAAAATTCACCTTTTGCAATGGCCAAGTCAGAGCCCTGACCTTAATCCTATTGAAATGTTGTGGCATGATCTGAAGCAATCTGTTTATGCCATCCCATCCTAATGAACTGAAACAGTTCTGTAAGGAGGAATGGTCCAAAATACCTCCTAACCATTGAGCAAGTCAACTACAGGAAACGTTTGGTTGAGGTTACTGCTGCTAAAGGAGGTTCCACCAGTTACTAAATATCATGGTTCATACTCTTTCCAATTCAAGCTGTTAATGTTTGAACAATATGTTCAATAAAGACATGTGAAAGTAGAATGTTGTGTTATTTGTTAAATCACAATGTGTTGATCTATTATGTCTTAGATGAAGATCAGACCATATTTTAGGAGCCATTTATACAGGAATGCACTCTACAGCCTTAATGAAGCTGAAAATCATCCCTGACACTGTATAGATGGACCCTCACATTTAGGCCACTATGTAGGCCAAATGGTCTGTTCACTGAATATCAACACTGGGTACTTGGCAGCTGCAACGAACACCTGGACCCTTTTGTAACTTTGTACTTATATAACTTTGTACTTTTATATTTGTTCTTAGCACTAGCGTAGGGTGCCAGAGAGGCATAAGAATTTCATTGCCAACATTTTTGTGAATGTTTGTGCATATGATAATAAAAACCTTGAACCTTGAAGTCAGTGACAAACAGCGTGAACCTTCTAGACATGTCTGAATCCAGTGATGAGGAAAATCCAGTCCAGGGTTTCCAGGGCTCTTGCAACACGTTTTGAGATGAAAACAAAGTGGCCATTTATTGATAGCGTGCGACTGACTGTAAAAAGGTTTTACAGCACAGACACCAAACCACTGTCCTATTTTGATTCAAACAACGCCCGGTATCGTTTATGTTTGAGGCCCTTTGAAGCAGAGTGACGATAAAAGGGGCGCAGCAGTTGCAACATGCTGGCAAAAACGATGCACGTTTTTACTCTCTAAAGCTACAAAACATGGCTTCAACGGTAACGGTACTTACTCTGCGACAGCACGTATTTGCTCGAACAAGCAGTGAGGTTGCATCTCCTGACCTGGGTTAGCCGGTGACTCTTGGCTCGTCTGGTGAGCTGTCGATGAAGCTGCGAGGCCAGAGGTCTAACTATCGATGACAGGGTCACCATGTTGACAGAGCTGACGTTACCCCGCTACTCACGAAGTCAGCGTTGAAGAAACTCTTTTATCGTCCCTCGTCGTGTTGTTTTGTGTACGAGTCACTTTACACTACAAGCATTGCTTCCAGAACACAAAGCCTCAAAAGAAAACTATCGCCCGACTGCTCTCCTCCTCTGTAGCGTTAGTTCTGTCTCTGGGCGGGAGGCGGGGCTTCCCTTTTACAAACATTAAAAAATATGACCGCAGTAACCAGCAGGGCGCTTCTTCGGCAACTAAAACGTCAATTCAAAACCGGTCGAGACGCCGTTCTGCCGTGACTAAACCCTCCTGGAATGATGAGGTAGGGCCCGTCGGGTATGCACCGTTGGAAAAGTGTTTGCTCGGCAGGATGCGGGCACGGAGGGTGAGGGTGGGGGTGGGAGTGGGGGGTCGCCATCCGATCGACCAATCAGCGGCCTCCTCCTAGGGGCGTTCGTGATGATGCACTGATTATACCATTGTATTAACTGTATTATACCATTATATATACTTATCGTCAGTATAGGTCATAATACTTCTATCAGTTTCACCTCGATAATCAGCTTCTAAAAAATCACTATCATCTTTTAAATCACTTAAAAGCATCACTTGCTGTTATTAGTGTATTCATTCTTTTAGCTAATCTATTATTTTATTTATGTATACTTTTAATGTATACTTTTATCTAGCAGTGTGTCTGTCTATATATCTATCCTTTTATTTACTTATTTACTTATTTATTTCGACTATTCTTTTCCGGCATTCCCTATTTTTATCTCGCTATTATATATTTTGCTTGTTTTCATGCCTTCTTCTAAAGCACTTTATAAAGTCTGCTTTTAGATAAGAGCTATATAAATAAAGCTTATAATTATCATCTTATATAATGGGATTTAAGATAGTCAAGGAGAATAATTTAGGGTGCAAATAAGAAAAATGTGACAATTCCAAATTACAAGAGTTTTGCATTGGGAATCATGCCACACCCACTTCAAATTGTAAATCTGACAGCAAAGTAAATAGCTCTATATTTGTTTGTTGTATTATACTTGTATTGTGTATATATATATATTACGTGTTGTGGTGCTAATTATTTTTGCTGCAGTTTTATCATCTTGTCATAGCCACATCCTATTCCCCACAACTGCAACGAGCCAACTTCCCCATTGGGATCATTAAAGTTTCATCTAATATCACTGAATTTTCATAAACCTGTTTATAGTAAAGTGTGTGTGTGGTAGGTGGGAGCTCTGTCTCGTGTTTACTCTCTTCAAGAATGACAGAGCTGACCATGCAAGGACTTTCAGACTTTAATCCCTGAAAAAAAACACACACACACACACACTCACACACTCACAAATAATGTTTGCTTGAGTCCCATGAGAACCCACATACAGCACACACACACACACACACACACACACACACACACACACACACACTCACACACACACACACAATGTCAAGGTGATCTGCTGGTGAATACACTTTCAGACAAGCAAGGTAATAAAAACAAAAAGTGTGTAATGGTTCACTGGGGTGGGCGGGGGGGTGGTCAGGGAACTTTGTTGGTTCTCCTGGTTCTGTTTGAACTTTGTTTCTGCTGGTGTTATCCTGTATTGATGGTTATAAGGGTTATAATGAGGCAATTCCTCAGTCTGGAGTAAACTAATCTACTTATCTTAACTTATCTGAACTCAGAATGCCAGGCACTCAAGACCAACAGGCAGAGTACAAAACAGCATTTGAATCATGGAAATCACAGTCAAAAACAGACACTGGCCATACAACACAGAACACTTCGGAGTCTCTTAACAGGAGGTTGCCACAGTCATTTCCCTTATACAATCTTTCGAATCAGCGTGGGTACTGCTGGGTAAACCCGTAGAAACAGATTTTCAACATGTAGAAACATTTGTCTCAGTCCGGCCCGCTAATGCACACTGCCTAATAAACACACTTAGCCCCATGCGCCAAAATTAAAAGACATAAAAAATGAACAAGGCAAAAGAAGAAGCGGCTGTACTTAGTGAGTTTATTCTGTCTTCACTGGATTGGTCCAAGGGCTCTTAAGGCCTTTCAACAATAGGTCAGATTACAGTGGAGCATGGAAGTATGAACATTGACACAGGGGTTACACCGGGGAAGCCAGCAGGATCTGAACTCCAGCACCCAAATCTGGAACGACTGCTTCATGAAAAATCCCTAAGGCTTCAATATAAATCAGGGCTCCCCCACCTTCAGTTTAACCTCTGTAGTGAGAACTAGAATGATTGGTTCCTGTCAAAACACGACGGCATCTCCTGGTTCTGTTTGAGCTCTGCTACTGTCAAGTTACCCTAACAGGTTGACATTTCTGCACTACTAGCTTACATCTACACCTGCTTGTGCTTAAACAGAGCCTTCGAATGATACGGTTCAGTCATTGCAGTTTCAGTGGAAGTCATGTTAGCTCCACTATTGTGCTCCATGGCTTCTGCTGAGTAACGTTTTAAATTCTCTAACAGCTTATTTTCAGAAAGCTGGACCTCTCACGGTGGCGGTGCTATGGAGGGCATGGTTACATATTTGCAGCCAAAACATGTTAGTTCTAGAAAAGAGGTAGCAAACTAACGCCTATGGCGCGAATCTGGCCAAACTCTCCCGTCAGTGGCTCTGTGCTTAACCAACTCAGCCACAGACAAAACAGAGTCTGTAGGCTGCAGTCATAAACAGCACATACAAGCAGGCACCCTGGCTAGAGCACCACTGTTTGCAGACTCTTGGGTCTGTTACTGTCCCTTCAGAAACACTAAGATCAATATTAAAACACAGGAACAAAGTTTTGGTTTTTAAATCTTTTTCTTCCGTAACCTGACAACAAAGCACAGAAAACACCCTGACTTGTGTAGCATGAGAAATACAGTACGCTTATAAAAAATACAAAAAAAGCACTTTTTACCATCTCAATAGAAGCAGTTTATAGGGACCAGAAATGGTGACCAAAAATAACAAAACAAAAAAAAGGGACTGGCAATTTTTCAAACCTTTTTTGTTTTTTTTTACATGTAGAATCTATTTACAGCATCATGTCAGGAGAGCTGTGGGAGTATGAAAGCACAAACACAGAATAAGGAGAAAAGGTAACGAGGAAAGAGAGACCAGAACAGTTAAATCGTTCTTCATCGAAGAGGGTTTTTTTCTTTTAGCCAACCGTCTGTCTCGAGTCAAAATGACAAAAAATATCAAAGAGTTCTCTGTCCAGGAGAGGTGCTAGTCTAGAGTGATGATGTCATCGTCGTCATCATCATCAGCGGCAGCAGTTGCGCTTGATTGGTCGGTCCGTGGGCGCTTCGTGGAGGCCTCGCCAGTCTCTGCATCCTGGTGCTTCCTTTTGGTGCCGCTGGTCGCTGCGGCAGAGCTGGAGGACGGCGCCCCCTCCTCCTCCTCGTCAGAGTCAACGATCATGATGTCGTCGGCCTCTGCTGGAGCTGGAAGACAACAAACAAGAGCAGCCGCTCTCGGATCAGATAAAAAGCAAAAACTGGGGTGCTTTTAATGCAGAAGAATCCAGATATCACTAAACAGAATGGAGGCCAGAAGACTCACATTTATGACACCACACAAGAGTCAAGCAATCCCAGCCAGTCAGAGTTATTCAACACAGAGAAAAAAAATATCACCGACACTTCCTGGTTCTTCCTTTATGGAGGAATGCCTGTCCTGCTCTTACTAATCCCGTGTGACCAAAGCTCTGGGTAATATGAGTCATGGAAATACAGCTATGGGGAAACTGAACCACCGTAACCGTAGCCATGGTGATGTTCCCGCCTCTACTGACCTTTAGAGGAGGTGGAAGGCTGGGCGGAGTCCTTGTTGCCGTTGGCGATGCTGTTAGCTTCTTCCTGGTTGCTGGGAGGGGGCGGAGCTTTGTCTGGGGCATCACCCACCACCTCAAACTCCACATCCCTCTCTAGGTCCTCGCTGGAATGAGGAGACAGACACGCACAGTATTGAGTTGAGACATTACCGCATGCAGCTGTGCACCTCTCTTGCATAATGCAGCTGTATACACATAAAATATGTACACACACACACACACACACACACACACACACACACACACACACAGGGACGTACGTGTGCAGGACGTTGATGAGCAGTGTGTAGTCTTGGAGGAAGTCGTCAGCTTGGAGACGGCTGCCGTTACGGATCCCAAAGTCAGACAGGAATTTACTGTTGTTGGCTGTGAGGAGAGACATCCAGGACGGGGATCACACAAACAATAACAACAATGTTTCTCATCACTGTACATGTGAGGACATGCCACTCACTTAGTCCCACTCCCTAAACCCAAACAGTAAATGTTTGAGAGATTGTGGATCACATCAGAAATGAAGCAGATTTCTTTTCAACTACCCTTGATAGTTGTGAGATGAATTTAGGTTTTAATCATGTTTCAATAAACGTGAATTCTACCTATAACCCTACCCTTTCAAAAAACATACAATTTCCAAACTGTGAAGGAGTTTCCTCGTCTCTTCATCACTGAAAGGGCCAAATATCCGCACGCATATAAAAGGATAGGATGAGGATTGCACGACAATAATAAAACACAAGAATATTCCTGAATCGGATTAGGATTTAGGACATAGACAATTAAAAACTTGTTCAATTTAAAATTGAACAAGGGTGGTGGTGAGGTGAAACACTGCTTTCTCTCCCAATTTTACCTGTAATAATTGGGATGCATGCCACTATTTATGCTAACTATCCTTGAACACTGTTGATTTCCCAGTATCCAGGCAGTATGTGTTGGAACTCACTGACAGATGCTACCTGACTGCCCTCTTCTGTCCTGCTGGAGAATTGCTGCAATTCATTATTCTGTTTCTCATCGTCCCACCACTCGCCCAATCACTTTTTGCAATGCTAGCAAGTTTTAGCTTGGGTCATCACACTTCCGGTGAGCCCAGCTGAACTCACTACGGTTTAGACGTAGGAGACAAGATGAACTCAAACGGAGCACAGTCAGTCAAGTTTTTAGTCCTGTGTGGCAGCATGAGGTTTCCAATTAAGGAAGTGAAACAGCACCAACACAACTGACAAGAGACTGTTTGCAAGTATTTTAAGAGAGTCTTGCTTTCAAGGTAACACTAACACTTAAAAATGCAGCCGTTTCTCTTTGCCGGTTTGAAATTTCCCCAGTTGCACCGATGTATATTTTACTGCTTTTTTTTATTTTACTTTTTGGACTTATTTGGGTATGAAACTAATCTTAAAATTTATTTAAAACAGGCATTAAAAAGTTTTTAATTCATTTTAAATTGGTTTTAATTGAACAGAAACCTGTGGTCACCCTAATGTTAATTATTCACCACTTTTCCTGCACAAAAAGTCGAACAGCGTGGACGGTGACGCTAAGAGGACGCGGTTTTGCTGCCTTGCCCGGCTCTCTCTCCTTACCTTCGGTCTCTCCCTCCTCTGAGGAGATGAGGATGGTCCCTTTCCCGTCCTCTATCTGAACATCTGGAGCAACCATGCCAAACTTCTCCTTCAAGATCTAAACAAACAGACAAAGGAAAGGAGGAAAGTCTTAAGGAAATGGTACCATGTATTTAACCAAAAGTACATCCACGTACACCCACTGACTGAACACCAGCCCTCTTATACAGTAAGTAAGGGGAGGGGGGGTGTATGCGTGAATAGAAGCGTATCAGATTACCCTGTCCTGCAGAGAGAGGACCATGGTTTTGTGGACGTTCAGTTTGACGGTGACCTCGGGCTTGCTGGCGCAGACGTAACAGTTGGCACTGGGAGGGTCCAGGATGCACGGGACCAGCAGCTTCTTCCTGAGGTTGGGCCGCTTGTTCAGGAAGATCTGGAGACGTGGCAGAAAGAGACGGCTGTGAAACGGAAGCAGAAACACCAGAGGCGACAACGAGAGCTCCCGTCTTACCCCAGTTACTCAAGTAACCTGGGTTTGGACAGATACCAGGAGTCGAATCCTGGATTTGGATCTGGGTGTGACCCCCGCCGGTGAGATGACCTCCCCAGACAAAATCTTGACTTGTAGGGCTTGTTTAGGTTAAGTCACACATTTCAAGAAACTAAGTTTAAGTAGCTAGACTAGTTTGCTGGTTATGGCTAGTTAGTGGTAGTTGAACTAACCGTGCGGCAGGATTCCAGCTCCCCAGACAGGATCTTGAGCCCCTCCAGCACGATGAGTCCAGCGATGATGGCGTTGGTCGTAGCAATGGCTGGGATGATGTTACCTGCCATGGCTAAACCAGAGAAACATCAACAAATAAACCAAATACAACTAACGCTATGGTTATCTGAAGGTGGACGCTCACTACAAGATTATGATGGAGTTAAGCCTTCCTAAACAAATTTTGAAGAAGCAGATTCTACACCATTTTTCCACTGAGGCTGTCTTAGATCCTCTGATGTTCGTCAAGTAACTTGGAGTTCAAAAAGACCTTGTATTGTTCATTCAATCCAATGTAACTGATTTCATATTACAAAAGGGGGGGGGTGGCACAACAACAGACTTACACTTGACGTCAAAGCGACTCTTCATGTTCATGCTGAAGATGTGCATTCGCAGGTTGGCTGCCGCGGTGACAAAGTCCATGGCTGGAGGGTCGTCCTGGCAACAAGAGGAGGCAGAAGAAGGATGCACACTCAGGATTAGCCATTCAAGATAGGTGCATGTGTTACTACATTTAATCAAGGGTGCCTGTGTATGTGGGGTGCCATGGTGAGAGGTTGGAATCCCACACTGCATCAAAAAAAGTTTCTTTTTTCATGAAATGCGCTTCAAAGTGCAAACATCAATCCAGTGTGTGTATTCTATGGGTTTTCTATTCATTTAAGCTTGTGTGTGTGTGTGTGTGTGTGTGTGTGTGTGTGTGTGTGTGTGTGTCTTACCTTGTCCCAGACCAGCTCGGCCCTGTCTCCCTTCTCCTCCAGCTGTGAACGGAGAGTCTTCACGCTGTGCTGGAACAGCTGGCAGTAGCCCCAAACACCCAGAACCTGCTGGTCCTTTAAACCTGAACCTGGCGACTCCTCCTGAGGACAGGCTGGGAGACGCACACATACACAGTTAAACAATGGAGACAGTCATTTGGCCAATTAATCATAGTAATGAGAAAAATACACCGCCAAACAACAAAAAAGGGGCCAGAAATACAAGACACCATCGCCAGTAGCTGTTTTGTAGCAGTGTTAAAGTGTGTTTACATGGTTCATGCATGGTTCATCCTCTAATAGCGACGCCCATCCTACACCAACAGATGCCTAACCACACCCCTTAGCCTGACTACACCCTCACCATAATAAAGCTAATCCTGTGCCCTAAACCCAAAAATAACCCCTTAGAGAAGAGGACTGCCAATAAGGGTCCCTAGAATAGAACGGCCGGTCTAACCATAATGACAGCTTCAATTAAAAATAGACTGACAAACGACAGACGTACCGTGGTCCTCTAGCTGCTGCCAGTTCAGAGGCAGAGGAGCTTTCCTCTTCTTCCACAGCTTGTCCATGGTCAGCAGGTACATGATGTCATCTTTGAAAAGCTGCAGGAAGAGAGCCAGTCAAAAACAGGCATGACAATGATGTCACCGATGTCGACCATGCATGTCACTCTACTTAGTTGAAGTTTTGTATTAGGGACGCACTGATAAATCAACCAACACCCCATTTCAAATCAGCGATCGGAGGTCTGCCGATCACACTCCCACAACCTGATTGGTGCGTCCCTACTTTGTGTATTTGTTTGTCCGGTACCTTGTTGAAGAGTTTGATGGGGTTGTATCTTGTGGAACGGGCCCATTCCTTGGTGGAGACGCGTTTGATGTCCCCGTCCTTTTCCGAGGCTGTGGCGCGAGCTGCCGTCTCTTCGGGGTTCCCTGGATACAGAACACACACACACACACACACACACACACACACACACACACACACACACGTCTTAACACAGCGCAGAGTGTGGTTGTCTTTTCATCCGTGTGACTAACTAACCTGTTGCCTGAACACTAAACCGCTTAAAACAGTATATAGAAGTACATAGAATCTACCGTCACGAATGCGTGTGAACACACATGAATATTAGAGCTGGAAAAACTTCGGTCCTTATCAGATAATGTGAAAAAAATAAGAAGCAAATCTTTTACTTACATGCGGCCTCTGGATCCGCTGTGTCAGGTGACACCTCCTGATCTGCATCCTCTTCTCCGAATAGCTGACTGGGGTTGTCATAGAAACACAATGCATGGTGACGATGGGAAAGCAGCCAAGTGGCCATCATTGTTGTTAACAGGGTATGAATGGATTCTACCTGAACTGATACCAGAGCCCTTAACCGTGACAGTGCAAACTACCATGCAGACAGATGCTTTGGTGATGCTAGGACTGATCTGAATGAGCCTTACTTGAAGAGGTACTTGGCCCAGACGATGCAGTGAATGGGCTCAGACGGCGTGTTTCTGATGGTGCATCCTGGGAAGGTCTTCTGGGTGGGCTTAGGCTGGCATTCATAGCACTCCGTCAGGCCCTGGGGAAGGAAGGGGGAAAGAAAGAAAAGAAAGGAACATAGATGTTACATTTCCTGCCCCTCTTACTCTACTGCCCAAGGAACTTTTTATAAGTTAGGGAATGAATGCAAGGCATGGAGCGGCGTAACGAAGATGTGCGTGCGCTACCTTCTTGATGATGGTGACTTGCCCCAGATATCCGGCGGTGCCACTCTCTATCAGAGGGATATCCGCTGCCAGACACATCCTGTTCACATGGTTACGGGCCGCTGGGGGAGAGAAAATTGTGTTATTTTTCGTACCTTTTGCACGTGTTGGAGGTAAAGAGTGGTTAGAAAATGACCAGAATAGAATATACCTCTGTTATCCAGGGCGTTCATCACCAGTATGAAGTTTCTGAAGAACTCCACGTTGTAATCGGGGCTGTCGTTGAAACAATAGACCAAGACCAACACTCAGTTTATCCTTCAAAGGTCACATAAACAGGACAACCAATAATACCTGGATGTCTACTACTTCATTAACGACTGACCTTGAACTTCTCAGATTTAGGAATAAAACTATTTAAGAGTCCTGTGGTCAAAATAAAGTCAGTGATAAAGGAAGGAAGGACGCCTTACTTCATGATGCTGTCATGGTAGGCTGTGATGTTTGCTGTGGGACAGAACTGCAACACACTCTCCTTAGCCACCTGCAACACAACAAGGGTGTAGAGAAGCCAAGTGAGGCATGGATATTTGAGCGTTCGACATCGCATCATGCCGGCAAAAGACTAATTTTAGAAACCAGTATCAACATTCGGAGAGTGACACGCTTCCCGACACTGCAACCCCCAATCACGGAGGTTAGTTTGCTGATATTTACACACCTGTGCTTTAGACTTGCCGACATGCTTCTTCTGAAAGAGGAACTGGCGGTTGAGGTTGCTGACATCGATGGTGTCCAAGTCGATCTACCAAAATCAACAGGTTGGTCATGACGCTCAGTTGTAGACATAAATGTTATGCAATATCTGACTACCACCCCCCACCCAACCCCAGGCACACACACACACCCTTCTGACACCTCTGAAGTGACTAGTACTGATCAGGATGAAAATGGTTGTTCACAGCAATGATAAGCCCTAGGAAGAAACGGTTGGATGTGCTCCTCTCAGTGTAACCAACAGCACCGGCTCCCTACCTTTTCATGTAAAGAAGCCCATTTTGTCCCAATATACCTCATGTAAGATGATTTTTTTCACTTGTTGTGACTGTGGATAGGATTGTATAACTGGCTCTATTGAAAGTTTTTGGAGGTAGAGTAAACTGATCAAAACAGTCACCCTTAGATATTCTCTCATTGTGCTCATTTCCTAGTGAAAAAACAGTGAAATTACCAGGGGTCACTGAACCCTACTTTGGGAAAATACAAACTGCTGCAACCATGCACTCATTGCATTCATTGCTGCGCCGGTTATTTATTTATTTATTTTTTAAAGAAACACCTACTGATACATAGGGCTACATCAAATGACAATCTTTATTGCAGCACATAATACAGCCCGAGACTATTTTAAAAATGGTTTTCTAAGACTCTCTGTGTTGGCAACTAGCCAAATAACGGGCTACCTAACCCTCATACCACAAAGAAGTTGTTTTAACTTGGCGGTGTTCATGGCGCCTAATTGCTCCATTCCTGGGATGGGTACAGTCCTTGTTAAACGCCCTGGCTTGTCCAGTGTTACCAAACAGGTGAGCAGCAAGTATTCAATGAAGGGCATGAGGGGGCGGGAAGAAACTACATAAAACCCTTCCGTGTGTTTTAATTCTTGGAAGTAATACCCAGAAATTAGTCCAAGCCCGCTCACTAGCATTAGAGAGCTAATTGGCCTCTCGTACGCTAGCTATCAAACCTCCATGCAGTCTGTTAGCGAGCAGCACAAAGACCTAGCATGTTAGCCAGATAGCTAACAAACACACACATACACACACACACACACACACACACACACACACACACACACACACACACACAGGCGGTTACGGACCACTTCGATGTTTTTGAAGCCGGTGAGGACGAGGTTCTTGAGCAGCTCACAACCGATCCCGCCCGCTCCCACCACCAGCACCCTGCAAGAGGCCAGGGAGTCAGCCAGCTCTTTTCGGAGTGAACCCACCAGTTGGACCATGTTGATCGGCCAGAGACAGAACCAGAGCCTGCACAACACCGGGCAGCTAGCGGCTAGCTGGGATGCTAACAAACCAAAGAAGCAGCGCTAACGCTACAAGGTCCGGGTCGAACTGAGATGATTCTGCAGCACCGCCTGTTGGACGGGGGTGGTGGTGCTTTCTTTGACACTTTGGATTTGCCAAGATACCGACACACGTTGTTATTATTGTTATTAGGGGTGACACTTGCTGTGAGGTAAAAACCCTCGTTTTTGAACATTTCAATAAATCTCTTGACCCCTGACAGTCATTTGGAGACTTTTCATTGCAAGGGATAATTTGTCCAGGGAAAATGTATTAAATGGAGGAAAGTGATATTTTGGATGCATAATTGAGCGAAATGTCTTTGTGAAATTTGACAATTTAGTGTTCATGTGTTAAAGTTACAGGATAGAGAATGCTCTTACTGTAACATCTAAGAAAATGTATATCATGGTAAACCAACTGATTGCTGTAGTTAGTCAAATGAGAGCGACACGCATAATTGCAATTAGCACATCAGGGGCCTGTTCCAAGAAGCGGGTTTAGTGAAAACTCTGAGTTTGTTAACCCTGAGATGAGGGAAACTCTGGGTTTTCCGTTCCAGAAAGAGAGCTAACTCAAACTCTGAGTCAATTACCATGGTAACTGACTCTGTGAACCTAACCTGCTCGCTAGCAGGTTTTCTTGAACAAACCCTGACTTTCTCCCTGTCTCCTCCCTCTGCTGAACCTGAAGCAGCTGTCGGACATGGCGTGTCCTTTCCTCGGTAACCCGATCGATATTCAAGCGGAAGTAATTCGCATAGCCTCACGTCGGGAGAGGATTTTGAGACCCCAATTAGATGTTCTATGTCCAGGATGGAAGAGCTGTCCGAGATATAATATGCCGTTTACAGTTCACGGATTAAGCTACCACCACCCCTGAGCAGTCAAATAAAGACACCTTTCATTTGGTCTTCTTTATTTCCTACAAATACAAAAGCAACAGTTAGTATTTTTATATTGTTCCAACAACACATTTCACCTGTGACCATGCACCCACCTCTAACTTATGTTCCAGTAATTACATTTCTAGATCTGCCTTTCTAATTTGCCACCCCAAGTACACCATTTGAAGTATGTCTGGCCCAGACAGCTCAGTTGGTAAAGCAGGAGACTCTCAGTCTCAGGGTTGTGGGTTCGATCCTCACATAGTGTTAACTATCACCTTTGTAAGTCGCTTTGGATAAAAGCCTCTGCTAAATGATTTTAATGTTTTTATATTTCATTTTCAGCTGCTGCCAAGTGCGCTTTGCGCCCGTGGGATTGCAAAATTTTTTTTTTCCAATACCATTCCACCACTTTCTCACATGTAGGTAATATTATAAGAAAGTGTGGTTAAATGTTAAATGAATACACTACTGCATTCAAACGTACGCATTGACTCGGGCAGCGATTCTCTCCCACGCCAATTCCCTCTCCTTTACGACCCTTCTGCTTGCTGGTTGCCATGGTGAATCGTAGTATCGGACCTCCATTGATGATGGCTTTTTATTGTCGTCGCGCACGCGCTTAACTCAAGGTGAACATACTCAAAATTGATTGAACTAACTCAAATCAGCCGTTCTGGAACCGAAAACTCAGAATTGGCCATCTCAGAATGAATCAACTCAGAGTGCAGGGTTAGACTCAGAGTTTGCTGAACCTGCTACTTGGAACAGGCCCCTGGTTAGCTTCCCAAGTCAAATATAGAGAGCACAGGTTTCTTCAGGGATTCCTACTGAGTTTTACATGTTTTAATGATCTTATGAATTTATTTTCATTAATTTATAACTCATGTAAATCCTTGTTTCCAGAGGCAGTTTTGGCTTAATAGACAGATATCATTGATTCACAATTGCCAATGTGTGTGTATGTGTGTGTGTCTGTGTCCAATAGCCTAACCTTTAGCCCTAGACAGTGTAACACTGTGTTGTTAGACACTGGGAGAGGGGGCAGCTGTAGAGAACATTAGTTAAAGGAGATAGTGGGTGGTCCTGGGGTCCACCGTTCAGGCAGCAGGGGTTAAACAAGTGTATTGGTCATCTGACGTCATAAACTCGTACTCACAACGATTTTACTATTTTTAAATAGTAAAAAAACAATTCCCATGAGATGATACAGCGTGGCATGTTGAGAACATTCAACCCGAGGAACAATCCATCAAATTATGATGCATAGTCACCAACAAAATGACCAAGTGCTCATGTCCTCTGCACGAGGCACCATAATGGTAGCTTGGTAGAGGCAGTTTGAGGATTGCATATGGTTCGCAACACCATCTAATGAAGCTATGGCGTGAATTCAATCAGGAAGATTACCTTTCTTACACCTCACTCTCTCTCCAACTTAGAGATAAGGGATTCTCCCACCCTGTCAACTTTTTCCCCACACTGTCATTTCCTGCTCTGCTATTTACATTTAACCAATCAGATCTCTCCCTATTAAAAATGATCATTGACTCACTTGAGGTGTATGGACCTGAGGTGTACAGACCAGCGTAGGAACGCTTTCTACTGGACATCGGGAACATTAAATCTCAACCAATCAGAGGCAGTTTTGGCTTAATAGACAGATACCATTGCTTCACACTTACTGTATGTGTGTGTGTCCAATAGCCTAACCTTTAGCCCTAGACAGTGTAACACTGTGTTGTTAGACACTGGGAGAGGGGGCAGCTGTAGAGAACATTAGTTAAAGGAGATAGTGGGTGGTCCTGGGGTCCACCGTTCAGGCAGCAGGGGTTAAACAAGTGTATTGGTCATCTGACGTCATAAACTCGTACTCACAACGATTTAGGGTTACCTTTGGATGACACATTAATGCTAAAGGAAGCTTAACCAAACAGACAAAACTAAATAAAATACACAACACAAACCAAAGCCAATTAAAGATTTTATTGATTTGAGTGAAAGATGGATCCGGTGACCTAAACATTAAATGATAACTTTTAAGCAGGGCGGGTCCTACTAACCTCTGCATAGCATGTATCACTGCTTCGTAGTACTTTGCTGTGCTTTACCATACTTTGTGGTAATTAATCAAATGTATTTGTATAGCCCTTAATTGTGGCTACACAACACCCCCCAACCTTGGACCCTCGCTGAGGACAAGGAAAAACTCCCACAAACCTTTTAGGGAAAATGGAAGAAACCTTGGGAGGGGCTTCTCAGGGAGGGATCCCCCCTACCAGGACGGTTGGGCGCGCAATCGCTGCAAAGTATACGAACGAGAGGGTAGGGTGCGTTGGAGGACTTTGTGGGAGATGATCAATATCGTTCCCATGAACTTGCTGGAGCCAACTGGTTATTTGGTCTGTGATCCAAAGGTGGCGCTCTACCTACAGTATCTGCCTACAGCGCTGCAGTGCTCCAGAGCACTGTGTCTTGTGGCTACTTGTGGTACGGCTGCCAAATATTTCCTGTGGTCACACCAGGACCAGTGGCTCAATCTAGCCAAGTCCCAGAAACTTAAGTTCACCATCTTCCCAAAGCCCTCAACAATGCTGAAGCAATCGCTTGTCTTCTCTAAAGCGTTCAGACCATCTGTGATTCAGGCGAGTCCATTTTGGATGGCAGAGCTGTTCGAAGGGGCTGATAGCTGCTGTCACCCGGACATCCTAGCCAATAGCCACTGGCCTCTTGGCTTGAGTAGAACAGCTACAGTTGCAACAGCAAAACCGTTCCCTACTTTTATCAAGGAGAATAGTGATGCATTCTGGGAACAACTGCAGTAAAAGGCCACATATTTTTACTCACGGTGTATGAAGCCATCACTGTCTCATCCTCTTTCATCCCCTCTGACAAAGCAACGCTACCATGCGGTACTCTGCACCATGCAGCACTTTTCCACACATGGTGGTACTTTGTGTTAGTTTGCAGTGATACTAAGCGAACTTTGCAGTTATTAACAGGACCGACCTTACAAGCCAATCAGTGGTTTATGGGGCAGAGTGTAATAATTCCAATTCTAACTCTTACCAATTCAAAAAAGGGGGTTGATTTCAGGTCACTGGAGCCGGGGTCTAATAGCCCTCAGGGAATATTTTGTTTTGGGAGGGCTTGCATAGGCGGGTCTTCATCCTGGACAGGAAGGATCGCTTCTTTGCCTTCGACTGACTGACTGTGGTGGAAGTCGTGGCCGCGTGGTTTTCTGGTTCTTCCGGGCAAACACAGCACACGCGGCGCCAGACGAGATTGAGTCTCGAGAAGAGCCTGCGGAGAAGGTTAAAGCTTCTCTGGGTCCTCTTGTCCTGCCTGACGTCCTCCTGACCTGCACCGGGATAGTCTGTGGCTGGCTGGGAGTGGGCCACGGGCGTCTGGCTGCATGTGTCCTGGGAGCAGCTCTCTACCAGGACGGTGTCCGGGACGTCCTGGACGTCTCCATCAACCAAAGCTCCATCTCCAAAGGAAGCACCACATTGAAGAAGTGCCTCAATTGGACACTTCTGAGTCAGGTCCTCCCTCAGAAGTGCCTCAATTGGACACTTCTGCGTCAGGTCCTCCCTCACAGCTCCAGCTGTGGATATCTCCTCTCTCTGGTTGTTGTAACACAAACGACGCAGACTATAAAAACATCTCAGCCAATGCTGCACCTTGTTGCAGGTTTTAAACACAGCAGAGGACATGAATTTGTCGTTGTCAGAGGTACCGTCTGTCACAATTTCAGCCTGTTTCGCAACATCGCTGTGATGGAGAAACTGCATGAAACACTCAATGTCCTTAGCAGCCCTATCAATTATGTCTGAGACTAGCTTCTGTGCCACCTCAGAGACTAGTGACTCAGCTGAGGTGGTGGAGGAAGAAGAGGAGGAAACTTTTTTCGCCTCCTCTGATGTGACTTCCTGATCCACTTGGCTGTTCACTAAATCCAATAGTGTGGTGCTCAGGTCTGCTTTTACAACAGCCCTGATGTCATCACTGCACCACATCTGGCTGACGGACATCGGTCGAGGAGACGGCGGTGCAGAAACACTGCTGGCTGATGCGATGGCTGTCGGCAGGGACAGCACCTCATCCATAAAGTGCACTGCTGCCAAGGAGACCCGGGAGCTTCTCTTCATGCAGCAGCAGGTCTTCCAGGCTTCCATCATGTTCTCAAAGAGAGGGCTGGTGTTCCCGTCCATCCCTGTCTCGTCTTTGGTGTCAGGATCCTTGACCGTCTTCATGGTAGTACTAACCGCCACTACTATAAAGTATACTCACCAAACTTATCTTCAGATGAAGCTGCTTATCCTCGTCTTTGTCGTCTTCTCCCTGTTCAGTTCAGTAGTTTTGAACCAAATGAGCTCAGGTGTGGAGACACCCTGCTTTTATAGGCATAGTGGCTGATGACATCATAATGGAGGTTGGTGATGTGGTGATGTCATCCAGAACCTTGTTGCAACACTGTTGTCATGGCTGCTGGGGAGAAAAAGACATAGCTATATCTGTATAGCACTGTTTAATTAATAGTCAACATTTAATTTACTTCATGGAGGGAATGGTTTAATTAGTTCTAGTGCACAAGTTACAAATTGTTTACTAGTCAAGTCAACTTTATTTATATAGCCCTTAATCACAGTCACAGTCTCAAAGGGCCTCACATCACCACATTATGAAAACAATCAATGATGACACACGACCCCCCCAACCTTGGACCCAAGTGTGGGCAGCCCACACCAAGCCCATTCATGGTCAACATGGGCCCACTGTGGGCAGCCCACTAGGGCCCCTCACCTGGCCCCCAGGTCATGTTTGGTCAGGGTCCACTGTGGGTCAGTTGTGGGCAGCCAACTTTGTTCCCCTGCACGACCCAAAACCTGTTTGAATGATTCAAAATCGAATCAATATTAAAAGGTATTCATACAATACAAGCACATTTTAAATAGTAAAAAAAAAATTCCCATGAGATGATACAGCGTGGCATGTTGAGAACATTCAACCCGAGGAACAATCCATCAAATTATGATGCATAGTCACCAACAAAATGACCATGTCCTCATGTCCTCTGCACGAGGCACCATAATGGTAGCTTGGTAGAGGCAGTTTGAGGATTGCATATGGTTCGCAACACCATCTAATGAAGCTATGGCGTGAATTCAATCAGGAAGATTACCTTTCTTACACCTCACTCTCTCTCCAACTTAGAGATAAGGGATTCTCCCACCCTGTCAACTTTTTTCCCCACACTGTCATTTCCTGCTCTGCTATTTACATTTAACCAATCAGATCTCTCCCTATTAAAAATGATCATTGACTCACTTGAGGTGTATGGACCTGAGGTGTACAGACCAGCGTAGGAACGCTTTCTACTGGACATCGGGAACATTAAATCTCAACCAATCAGAGGCAGTTTTGGCTTAATAGACAGATACCATTGCTTCACACTTACTGTATGTGTGTGTGTCCAATAGCCTAACCTTTAGCCCTAGACAGTGTAACACTGTGTTGTTAGACACTGGGAGAGGGGGCAGCTGTAGAGAACATTAGTTAGAGGAGATAGTGGGTGGTCCTGGGGTCCACCGTTCAGGCAGCAGGGGTTAAACAAGTGTATTGGTCATCTGACGTCATAAACTCGTACTCACAACGATTTAGGGTTACCTTTGGATGACACATTAATGCTAAAGGAAGCTTAACCAAACAGACAAAACTAAATAAAATACACAACACAAACCAAAGCCAATTAAAGATTTTATTGATTTGAGTGAAAGATGGATCCGGTGACCTAAACATTAAATGATAACTTTTAAGCAGGGCGGGTCCTACTAACCTCTGCATAGCATGTATCACTGCTTCGTAGTACTTTGCTGTGCTTTACCATACTTTGTGGTAATTAATCAAATGTATTTGTATAGCCCTTAATTGTGGCTACACAACACCCCCCAACCTTGGACCCTCGCTGAGGACAAGGAAAAACTCCCACAAACCTTTTAGGGAAAATGGAAGAAACCTTGGGAGGGGCTTCTCAGGGAGGGATCCCCCCTACCAGGACGGTTGGGCGCGCAATCGCTGCAAAGTATACGAACGAGAGGGTAGGGTGCGTTGGAGGACTTTGTGGGAGATGATCAATATCGTTCCCATGAACTTGCTGGAGCCAACTGGTTATTTGGTCTGTGATCCAAAGGTGGCGCTCTACCTACAGTATCTGCCTACAGCGCTGCAGTGCTCCAGAGCACTGTGTCTTGTGGCTACTTGTGGTACGGCTGCCAAATATTTCCTGTGGTCACACCAGGACCAGTGGCTCAATCTAGCCAAGTCCCAGAAACTTAAGTTCACCATCTTCCCAAAGCCCTCAACAATGCTGAAGCAATCGCTTGTCTTCTCTAAAGCGTTCAGACCATCTGTGATTCAGGCGAGTCCATTTTGGATGGCAGAGCTGTTCGAAGGGGCTGATAGCTGCTGTCACCCGGACATCCTAGCCAAAAGCCACTGGCCTCTTGGCTTGAGTAGAACAGCTACAGTTGCAACAGCAAAACCGTTCCCTACTTTTATCAAGGAGAATAGTGATGCATTCTGGGAACAACAGTGCAGTAAAAGGCCACATATTTTTACTCACGGTGTATGAAGCCATCACTGTCTCATCCTCTTTCATGCCCTCTGACAAAGCAACGCTACCATGCGGTACTCTGCACCATGCAGCACTTTTCCACACATGGTGGTACTTTGTGTTAGTTTGCAGTGATACTAAGCGAACTTTGCAGTTATTAACAGGACCGACCTTACAAGCCAATCAATAGCCCTCAGGCTATTGATTGGTCTAATAGCCCGCAGGGAATATTTTGTTTTGGGAGGGCTTGCATAGGCGGGTCTTCATCCTGGACAGGAAGGATCGCTTCTTTGCCTTCGACTGACTGACTGTGGTGGAAGTCGTGGCCGCGTGGTTTTCTGGTTCTTCCGGGCAAACACAGCACACGCGGCGCCAGACGAGATTGAGTCTCGAGAAGAGCCTGCGGAGAAGGTTAAAGCTTCTCTGGGTCCTCTTGTCCTGCCTGACGTCCTCCTGGCCTGCACCGGGATAGTCTGTGGCTGGCTGGGAGTGGGCCACGGGCGTCTGGCTGCATGTGTCCTGGGAGCAGCTCTCTACCAGGACGGTGTCCGGGACGTCCTGGACGTCTCCATCAACCAAAGCTCCATCTCCAAAGGAAGCACCACATTGAAGAAGTGCCTCAATTGGACACTTCTGAGTCAGGTCCTCCCTCACAGCTCCAGCTGTGGATATCTCCTCTCTCTGGTTGTTGTAACACAAACGACGCAGACTATAAAAACATCTCAGCCAATGCTGCACCTTGTTGCAGGTTTTAAACACAGCAGAGGACATGAGTTTGTCGTTGTCAGAGGTACCGTCTGTCACAATTTCAGCCTGTTTCTCAACATCGCTGTGATGGAGAAACTGCATGAAACACTCAATGTCCTTAGCAGCCCTATCAATTATGTCTGAGACTAGCTTCTGTGCCACCTCAGAGACTAGTGACTCAGCTGAGGTGGTGGAGGAAGAAGAGGAGGAAACTTTTTTTGCCTCCTCTGATGTGACTTCCTGATCCACTTGGCTGTTCACTAAATCCAATAGTGTGGTGCTCAGGTCTGCTTTTACAACAGCCCTGATGTCATCACTGCACCACATCTGGCTGACGGACATCGGTCGAGGAGACGGCGGTGCAGAAACACTGCTGGCTGATACGATGGCTGTCGGCAGGGACAGCACCTCATCCATAAAGTGCACTGCTGCCAAGGAGACCCGGGAGCTTCTCTTCCTGCAACAGCAGGTCTTCCAGGCTCCCATCATGTTCTCAAAGAGAGGGCTGGTGTTCCCGTCCATCCCTGTCTCGTCTTTGGTGTCAGGATCCTTGACCGTCTTCATGGTAGTACTAACCGCCACTACTATAAAGTATACTCACCAAACTTATCTTCAGATGAAGCTGCTTATCCTCGTCTTTGTCGTCTTCTCCCTGTTCAGTTCAGTAGTTTTGAACCAAATGAGCTCAGGTGTGGAGACACCCTGCTTTTATAGGCATAGTGGCTGATGACATCATAATGGAGGTTGGTGATGTGGTGATGTCATCCAGAACCTTGTTGCAACACTGTTGTCATGGCTGCTGGGGAGAAAAAGACATAGCTATATCTGTATAGCACTGTTTAATTAATAGTCAACATTTAATTTACTTCATGGAGGGAATGGTTTAATTAGTTCTAGTGCACAAGTTACAAATTGTTTACTAGTCAAGTCAACTTTATTTATATAGCCCTTAATCACAGTTACAGTCTCAAAGGGCCTCACATCACCACATTATGAAAACAATCAATGATGACACACGACCCCCCCAACCTTGGACCCAAGTGTGGGCAGCCCACACCAAGCCCATTCATGGTCAACATGGGCCCACTGTGGGCAGCCCACTAGGGCCCCTCACCTGGCCCCCAGGTCATGTTTGGTCAGGGTCCACTGTGGGTCAGTTGTGGGCAGCCAACTTTGTTCCCCTGCACGACCCAAAACCTGTTTGAATGATTCAAAATCAAATCAATATTAAAAGGTATTCATACAATACAAGCACATTTTAAATAGTAAAAAAAAAATTCCCATGAGATGATACAGCGTGGCATGTTGAGAACATTCAACCCGAGGAACAATCCATCAAATTATGATGCATAGTCACCAACAAAATGACCATGTCCTCATGTCCTCTGCACGAGGCACCATAATGGTAGCTTGGTAGAGGCAGTTTGAGGATTGCATATGGTTCGCAACACCATCTAATGAAACTATGGCGTGAATTCAATCAGGAAGATTACCTTTCTTACACCTCACTCTCTCTCCAACTTAGAGATAAGGGATTCTCCCACCCTGTCAACTTTTTTCCCCACACTGTCATTTCCTGCTCTGCTATTTACATTTAACCAATCAGATCTCTCCCTATTAAAAATGATCATTGACTCACTTGAGGTGTATGGACCTGAGGTGTACAGACCAGCGTAGGAACGCTTTCTACTGGACATCGGGAACATTAAATCTCAACCAATCAGAGGCAGTTTTGGTTTAATAGACAGATACCATTGCTTCACACTTACTGTATGTGTGTGTGTCCAATAGCCTAACCTTTAGCCCTAGACAGTGTAACACTGTGTTGTTAGACACTGGGAGAGGGGGCAGCTGTAGAGAACATTAGTTAGAGGAGATAGTGGGTGGTCCTGGGGTCCACCGTTCAGGCAGCAGGGGTTAAACAAGTGTATTGGTCATCTGACGTCATAAACTCGTACTCACAACGATTTAGGGTTACCTTTGGATGACACATTAATGCTAAAGGAAGCTTAACCAAACAGACAAAACTAAATAAAATACACAACACAAACCAAAGCCAATTAAAGATTTTATTGATTTGAGTGAAAGATGGATCCGGTGACCTAAACATTAAATGATAACTTTTAAGCAGGGCGGGTCCTACTAACCTCTGCATAGCATGTATCACTGCTTCGTAGTACTTTGCTGTGCTTTACCATACTTTGTGGTAATTAATCAAATGTATTTGTATAGCCCTTAATTGTGGCTACACAACACCCCCCAACCTTGGACCCTCGCTGAGGACAAGGAAAAACTCCCACAAACCTTTTAGGGAAAATGGAAGAAACCTTGGGAGGGGCTTCTCAGGGAGGGATCCCCCCTACCAGGACGGTTGGGCGCGCAATCGCTGCAAAGTATACGAACGAGAGGGTAGGGTGCGTTGGAGGACTTTGTGGGAGATGATCAATATCGTTCCCATGAACTTGCTGGAGCCAACTGGTTATTTGGTCTGTGATCCAAAGGTGGCGCTCTACCTACAGTATCTGCCTACAGCGCTGCAGTGCTCCAGAGCACTGTGTCTTGTGGCTACTTGTGGTACGGCTGCCAAATATTTCCTGTGGTCACACCAGGACCAGTGGCTCAATCTAGCCAAGTCCCAGAAACTTAAGTTCACCATCTTCCCAAAGCCCTCAACAATGCTGAAGCAATCGCTTGTCTTCTCTAAAGCGTTCAGACCATCTGTGATTCAGGCGAGTCCATTTTGGATGGCAGAGCTGTTCGAAGGGGCTGATAGCTGCTGTCACCCGGACATCCTAGCCAAAAGCCACTGGCCTCTTGGCTTGAGTAGAACAGCTACAGTTGCAACAGCAAAACCGTTCCCTACTTTTATCAAGGAGAATAGTGATGCATTCTGGGAACAACAGTGCAGTAAAAGGCCACATATTTTTACTCACGGTGTATGAAGCCATCACTGTCTCATCCTCTTTCATGCCCTCTGACAAAGCAACGCTACCATGCGGTACTCTGCACCATGCAGCACTTTTCCACACATGGTGGTACTTTGTGTTAGTTTGCAGTGATACTAAGCGAACTTTGCAGTTATTAACAGGACCGACCTTACAAGCCAATCAATAGCCCTCAGGTAGCCCTCAGGCTATTGATTGGTCTAATAGCCCGCAGGGAATATTTTGTTTTGGGAGGGCTTGCATAGGCGGGTCTTCATCCTGGACAGGAAGGATCGCTTCTTTGCCTTCGACTGACTGACTGTGGTGGAAGTCGTGGCCGCGTGGTTTTCTGGTTCTTCCGGGCAAACACAGCACACGCGGCGCCAGACGAGATTGAGTCTCGAGAAGAGCCTGCGGAGAAGGTTAAAGCTTCTCTGGGTCCTCTTGTCCTGCCTGACGTCCTCCTGGCCTGCACCGGGATAGTCTGTGGCTGGCTGGGAGTGGGCCACGGGCGTCTGGCTGCATGTGTCCTGGGAGCAGCTCTCTACCAGGACGGTGTCCGGGACGTCCTGGACGTCTCCATCAACCAAAGCTCCATCTCCAAAGGAAGCACCACATTGAAGAAGTGCCTCAATTGGACACTTCTGAGTCAGGTCAGGTCCTCCCTCACAGCTCCAGCTGTGGATATCTCCTCTCTCTGGTTGTTGTAACACAAACGACGCAGACTATAAAAACATCTCAGCCAATGCTGCACCTTGTTGCAGGTTTTAAACACAGCAGAGGACATGAGTTTGTCGTTGTCAGAGGTACCGTCTGTCACAATTTCAGCCTGTTTCTCAACATCGCTGTGATGGAGAAACTGCATGAAACACTCAATGTCCTTAGCAGCCCTATCAATTATGTCTGAGACTAGCTTCTGTGCCACCTCAGAGACTAGTGACTCAGCTGAGGTGGTGGAGGAAGAAGAGGAGGAAACTTTTTTTGCCTCCTCTGATGTGACTTCCTGATCCACTTGGCTGTTCACTAAATCCAATAGTGTGGTGCTCAGGTCTGCTTTTACAACAGCCCTGATGTCATCACTGCACCACATCTGGCTGACGGACATCGGTCGAGGAGACGGCGGTGCAGAAACACTGCTGGCTGATACGATGGCTGTCGGCAGGGACAGCACCTCATCCATAAAGTGCACTGCTGCCAAGGAGACCCGGGAGCTTCTCTTCCTGCAACAGCAGGTCTTCCAGGCTCCCATCATGTTCTCAAAGAGAGGGCTGGTGTTCCCGTCCATCCCTGTCTCGTCTTTGGTGTCAGGATCCTTGACCGTCTTCATGGTAGTACTAACCGCCACTACTATAAAGTATACTCACCAAACTTATCTTCAGATGAAGCTGCTTATCCTCGTCTTTGTCGTCTTCTCCCTGTTCAGTTCAGTAGTTTTGAACCAAATGAGCTCAGGTGTGGAGACACCCTGCTTTTATAGGCATAGTGGCTGATGACATCATAATGGAGGTTGGTGATGTGGTGATGTCATCCAGAACCTTGTTGCAACACTGTTGTCATGGCTGCTGGGGAGAAAAAGACATAGCTATATCTGTATAGCACTGTTTAATTAATAGTCAACATTTAATTTACTTCATGGAGGGAATGGTTTAATTAGTTCTAGTGCACAAGTTACAAATTGTTTACTAGTCAAGTCAACTTTATTTATATAGCCCTTAATCACAGTTACAGTCTCAAAGGGCCTCACATCACCACATTATGAAAACAATCAATGATGACACACGACCCCCCCAACCTTGGACCCAAGTGTGGGCAGCCCACACCAAGCCCATTCATGGTCAACATGGGCCCACTGTGGGCAGCCCACTAGGGCCCCTCACCTGGCCCCCAGGTCATGTTTGGTCAGGGTCCACTGTGGGTCAGTTGTGGGCAGCCAACTTTGTTCCCCTGCACGACCCAAAACCTGTTTGAATGATTCAAAATCGAATCAATATTAAAAGGTATTCATACAATACAAGCACATTTTAAATAGTAAAAAAAAAATTCCCATGAGATGATACAGCGTGGCATGTTGAGAACATTCAACCCGAGGAACAATCCATCAAATTATGATGCATAGTCATTGACTCACTTGAGGTGTATGGACCTGAGGTGTACAGACCAGCGTAGGAACGCTTTCTACTGGACAAAAAAAATGACAAACATTGTCCAATTTACCTTATTGAACGCCTTTTTATTTCCTCAGAAACTTTATTTTAAAAACAAAGTAATGGAGAAAAGTAAAGAGAATCCTGCACAAAATACGTAGCCTCTACTATCAAAATCCATTATATATGCTACTTTATTGTGTGATCATTTTGCAGATATATAGAGGGGGGCATTGAAAGACAGGTGATGGACTGTTGCGGAGATTGGCTTGTTAGAGCAAGTGAGGCGCCAATCGGGGGTCTCGTCGCAACTTCTCATCAAGAACCCGGTACTTCTGGGGAGCTGTGTCCTTGTGTCTGAAATAAATACACACAGACACACACACACACATACATTTGAGACAAGGGAATTCATCACCATGAAGTGTGTGTGTTCTGCAGTAATATGTAGCCATGCTGAACCTTTTATAATATTTGAATTAAATTTTTATTCTGCGTGTTAAAATACTACTCAAGGGCATTTCAAGTGTATATGTGTGTGTGTGTGTGTGTGTGTGTGCGCGTGCGCGTGCGCACCTGCTGAGGTGTAGCTTAAGGACATGTATTCTGAACATGGTGTCAGCGCAGTATGCCAGGTACCCGTCCTCGTCCTCTTTGGTCATGTTGGGCTGGTTCTGCTGGTACCACTGTTGTTTCTGCTGCAGCTCCTGTGTCTCCTAGGGAGTTTTTTCACCATGTTGATATAGAATTTTTGAAAATCATCGCCATAGTACATAATGTAGTGTCTCCAACCCCTCTAGAATTTCCTAAACTATTTCTCTGATTTCTTCTTCTTCTTCTTCATGCTGATTTTGTGGGCTGTTATTGTGGACTCATCTAACAAAATTCACCCTGTTTTTTAAGATGACAAACACACAAGCCCACAGTATTTTATTAAGCCCTTGTTTTAGTGCAATCTAATGTAAATAACACATGCAGAACTTATTCTCCCTGGAACCCACGTCTGTATCCGTGGCTATATAAACCCCTAATATGTATAATGTAGCAACTTAAACATACAGAGCCTTGTCTCTGGAGCAAAATGTCTATAACCCCGAGTATACAAGCCTCTAATATACAAACGGTATATAATATATAGTATTTTTTTAATATTCACGGTAAATAAACTCACACTGTACCTTTTCAAAGCGTGCTTGTATGAGGTTGGCCCTCTCTATCAGTCTCTGTTTTAAATAGGCCAAACAGTCTAGGCGGAGCTGCACAGCGGTTGGTTGGCTCACAGTCTCTGGGTTGCCCAGCTGGGCCAGGAAGGGAGCCAGGATGTCCTTCTCCTTCTCCTGCTGCCACTGGCGCTCCTCCTCAGCCAGACGCTCCTGTGATGGCAACGAGGCACTTACTGAAACATATCTCTAACTGCCTAGCTGAGGTGTTGCCAGGTTGCCTGGTTTTATGTGTTGATCTCAGAGTCAGTTTTGTCATCATTTTTTGGCAGGCAACGTCAATTAGCGAGGAAGCAAACTAATTGGTATAATTACTGTAAACAAATGAAACTATGGTCGAGATGATTGGTAACCTCTGTTTCACGCCAGTGGTATTGTTATTGTTATTGTACTAGTGTTTTTCAAAAATAAGACTACATTTCCCATAAATCCCATTGCCTCCTGTGTGTGTGTGTGTGTCTCACCATATTGTCTCTCTGGCGGCGGGCCTTCTCAATGCGGACTGTGTTGTAGATGGACATGTGGAGCTCAATGCCACTCTCCTCCTGTTCTCTGGAGGCTAGGATGGCTCTCACCTACACACATACACACACACACACACAGTTATAGAGAAGTCATGTGCTTAATTATACTGCAATTTGTTTCTTAAAGAGTCTATGACACACACACACACATTTATAAAATGCAGCACAATTATTTTTGGAGTTGTGACACATACATTATTCACACATCATATACTGTATATATGTACAGTATGATGCAATATTGTCTTTTAGCTGCTGTAATACTCACACATACATACACACAAACTCACTCACATGCACACACACACATATTGAGGACATGGCTACCTCTTTCTCAGAGTCTTTGATCGTGAGAATCACCTTCTCCTCCTCCTTCAACAGGACCACCAGCATCTCATACAGATGCAGTTTCTTAGGAGGCTTCTCAAAAGCATCCACCTGTACACAACACACACACACACACACACACAGAAGATAAATGCACTAAAATGTTAAGTTTAACTGGATATGAGCGAATGAGGGAGCATTTTTAGGACCATCTTATACAAAAGGCAGCTCAGATCTGTAACTGCGCAATCCACTGTACAGCTTAGTGTGTGTGTGCATGTGCGTGCATGTGTGTGTGTAGTCTACATACCTGGAAGCCAGAGACCATGTCCAGTGTGAAGTCCTGGGCCTTCTCTGTGTCTGTGGACTCTCGTGGTTTGATAAAGTTCCTCCTTGCGGGGATGAAGCGGTCATCTTCCAAGTGATAGGTCACCGCAATGCGCTCTTCGGCCAATAGGAACACTCGCTCCGCCACGTCCTCGTTGGCCGGTTTGGACCTGTTTCTATGGAAACGTTCCACCACTTTCTGCTTTTGCACGCACAGCACGCACGCACGCACGCACGCACACACACACACACACACACACACACACACTAAATGTGAACCTGGCGTAGGTTATAGTTGTCTTGGAGGTTCCCCCATCCATATCCACACACACACACACACACACACACACACACACACACACACACACGCCATCACACAATTTGTTCCCCTAACATATATCTTTCACCTCTGTATACATTTTTACCTGTAGTGGTCTGCTGCCCAGCTCAGGGGTCTCTCCTGGTCCCAGCACTTGGACGCACCGACCGAAGGCGACGTGCCGGTAGTAGAGGAAGTCGTCCCGGTCCTGGAAGCTCTCTGTCATTTCCGACGGCAACTCCACCCGCCGCACCAGCCCGTCTACACGGGCGTGGCTGTGGAACTCCATCTCACGCTCAGTCTCCACAGTCAGGGTCACGTACCTATGGGCTGAGCCAGACAGCAAAACAGACTATCACTATGGAGATCAACTCAAGTTGTTGTGATCTTCATGTTTCTACTCTAATGGGCCTTGAGCATGAAACCCGTTTTCCATTTCAAAATGCTCTACTTTTTCGACAGCAACATTTCTTGACTGCAGTTCGGCCATATCTGAACTCTAGTACCTGAACTCTAAACAGTGGGAGAAAGGACAACGGTAAACTGAGTAGCTCACAGATATGGTACTGGTTTGTTTGTCATTGGAAAGAAAGAAGAAATTTTAATAACAAAAAAAAAAGTTTTGAGAGTTTCTGTTTTTGACAGCAGCAGTGCATGATTTGGACTTTTCCTTTTTCTTTTGTTAGTTTAATAAACTGGCTGATATTTTGGCTATTCTGGTCAGGATACATATCACTGCCAGGGGATAAAGGGTGTCTTTGATGATGCAAGGTTTTTTCACGGTACAGCAGCAGACAGCAGGTTTACATTTGAGACAAAAGCTCCGTCCAGGTCTGAAGCGCTCTGTGGTGACGTTGGTGGCCTTGCTCAGCTCCCTCTCTTCTAGATGGTCATGTCTGTGCTGGTACCACTCCTTCACCACGCTGGCGTGAGTGCCTAGAAAACATAGAAAACACACACATGCTGAAATGTATCTTGCACCCCAAGTAGCTAGATTTCACATCAACTGCGGTATTGTTATATATAACAGTAGGACAAGCAAATTATAGTCTTTTATTTTCTCGTCACATTGCAAGTAGTACTATCCACTTTTGCCACTTTAACTTTGTATGCCAAAACAGCAAAATGATATTCAAGGCATCCCTTTAACGTGTGGGATACTCACAGTCCAGGTCTTTGTATGTGGTGAGCCGTGTGACCAGGCCGTCTGGCAGCAGGTAGGGAGCAAACCTCTCCAGCTTAGCTTTACGATACTGGGTCACCTTCGCTCCCCCTGGCCAGCGAGTCTCCATATCTAAAGGACATATAAGAGAGACAGCGGTTTATGGACAGGACATAAACAAACGGTGTGGTGTTCTTCCATTGAGATGGGTATGGTACAGCATCAGCATCGCTTGGTCCTATTTGTGTAATGAAGACAACCCTGCCAGCACCCTCTGAAAGTGACCGTCGGCAAATGTGAGGAACCGAGACAGAATAAATAGAGTGTGTGTGTAGCTACCTTGCTTTGAGATGGTGATCTTGCTGACCCAGGATTGCGGCATCTCAAACACCTTGGGCTCATCGGCCTCCTCCTTCACAACAACAACATATTTTTTCGTCATACACATAACTGGATTCATGTTCAAATTATGAATGCAAAGGAAACACGGAGAGGAGAAATGGAAGCTGTAAAAGTGAGAAATTTCAAGGTCAAGGTCAATTGCTTACACACACACACACACACACACACCTCATCGTCGTCAATGATGGCCAGCTTTGGCTCTCTCTTCATGGCGGAGCTGATCAACAGTGTCTGGTTGGTGGAGTCATACAGTACAGACTCCCACATCATTGCGTTTCCCAGATCATATACCATATCCTACACACACACACACCCAAGAGACATAGATATATATAATATAAGTCTTTCAGGTGCTGTAATACACACACACGTGTACATACATACACACACACAAATAGTGTAGTATGACAGCTTTTTGTAAGTAATATTACTGATTAGCAATTGTTTTAGGCATTACTCCTCCTCCTCTGGATTTCTGGCCCCGGCTAGCGTGTACTCACAGCACAGCCGTAACTGCAGTCCTGCATGTTGACCCAGTAGTTGTGATGGTTCCAGATGCTCTCGATGCCCAGGAAGTTCTCATTGGTGGTGGAGTAGCTCTTCCCGGTTAGCGCGTCGATGAAGAAGTCCTCTGGGACCTCCCGGCGGCCTGCCAGCACCAGCACCCAGCAGTGCACCCGCAAGCCCAGCAACGGGTCCGGAGGGGGCCGCTCACTCTCCTGGGGGAAGGGGGTGGTGGTGGTGGTGGTGGGGGGGGGGGCAAGGGCATTTAAAGACAGGAAGGAACAAGAGACATTTCAGAATCAGAATCAGGTTTATTGCCAAATATGTTTTCGCATACAAAGAATTTGACTTGGTGTTTGGTGCAGTTTAATACGGTTCTGTGAATATTGTTAGTAGTAGTAGTAGTAGTAGTAGTAGTAGTAGCATTATTAGCATCATTATTAGAGGGAGGCAGATTCCCGTATAATGAAGAAGTGACTTGAAGAAGTGATTTAATGTAAAACATGATGTTGAAACAATAGGGAGGTTTGGGGTTTGGGGAACCCATTATTTTATTAATGGATTAAAAACGTTTTTCCAAACTTCACCCTACGACAAGTGAGAGGTAGCCTTACGTAAGGTAAAAAAAAGAAAGAAAATAATGATAATTTTTGGTGAATATTAACAAAGGCAAAGTTCTGCAATGTGTAGTCCTCAGTATGAGCTACCTGCTGCTTTCTTCAGCACTACAATCTGGGCGCCTTGCCGTATTCTGGCCATATACTGTGTACCTGCAGTTAAACTAGCGGTACAGCAGTGAGTACAAAGATCATTTTACCTCCTGCAGTCGTTGAGCCTCCTGTTGTTTTCTCAGCAGCACGGCGTTTACCTCCGCCTGCTTCTTCTCCTCCTGCCTCCTTTCAAAACGACTTTTCAGCTCCTTGGGAGCCTTTACGGTGTATTTATTCATCAGTGGCTTCTGCTCTGTTGTCATATCCTGCACACACGCAATGCATGTACATGCACATACAAACACAGACAGACATGGACAGTATGTAAGCGAACAGCAGGCAGCATCAGGACAGCAGACTTACATATTTGTTCATTCATTTTCTCTGCCTGTTTTAATCCTGTGTGAGGAAACCGGAGCACCCGGAGGAAACCCACGCCAACTCCACACAGAAAGGGTAGCATGATATCTCAGCGTTAGCACTGTCGCCTCACAGCAGCAAGAACACATACAGTATATACAGCTGCAGTAGATACACAGTGACCTACAGAGCAGCAACAACAGCACTCACCTTGACCTCAGTGACCAGTAGGGGGCACTCCTGCAGGCTCTGGTTGCGCAGACACATCTGTTTGGCTGCGTAGCCGCTCACGCAGTAGGCGTTGTAGCCGGCGCCAAGCAGCAGGCTGCACAGCAGAGTGGAGAAGTCGAAACATGTGCCCCTCTGGCTACGTAGCACCAAGGTGGGGGAGAATACGAACCTGGGCTGGGGGAGCAACACCACACACTCACTATCAGTCGCACACACAAACACTAACTCAAAGTAGGCATATCTGTCACGTTTCTGTGTGTGCATACATGTTTAGATGATACTCATTATGAGTGTGTGTGACAGTTTTGACTGACAATGCAGTAAGTGTGTCTACTCCACCAGCCACACTGCCACCAACCATTGATCAGACTTCTAAAAAAACATTTTGGGTCGGCAAAATATTGAAAGTGTGGGTGACTTTTGCAATCTATTAGCCACTGTGGCTGGTGGATGAAAAGGTTACTTTTCTGCCCTGATGTGCGTTGTGGTTCCACCATGTGTATTGGTGTGTGTTGTTTTTCTGACCGGGTCGATGGGCGGCTCCAGAGGTTTCAGCGACAGGCAGTCGGCTATAAAGGAGGCACAGCCCTCCCAGCTATAGAGCTCAGAGTAGGGCAGCAGGGTGGGCCGCAAGGGCCGTAGACACAAACTTCTGGTTATTAGAAAAAACATAAACAGATATTAGAGAGAGAAACAGAGAAAGAGAGAGAGAGAGAGAGAGAGAGAGAGAGAGAGAGATTGTTGTTTCAGTGTTTCCTGTAGAGTATTATGTACTGTAGATGTGGGAATTGAGGGGACTTTCTCTTCTGAAACCCAGGTTTGCTCCTGGGTCTGTTCCAGGATCAGTTCTAGTAGGTGTTCATAAACAGCATAACAGGTAGAAGTAAGAGAGAAGACAAAAAGAGAGTTAGACAAAAGCAGATGGACAAGGTGTAGAGGAGATAGAGGAACAGAAAGACTAAGTGCGCGGGCAGGAAGGAGTGGGGGTGAGAGAGGTGGTAGAGAGGAAAGATTTCAGAGAAAACGTTCAAAAAACAGATACAGTATATTGAGAGGCATGCAGGGTATTGGAATTAGGTTCTTATCAAACAAGATATGTGTGTGTGTGTGTGTGTGTGTGTGTGTGTGCTTGTGTTACCTTAATGCCACACTCGTTGACGGGGCAGAGCAGCAGAGGTTTGCGGTCAGGGTAGAAGTGCATGTACTGATAGCAGAAGTGGTCAGCGATGGCCAATAGCTGTCTCTCCTGAGAGGAGTTCCCCTTGTAGGAGGCGGGACATTGAGACAGGTCCACTTCCTTTGTCCAGCTGGGGCTGGTTCAGTGCAGGATGGAATACAACGCAACAAAGATCATTTCAACTAATACACAAATAAATGAATTTATCAATCAATCAATCAGCCAGCCTACTATGGCTTAAACTAAGTGTACCACAGGTTGCTCTGCGTGTCACGCCCTCCACCTCTGCCTCCTAGCAGTCTCTACCTGTCTGTCTCTGTCTGTGTGTGTGTATGTGTTGGCGGGCGTGGCTCCAGTCTCCGGCTCCTCCCTGCATCATCACCTCATCCCGATCACCTGCTCTACCCCGCACACCTGCTATCCATCATCTCATCACCACCAGCTTAAGAACCCCGGCTTTTCATCCACTCATCGCCAGATCGTTGTTTGTACTACTCAGGCAGTCTCGTGTCTCGGCCGCGCTGTAGAGGTTCTCTCAGAGTTCCCTTCTTGCCTACTAATCCTGATATCCTTTACCCAGATCCAGTCTCCTTCCCTGATCCCGTCTGCCGTCCTCACCACCGCCCGTCTACCCTGCCTGCCTGTCTGTCTCCCGGACCCCTGCTTGTCGCCTGTCTGCCTGTCCGTCTCCTGGATCCCTGCTTGTCACCTGTTTGCCTGCCTCCCAACTCTGCTTCCCCTTGCCATCCCTGCTTTACCATCCTTTTGAACTGTCTCCTAGTAAACCTGGTTTTTGTTCTTAACTCCGTCTCTGTGGTTTGCACTTGGGTCCCGTAACACTGCGGTGACCTCACATGGAGCTGGTTAAATGTGTCTGTGGGTGAAATGCAACGGGCGAAGGTATACAGTTGCTTACAGATGTTAGTTAGATCCAAAATAATGTTATGAAACTTTGTGCATTGTCAATATTAATTTCTTTGTTTAGTGTGAAATGCAGGTAAAAGTTTTTCGTGTGTGTGTGTGTGTGTGTAACCTCACAGGAGGAGCTCAGGAGTCGTAACTTGCATGTTACGGAGAGTCTCCTCCAGCTCAGCCAGCTCTTGGTTGCTCTCCTCCTGTGCCTCTTCTCCCCCTCCTTGCTCCTCACTTTCTGACTCTGGCAGGGTGTCCATCTACTGTAATTTAGAAAGAAGAAAACAATAGATAATGAATTTATATGCATATGCCGTTTATAGACACGATAATATGGTGGGTACTGGGTCGTTTGATGGTGCATATGTAATGATAATACTTCATTGATCTGCGTGGGGAGATTCTCTTTTGCCCCCACCTCCCCCACTGGGAGGTCAGAGGTCAGGGTCAGCTACATAACAACACCCCTGGAGCTGGTAGGCAGTCAGCGTCTTGCTCAAGGACACTAGGGCAGGTGCTTTGCTCACCACAGGTCCTCTGGTTGAAGTACAGTCTCTCTAACCACTAACCCACCCTGTCATGCTATATCAAATCTGAATGTCACAGTAACGTCTACACTGAGCTTGAACAAACAAAATGTTGATGTGCTGCTAGGCCATTGATGCACTTTGTTTGCAATTCAATTTGCCAGGCTCTTTTGTCACTAGCCTTTTTGCAGACGTATGCAGTCAGGAGGCGGTATTTCTGTTCATACATAAAGGTAAGACAGGTAGTGGAGGGTAAACCCACTTAAAACACGGTTTACCCACTTTTATGTGTGGAATATTGTTCCCTAGCCTAACATGAACAAGTGTAGCAGACATAGATAGAAGATAGTCTTTTAAAGAGGAAAATAAATGAATACTTTTCTCCACCGACTGGAGGTCATAGTTTACCTACCTTTTTATTTTATTACTAACGTTACTGCTACCTAACGTATAACTTCACTTACTAATTGTAAACTTTAATTACTAGCTTCTAGTTAGCCCCGGTCTATTGTCTCGGTTTACCTGTTGTACAATGAAAAATGCAGCGTTGTTGCTACTCTGTGTCCATGGTAACGGGAATGACGTGATGACGTTGTGTTATGCTGCCTTCAAGTGGTGTCGGAAAAATAACATACTGCCAGAACGCACATTAACGACGCGGCTTAGTAGTTGAAATTTTCTGATAACCGAGGTGCTCAAATGTGACGTTTAGCGGGTGGAGACACGTCAACAGCTGATGTAAAGAGTGATGTATTTTATTATTATATGGAAATAATGCGTATTGTAGTATGTTTCTATTTAAACCACTTGGTTTAAATAGTACCTAAAGAGCACCTTTTCATCGTTGAGATGAAACACTAAATAGCTCAGTGTCCCTTGGTTTCTGGACAATAACCAACAGCAACCAAAAATGATGTGGTTGGTAGTTGCTATTTCCGTTTCATAAGCACTTGGAAGCGGGACCAGTCATATTTGGGACTTCTGGAATTGATTGCACAATTTACGGGGAGCACATGAAGGCAGCATTAGTGTAACGGCAAACTTCTCTCACAGACTTGACTGAGTGTCTCTTGGATCCTGGATGTGGACTGGAAGCTTTGCCATTGAAGTAGGTTATGTTAATGTTTTAATCCACAAACTAACTTCAACAGTCAGAATCGAACGGCTCTGTTTGTTTTCCATTGTGAAAGCACTGTTGTGGAATAAGAGTAACTACCCGAATGTATTATTTATGCAATCCATATTGAATTAAGACAATATATCGATATATATATTGAGTATAAACACTTGAATAAGTGTATAAACACGTGAATTTCTAGATACGTCTTGTCATGTGAACGGAATCCTATTAATCATTCACCCTCTATTGTGTAAAACGTGTGATTTGGAGAAATCAATAGGGCAATGGGTAACTGGCAAACGTTTATTTGTCTGCGTGCGTGCGAGCGTGCTAGCGAGTGATTAATCACCCTCAACCAGTGAGTGAATCAGGTGAAATAAGTGAGTCAGAAATCAAGGCCAAACGCGCTCAAATGTTGCGCGTTTTACTCCTCAGACTGGGGGCCACAAGGGTATTATAGCCTACTGCGGGGTTCCAGGTAACGTACAGCCATGACCTTATGGTTTTTTCCCCCTCTGCCCACCTCTCCCTCCACCGGCAGCATTAATAGGACCTTCTGTGTCCTTACCCAGTGAGACAAAACACAAAGCTGCGAAGGGGAAAAAATGGGATCCGCGGGAGGCTTGTGCTCGGCGCTGCTCGTGGTATTTCTGCTGGCGCTCCATCAGTCCTCGGGTTTCTGGCTCTTCAACGTGGTCTTCCCCCCCAATGCCAAACCCAGAGTACCAGGCAACAGCACCCCGCCACTCATCATCGGTAAGTTTTTTTTTGGGGGGTGGGGGTTGTTTACAGCAAAGCCCTCTGTCTGCCTGATGTTGACAAAGCTAATCAGAGTAGTAATCTCTTTTTTTTTTTTTTTTATATCATATTCAATGTCAGATTCAAATCTTTGCTAGTGTGTGTCTGGATTCATATGTAGTCTAGTCTGCTCTATACAAGATTGAGACCTTTGATGATGTTTGATGGTACACAAGTCTCTGACAACCTTTTTATATTACTTATATACAGGAGGATTGAGAATGAGATAAATGTTCTGAAACTTGTCAATATGTTGGTCAGTAAGCACAAAGTTTAGTAATAACCTAACTGAACATATGCACAAATCTTGCCCCTGTCTCTATTTATTCATAATAAATAATAATATTTATTTATGTGCTTGTTTGTTTATCTACTTATGTATTTATTTAGCTATTTGTGTATTATTTGTTTGTTTGTCTGCTGCACTCTCCATGAAAATAAATATTATACTATAGAATATTAAAACCATAACATTTTGGCAAGAACGCATTCATCAGACAACCAGCAGCAAGAAAGTTGCAGCAGTACAGTATACTCACTAAAACTATGGGAGACACTGATTTGCTGGTGTCAGGCCAATCAGGCAGAAAGCAGACAGCCAGTCATACAGTGGGATTCAGTCTAATATGCATCAAAAAGGATGAGACACAACATGAGTATGGATGGTCTGGTGTCAAAGGGCATGACTCAATACTATAAGAGGCATAGAAAAATCATATATATATCATATGAAAGAAGTCAAACAATCTAATTACATACAATCTTATCTTTTAATGGAGGTCTGGCGCCAATCATCATCTGTCTGTCTGACTATCTGTCTGTCTGATTCATGGTTGGTTTATTTATCTGAAGCTGGTAATTGGCTGAAAATGAAGGATTTGGGCTTGCTGCCTGCAAGGAGAAGCAGAAAATAAAAGGAGATGTATACACGGGTACCCTGTACTCTGTACATTTGACCCTGTGTGTCTAAAAAGCCGGAGTATGACCTAGTTACGCAGGACCGAAACGTGCTCCAGTGGTCATGCCCTGCGGCGACCCCCCACTGAGTACGCTCCCATACCTCGACTGCAGGGTTCAGTCTAGAAAGTTATTTCAGAGTATAATCTCACTCTGTGTCCTTGTGTGATGAAAACATATTGTTACTCTGGCATTTCGTGGCTGCACACATAGTATTTCCCTCCACTCCTCTCTGACCCTCCAAGCCTCACTGCTTCTCTCCTGCTAATTCTCCTCTTCATCTGCTGCTGTATGCAGTAACATACCACTCCACTATGTGGTGGGCGTCATAACAGTGGGTAAAAACAATACAAGTGGATCTATTACATTGTCCCCTTCTTATAATACTTTTATATACTTATAATACTTATCCTCTACCCCACTCTTCTCCCTTCTTTTTGCAATACAGAAGTTCTGTTTTACTATTATTATACACAGTACTGTCGATACATTATATTACAGAAGACAAATCTGCACACTTGAATTCTGACACAATTTTTATTTACTATTTAGAGTACAAAATGTCTGTTTTGGAAGTTTTAGAAGCAACCAGTTACTTCATATTGGAAGAAACGGCTAAGTGACCCTTAAGAGGTTAATAGGTAATTGTTAACTATTGTTAATAGTTCGCTTAATTACAGGAAAATTGAGTTGAAACTACTTTGTAAAAAGATCTTAAAAAATACCACTAACAAAAGTAGTGTTTTATTTGAAAGGAAGTGAAAGGTCCACTATGTCCACTATTTATAACGCCCATGAAACTAGGGTCTGGATGCAAAACCAAATGACACAATTGGGGTTCTTCACAGAAAAAAATGGAAGGGATGTTAACTTTGTGTTGTATGAAAATGTAAAATAAACAGTCTGGATAAAACTGCCTTTGTAGTACCTGACTTGTACAACCTTGACAATTAAGGGTGTAAATAAAAGGATGAAAAAATGCAATTCCCATCTTTTCTTTAATAGGTGGATGGGTCTCTGATGCAAGATGACCCACCCCACCTAGAGGAAACAGTGCTAAGGAAATTGTGCTAGGGATTAAGAATACAATAGTTAACAATAAATGGTTACAGACCTCAATAACGCCAGCAAACTGCCTCTGCTCTGTGGCCCGCATTCTCCTGTAATTGGGAATCCAGCTGGCCAGGAATGTGATTGGGTCCTCTGCCCAGCTCAGACCCTCTGGGAAGCAGTTACTCAGGGCTTTCTTTATGTACTTTGAATCCCAGTGCGATCAGATGGATGGATGAGTGCTGGCCTCAGGGGTGTGATCCTCCACAGTCAATGAATGACATTCCTGGAGTTCTAACCATGTTACTACAGCAGTCTCTGTGGAGCTGATATAGACTGTAGACCATCTATTCAGAAAAAAAAGTAGCAGTAATAGAATTCGTTTTGAGGATGGTGTGAAATATTTTTTGGAAGTTTTTTTCAAGTGGTTACTGTGTTAATGGCATCATACTAAACATAAAGTGGCAATGCTATGGACTGAACGACTGAACCCGCCACAAAATCACTGCTGCACCCTGTGCCTGTGACATCAAGTCGCAGTAAAGGAACGTATCATGGCCCCTGGATTGTGATATTTCTCAGGAACGTGGGACGTCTGACATCGGCTTTTACACGCATAGTCAACCATCAGGCGAACGCTCAATCAATCGATCTGTCAGTCAGACAGTCACATCAGTAAGTTTGCTTTGATTGACGCAATTATGAATCAGACTTTGTTTGTAGCCCGACTCAAACTTCTAAAGCTACAGTGTAGGACAGTAGTGTACAATCATGTGTCATGGAGGGCCGAGAGTCTGCAGGTTTTCACTCCAACCAAAGACGACAGCAGGTGATTTCACTGATTAACACACCTTCAACCAGAGAGGAGGGGCTAATCAGTGAAAACACCTGCTGTAGTCTTTGGTTTCCCTGCATACTCTCGGCCCTCCATAGCACATGATTGGACACCGCTGGTGTAGGACATATGCCCTCCTCACTGTTCATGACTCATTGTTTGCTTTGAAAGGTCATCGGCCCCAACCAGATACAGTACATGCAAACTACTGACCATGTGGAAGAAGAGCTCCAAGCGATGGAGCAGCAAAGTTATAAATAAAATGGGTCAATAAAATGTATTGGTTTATTGTCTACAATTGTGTTATTATCAAGTCTTTTTTAAAGTATGGGTCAGGGACAAAAATGGCTACCAGGGACATGTTTTGTTCTAGGGTAAAGTTGAGGAGCACGACTATAGATGATAAGGAGGCTTCCTGTGCAGGCCTGTAAAGTCTGGAAGATGAATTTATAGAATTTGAAAAGTTTGGGAATTACTTTCAAAAGCCTCAGGTAGCATGAAAAGAATTTTGCTGTTTAGTCTCAAAACACATATGACATACACATTATATGTAGTTGTAGACCGCTGTAATTTCACATTGTGTGATATTTGGTAATAGTGTGTGTGTGTGTGTGTGTGTGTGTGTGTGTGTGTGTGTGTGTGTGTGTGTGTGTGTGTGTGTGCGTGCGTGCGTGCGTGCGTGCGTGCGTGCGTGTGTGTGTAGTGCCTGGGAACCTGGGGAACCGTCTGGAAGCGAAGATAGACAAGCCGACGCTGGTCCACTGGATGTGCTACAAGAAAACTGAAGACTGGTTTCCCCTGTGGCTGGACCTCAACATGTTCATGCCCATCGGCGTAGACTGCTGGATCGACAATATCAGGTAACACTGACCCCCTCTAGCTGCAGCCTCATGACCTTTCACCCTAAAACAAGCATAATGTTTTCTCTCTACCTTTTATCTGCTCTACTCTCTGATGGCTGATGTTGCCATACGCATGCTGGCCACTACTATTGTATTTCAAATGAAGAACTCTGATTAAATAGTCATGTTTTCATTTTCCCCATGTGTTTTCATCCTCCTTTCATATTGTAGTATTATATAATGAAGGGTGAAATAGAATGCTGATAGTTTTGTTATCCTGCGGCCATAAATCTGCCAAAAATAAAGTCAAGTTCTCCCTCGTAGCCAGTCACTAACAGGCCTAACAACTATTCTAGGGGAACCAGATATCACATTAAACAGGGTTTTTTGCCCAAGTACATAATGATAACAGTGTCCATGTTCGTGTTCGTGTCCCAGAATTGTTTACAACAGGACGACCCGGCGGTCATCCAACTCACCGGGGGTGAAGGTGCGGGTGCCAGGATTCGGGCAGACCTATCCTATAGAGTTCCTGGACTATAACAGGCTGGCTGGTGAGAGGGAAACATTTGTGTTGGTGTCTCAGTGGTCTGGGAAACCTCGGGACATGCCATCTTTCCTTGCATATCTCTGCTGTATGCTATTAAATAAAGCAGAATAAAAAATCAAAAGACGTTTCCCTGAAAGCCAAAATTTAGCGGAGTGCTTTTAACTTGAAGAAGTGTGAAATGCAAAATAAAATTCTTCCTGGGATCTATGTAAAATCAGCGTTAATCACAATCGACACGTTATCTGTCCCCTAGCTTGCAAAGGGAAAGAAGAAAAAACACAAAAACAAAGTCAAAGTCAAATATTCACCTATAAACGAGAGAAAATATGGGTAAATGTAAATATGTGGTACTGTATATATGTATAATCCACTGTCTTATGTCTATTAATGCCTCTTCTACACCATTTGTGAGAACTTGAATGCCTGTGTAGATCTGGCAGTGAGGTGTGCTGCTGTGTTTTGCAGGTTACTTTCACACTATGGTGCAGCATCTGGTCAACATGGGCTACGTCCGCAACGAGACAGTCCGAGGAGCACCCTACGACTGGAGACTAGCTCCTAGTAAGTAGCATATACATGCATGTGCACACACACACACACACACACACACACACACACAACACTGTGTGTCATTGATTAAAGGAGCACTGTACAACTAACCTGCAACACACACTCGCCAGTGGAAAATGAGCGCAGTGTATCTGGAGAGAATGTGTGAATAAAAACATTTGATACTAATGTCCTTTTAACCTTTTATCCCTCTCCCAGATCATACCCCACTTCTACTCCCTCAATCCCTCTCTCCCTTAGCCCCATACAAAGTTACAAAGTGCTTTACAAACAGGCAGTAGAAAAGGACATAGAAAAAAATAATAATAATAAAAATAGCAATAGTGAGTAAGATAAAACATGAAAGCAACATTTTGAAAAGACCTTTTTGTTCAAATTGGCCTTGAGAAGTAACAATACTAACTTCTGGCTCCCCCTGTCCTCCCTCCTCCCCCCCCCCCCCCCCCCACAGACGAGAATGCAGAATATTTCTCCAGGCTGCAGGACCTGGTGGAGGAGATGTACGATGAGTACCAGCAGCCTGTCTACCTGCTGGGCCACAGCATGGGCGGCCAGTACGTCCTCTACTTCCTCAACCACCAGCCTCCGGCCTGGAAGGACAAATACATCAGGGGTTTCATCTCCCTGGGAGCTCCGTGGGGGGGCGCTGTTAAGCTGTTCAGAGTCATGGCATCAGGTAACAGACGAGTATAGACAAGGGTGGGGTTGTTGTTGTTGTTGTCAGTGATGCAGTGGTAAATAAAAAGGTGGGTAAACTGTGACCTGCATTTGGTGATCATCGTAAGACAAACAACCACCAACATGAACAAAAATCTGTTATTTTAAGAAAAACGTGTATTTATGTAGGAGCCACCTGACTCCATAGAAACCACAGGAAAGGAAGGAATAGAATAGAATAGAATAGAATAGACATACCCTGCTGAAGTGTACTTCAGCAAGAAACTGAATCCCTACCTTACCCAGGGGTGCTGTTCTGTAGCTGACCGTGACCTTTGACCTCCCTGTGGAAGGGGGCAATTTCTTTACTGGGATCAGTAGAACAACAAAAAATGGGAAGGTAAATTATTATTACATTGGTTAGGTTTTTAGATTACCAGTCTGAAAGTTTACAGGGCAGCTCTAACTTTGTGCTGCATTCAGTACTAGTGTCTTCTATTTGATCCATTTAATAAAGCACTTCCTGTATATCCTTGCTGTATTAGCACCTGTAGCTGAAAATAATGTGATTAGTAATTCTCCCGTATCTCATACATCCACTGTCTTGTCGCTCGCTGCAGGTGATAACGACGGCATCCCGATGATTTCCAACATTAAGATCCGCGAGGAGCAGAGGAGTACAACAAGCAGTCCCTGGATGCTGCCGCCGTTGGAGCTCTGGTCTAAAGACCACGTCTTCATCTCCACGCCAACCTTCAACTACACTAATCAGGACTACAAGCGCTTCTTCACAGACATCAGTCTTGACGACGGCTGGTAACTAACGGCTTCAACATTTCACCTTGGAAACAATAATTCCGAACCAACAGTTGAAAATGCTTTGTAAAAGAAATTCAAACAGTGTTTCTGAATTCTTGGAAAGTTTTCTGCAGATTTTTTTCTTTCTTTTTTCTTTTGCAGGACGTTCATTACAGAGTAGAGTAGAATCTATGATCAGTTTTGCTTCTCAGGGCATACTGAGACGTATGACCAAGAGGACCTGGTCTGTGATTCTAGATCAGTTCTCCTAATTTGAGAAACTGGACATGTAACGTGGTCTTTTTTTTTTTTAGGTTCGGTCCACGTGCATTCTTTCCAATATTCCAGAAAAAAAAAGAAAACTGCATTGTCTTACCTGTGCAGGAATATTTTTTTCATATTCACTGACCTACATTTTATTGTCTCTTTTTATTATTATTCCATTTTATGAACCCCTTGTCCTTATTTTCTCTAGGCACATGTGGGAGGACACCAAGAACCTGACTGCTGATCTGCAGCCCCCCGGTGTCGAGATGTGGTGTATGTACGGCGTGGGGCTGCCAACACCGATAACGTATATTTACAACGAGGAGTTTCCCAACACGGACCCGGTGGACCTTGTTTACGGCGACGGGGATGACACCGTGGAGAGCCTCAGTATGAGTCTGTGTAAGCGCTGGATGGGGCAGCAGGAAAAGACGGTCCACGTAACGGAGTTCAGAGCGATGCCTCACCTGGACATTGTGTTCAACCACAAGGTGCTCCACCAAATCCAGGAAATCCTGGAGGGCAAATCAGACTCCCCCGAAGAAGTTGATTGTAGACCAGGAATGAAATAGTAGATAACTAAATAGTAGATGTTTTAGTGTTTGTAAAAAGAAAACACGAGGATTGCTTAATTTTTTGAGGCTGTTCAAGTGTCAAGCAAATAAATCAAACAGCTCTAATATTTGCAAACCTGAAATATTGAATCCCAAAGCCACTCTGGACTAGCAATTGATCTAACCCTAATCTAAAGCCTGTCTGATGACTTTCAGTATGGGGTTGACCTGCTGTGTTTTTGTCTGATAGTAACCTTTTAGTGTGGAGAGATGTGATCTACTGTAGATTTTATGAATAGTAGTCTACTCTGTTGTATCTACCTTATATTTGATTATCATTATAATTATGTTATTTATTGGTAATAATACTAATACTATTATTAATAATATTAATGAGAATATCCATATTTTCTCTGTACAATGGTGCATTTCACAAGTCATGTACTGATCACAAAGTGACAAACAGAAATGTCTGTGTGTTGTTTTATCACTTTGCAATGTCAGATCTTGTTTCACTGTATCTTCCAGTGCCTCTGAAAAAAATGGTATTTTTTGTTTTCTCTTGATGAATGATTAATCGTCTCACTACTTTTAAAACATGACACAAGCGAGCTGGACCATGCCCTATCACTGTTTACAACTTGTTCTGACCCCCCCCCCCCCTTTACACACACGCTCCCAGAGTGTGTCTATGATACTCGATAGTGACCATATCATATGTAATTATTACTATAATATTACTATGAGGACTTATAGTTTTGATGTGGTATTTGTATAGTATCCTTCTAAAAAAATATTATAGGGTTATAGGATAGGATCCTGTATAGACACAGGATTTATGATGTGAATTCATCGCAATGTTTTATGCTGCAGTGATACATGTACAATTTATTTTAATGTTTCCAGTGAATTAAAGCACATTTTATTAAAAATCGCTTCGGTACTAAATTATTCGTGTCTGTATCCGTTTTAGAGTTTATTTACATATCACAATCTCCTCTGCCTTTTGCGTTTGGCGACATCTGAGGTCGATTACTTCAGACTTGATGGGTAAAGCGATATCGGGTGGATTGCTCTGTAATCTGTCGTGAACCTCGTGATCTGCCTCGCTAATCATCGTCAACGAAGGTTGTGTTTTTACATGGTTGGCAGACGAGCGGCGGCTTTAGCGACTTCACAGCAAACTCCATCACAAGTGTACAGACACCGAAAAGGAGAACATGACTCTTTGGTTATGAGACATCGGGAGCCATGGCGGGTTGGCACCGGATAACCGCCTTCTCTTCGCTGCTTCAAGTCGGTTTGTTGTTGTTATTGTTGTCGGCTCGGAGCAGCGGGGCACCACTGGAGAAATGTCCCAACGGCAAGACCTGTCAGACCAAAAGAAATCCCGTGGTCCTCAGTAAGTGTATTCGTCGTTCACATTGTGGTTTATTTTTGGTTATCCTACGTAATTTGCACAGTTTGTAGTTTGCTCGTCCTCGCATCTGTTGCCAAGGAATGCAGATTGCGCAACTGATGCGCTAGCCAGCTCATCCTCGGCTAGCCCCGATAAGCAGCGCCCTTCTTTCTAATATGGAAAGTCACGCCGAAGACGACAAATTATAGTGTCCTTGCTCATCAATAAAGGTACATACAACATAAAACGACGACTTCAACCATTTTCTGAATCTGTACGAACCACTCTTCTATCCGGCTTATATATTATCCACCAAGCAACAGTTATTTCGATAGAAGTTCAACTTTTACAACGGGTTGGCCTCTATCTCCTTCCACCAAATACACCGCGGTAGGCGGTAGCTAACAGGGTGAACCAATCCTAAAAGGTGGAATTCTATTGAAATAAATGCAGCTTGGTGGATTATATGTGTGCCGAATTGTGAATGGGTCCATAACGATTCGCAGCAGGCATTGAGTCGTATTTTATGGGGGATGTACTTGGCCGATAAGCAAGACCACGATTTCGAAGGATTTTCGAATAGACTTTGGCGTAAAGGTAACTGTCTCTCCATACAAGAAAGAAAGTCGCGTCTCATCATTTTCATCAACCAGCTACTAATAACTACAGTGTATAGCAACGTTAGGGGGGTTTGCGGGGGTCAATGCACATTTCCTATACAGCTACCCATCACCTTTTTTCTTTGCCGAACAGTCTTGAGTGTGTGAGCAGTAGTATGACTGCTCGTTAAGGCTGAGTGTTTATGTGGTCATGTGACTGACTTGGAACAGAACGTGACCCTCGAGCATACCGGCCAGTGAAGTTCGCCACAATACTGAATAAGAAGCTCTGCTCTTAGCTCTTCTACAAGTTTTGATCATGACCACACCGCTGTGATTTCTGTTCTGCAAATATCTGCAAATTCTAGCCGATTTTTAGTAACCCAAAGCAGGTGTCATTACTAATGTTAGGGTGTCCTTATTTATGTCATTCTCTGGTTCTTCTTCCACTTTTCAATAGAAAAGGTCTCTTATTTGCAGAAACCTTATCTTGTGTTTGGCCAAGTTACAACCGCAGCATGTGTTTGTCTGCATGATTGTGTGATAAGAACCTGTGTAGTTTGAACCATAGGTCTCCTTTGTGGTTTCTTACTTATTTGTGTGTGTGTGTGTAACACCAGGTATCCTTTTTAACTATACTTGTACACATGTTAAAAGTGATTCTGAAGCCATACCAATACAATCCCTACCCGATCTTATTTTTAGGTTAGAAAATTCAAAGACTTAACAAATTCAAAAGTTTGCTGTTGATTTATTTAGTACTAAATTGTTTCTACACTGTATGCAGAAGATTACAGTGGTGAGAGTGAAACCTTCGATAGCAATAATCAGTCTGATACACGCTGAAAATCTCTAGTGAATTAGCCTGAATAATAGTGAAATTAAACTGTTCTTATTGTAAAGAAATATAGGACATGGCTCTAACCATTTAGCTAGCTTTTAGAAATTGGTCTCTACAAAATGGGTTGCAGACCATGGATCCACAGAATGGGGGCCCCCACTAGAAAAGAAACAAATGTTGAAATAAAACAAATAGTGTCCCTGCTCTACTGTAAAATAGATTGGATTGGATGGATTAGTTTCTTTTAAAAGGATTAAGTGTAAGAGTAGTTAGGAAAGTTAGATTATCCTACAAAAGAGCCCCAAAAATCAATGTAGGGCTAGAAAAAATGGATCAGAGAAAAAGGCTAATAACCTTATCGTGTGTCTTTAGCCAGATACAACTGCCTGGTCCTGTGGTTTAATTTGTTGATGAGCCAGTATGGACAAACTTTAATCCTAATGTCTGCTATTGATCCTAATGTCTACTCATTCCAACAAACAACAACAGACACTGGAATATTAAAGTTGAAGGTGGCCATTTTTTCTGTCATTTTGGACATTTTGTCATTGGGATGAAAAATCTTTTTTGTTGTTGTTGTTGTTGTTGTTGTTGTTGCTGCTGACAGTTGGCTTCTTGTTATCACTTTGTTCTTATTGCTCTTTGTAGTCCCGGGGGACCTGGGAAACCAGTTGGAAGCGAAGCTGGATAAGCCCAGCGTTGTCCATTACATCTGTTACAAGAAGACCGACTCCTTCTTCACTCTGTGGCTCAACCTGGAGCTACTGGTCCCCGTAGCCATAGACTGTTGGATAGACAACATCAGGTATGACGTGTGTCCTTCTGTGTTTTTTTCTGGTGTAAAGCTGAGCAAATAGGTCTAAATTGCCAGGGAGTAGGTGGGTAGGTAGAGGATCTGGTTGACCTATAGTAGAACACAGTTATCAGCCCTACACTGGACAAACTAACCTTTGAATCCCCCACTTGTCAACAACATACACCCATATTGACGTCGACTAAAATAAGTCTTGCACATCAGATATGAAGTTAGCCTGTTGCTGTATTTCAGCCAGTCAAGCCATGGGATGCAGATCAATTCAACTAAACTAAAAGCCTGAAAATAATGACGATACTGAAAACACTGAAATACTGTGCAAGGGACAAAAATAAAATATTAGTTAGCCTAATACATAAAATAATCCAAAAGCTAGATGAACTGCATGACCTAAAGAGTTAAAGTGTGATGGAGGAACTACAGGTAGATGTTATGACATTTGTGTTGATCTGTGGGATTTCCATGACCAGAGATGTGGAAGTTGTTTTGTCTCACAAGAGGAATGAGGTAGTTGGACAATTTCTGCTGTAGTACTGGATCGACTAAAAATAGGCAGTTCTTCTGTTGCCTTGTAGCAATAAATGAAAGTGTACGGTTTACGGTTGCTCTCAGTTCTTCTTCAGGTGCAGAACTGACACTGATCATTTCCTCCCTGTGACATTATGTGTGTGTCTGTGTGTGTGTGTGTGTGTGTGTGTGTGTGTGTGTGTGTGTGTGTGTGTGTGTGTGTGTGTGTGTGTGTGTGTGTGTGTGTGTGTGTGTGTGTGTGTGTGTGTGTGTGTGTGTGTCTGTGTAGGCTGATGTACAACAAGACCACCCATACCACCTCGTCCCCGCCGGGTGTGGACATTCGCGTCCCAGGGTTTGGACAGACTTATTCACTGGAGTACCTGGACCCCAGCAAACGCAGTGTGGGTGAGTCGGAGGCCGAAAACCTCAAAGACAGAAACACGAGGGAGTCGGATGAAGGGAAATCAACTTTAAACCACACATGGATCACATTTGTCAGTGTTGATGTTTTGGCTAAGGGGATAACATTTATGATGCTCTGTTTAACTCTCTCTCTCCGTGTGTGTGTGTGTGTGTGTGTGTGTGTGTGTGTGTGTGTGTGTGTGTCCCTAGGCATATATTTCTTTACTATAGTGCAGGCGCTGGTGGATTGGGGTTACACCAGAGACGATGATGTCAGAGGAGCTCCTTACGACTGGAGGAAAGCTCCCAGTGAGTGCATACATACACACACACAAACACATTCACGTAAACACTGATGCTGCTCCAGTTGGGAATACATTCCTCAAAGTTACAATCATTCCCTAAGCCTTTACCCTGACCCTAACCCTAAAATAGCCCCTTTTATTTTGTTAAATTTGGTTGGTTATCACTTGAGGATTTCATCTTTCTAGCTTTGTGATATCTGGTCCTCCTAAGGATATAGTACAACAACAACACACAGCATATTAGCTGTGTGTAGCATGTTATTGACATATCATTTTTTTTGTTTGGTATCTAAATAATTTGAAGAATTGCCTACTATTTCTTATTCTAAGGACTGCTAACCGTATCACCAGGGTCAAATGCACAGCACGTTGCTGCAGTCTGTCAACTGGTTTCAAATTTATTGTGAATGATTATGGATAACATAGTGAGGTATGAAGAACAAACATATAAGATGGTGCTGGTCTTAAGCAATAATGTCCCTTTTACACAAGGTTCCCACTGGTCATGGAATATCTGGAATGACATGGAATTTAGAGACGTGTATTCCAGACAGGGGAAAGTCAGGGCATTTGATCCATTTTCTCAGGAAGTCAGGGAAATGTACAAATGGGTCACTTTACAGGAATACGTCAGGCAGTATTTTGTATGTATTTCAATGTATAATGTACATTAAAGTCATAGATTTTCACATCAGGGCCACAGTGGGAACCCTCTTTCCACATCTTTAATGTTTTCTCTCGGTCCCCCTCTCTCTTCTAGATGAGAATAAAGAGTATTTCCTGGCGCTGCAGAAGATGATTGAGGAGATGGCGGAGAAGGCTGGTGCGCCTGTGTTGCTGATGGCCCACAGTATGGGCAACATGTACACCTTGTACTTCCTCAACCAGCAGCCCCAGGCCTGGAAGGACCGATACATCAAAGCTTTCATCGCTCTGGGAGCACCCTGGGCTGGGGTGGCCAAGACCCTCCGCGTGGTCACTTCGGGTAAGATATGGAGACAGGTGTGTGGGTTGAGGCCTCATATTTTCCATTTGTATGGACCTTATTATGCTAGAACATATTGTTCTTGAGGTGTCTAATTGAATTAATGCTGCACTAATCAAGATTTCTATGTAGAAATACACCAGTCTTACCAGCCTAAATCACAAATTGGGGCTGCAGCAGAAATTTACTGTCACCTAAATACAAAGTTGCCTAGTGCAGCTTTAAACATCTGTGATGGGAGGAGCCTATTTGAGCCTCAGTGACATGCCCAGGCTCACCCACTCTTCTTTCCTGAAACCAAGACAAGTTAAGACACCAAAAAATAAGACATTTTGAAAGGGTGTGTTTTCTACAGCCATCGTAGGTGCGCATTCAAAATTGCACAACGGACAGTTACACCAGATCCTGTGTGTTGGTAAATGTTCCTCTGGGTGGCCCCAGTGCAGAATCAGACCTCTAACCCTGACACAGTTTGGCTCAATTGGCACAATACACTATATCAACATGTCTTAAACAACGTCCGCTTCAACTGCAAGGCACGGCTGCTGTCATAATGTGTAAGAACCTTGTTGTAACCTCCCGCCATTGCCTTCAGATTGTTCAAGTGCTATAATATCCGACATGAGATCCTGTAACTCGGTCACTGTCTCACGTAATGCAAAGAGGCGTTTTAGTATGGCGGCTTAGCGACCTAACCGCCGACCTAACCACCTAACTTCAGTGTGGTAGCGTAGGCCATGGGTATTGTTTTTGTCACAATAAGCAGCCTGTCAAACTGAAAAAGCTACAACTGCACTTTGTCCAAATCTCCAGCAAGATCACAAGGGAACACGAGCTCTGTTGCCTTCAGCAAGTCTTAACAAACCCAATCAGAGTACAGCTTTGATGCCGATGCAGTTCCACTAGCAGCTATGTAGCTAGCTTTCACAGCTACATCACTCATGTCAGGACGCAGACTGCTATTTCATTTATGTTCATTTATGTTCATTTATGTTCATTTATGTATCATTTATGTTATATTTTTGTCATGTTTTTTTTTTTTCATGCCTGTACCATAGGCCTACTCTCACTACAGCAGCAGACAACTAGTTAATTAAAATGAAAAGGCAATTCAGTTTCCACACTTTTTGTAGAATCATCCTGTAAGTACTGGACTACTAAACTACCTGGCAGTTTAAGAAGTTAGGATTAATTATCTCTCGCTAACTTCTCTTTGACCAGTGTCTTTCCCTCTCTCTCTTCCTACAGGTGACAATAACCGTATCCCAGTGATCAGCCCGTTGAAGATTCGTTCCCAGCAGCGTTCTGCTGTATCCACCACCTGGCTCTTCCCCTACGCCTACGCCTGGCCCAAAGACCAGGTCTGTGTGTGTGTGTGTGTGTGTGTGTGTGTGTGTGTGTGTGTGTGTGTGTGTGTGTGTGTGTGTGTGTGTGTGTGTGTGTGTGTGTGTGTGTGTGTGTGTGTGTGTGTGTGTGTGTGTGTGTGTGTGTGTGTGTGTGTGTGTGTGTGTGTGTGTGTGTGTGTGTGTGTGTGTGTGTGTGTGTGTGTGCCTACAGTTTATTTCTCTGCTACCAAAGGAAATGAATCCCTCCCCGCTTGACTTTGATGCTTGTCTTTCCCTCTCTTTCCCCTTCCCTTGCCCACCCCCCCAACCTTCAATATCAGTCATCAGTTGATCCTCAAAAATCGAAGTTGAGAATTATTCAGTTGACGAATATGTTAGCCTTGTGGAAGTTGTTCAGCGAGTCTTGTTCAACACCTGTTCCACCAGGAACTGGCCCAGACGCCAACCACACCGTGCTGGTTTGAGTAATGCCAATGCAAACAACAAGTACAAATACAAATGGATATTAGAAGACAACGGGGTTCGAATTATAGGGTTTTTGAAGGCCTGAAGGCCTCATACAATAACATGTATAAACATTGAAAACCTCTGTAAAAATGGCGCCAAAATAAAAGTTAAGACAATGTCCAGTCGTTCATAGCTGCTAGCTGTATCGTTTTGTGACGTTTAGGATGATATGAGTTAAAAACTGTTTCCAAAACTGTTTCCATATGAATTGTGTGCTCAGTTTGAGTTGATGCTGAACTTGGCCATCTCCTACACGTCGCTGCCTGTCAGATGCTTGCTCCGTTTGCTTTCACTTGTGATGTTACAGCTTCCATTTACATCCATGTTGTGAGCCAAGCACTTCCAAAAACTTGACTTGGCATAAATTCCAAGACGAAGAGCATTTCTAGTTAAAATATGGTTAAAATGATTTAGTGTGTCTCTTTTTCTTGGTTTGCATTTGGTTTAGCCCTGTTGAGTCCAAGCAACCCATACAAGTAAATAATGAAACTGTGATTTCTTTCCCAACCACCAGGTCCTGGTCCAGACACCCACCGCCAACTACACCGTGCTGGACTACAAGCGCTTCTTCTCCGACATCGGCTTTGAGGACGGCTGGCTGATGCGGCAGGACACAGGAGCCGCTGGTGGCCGACCTCACACCTCCCGGCGTGGCCGTCCACTGCTTGTACGGCAGCGGCATTCCCACCTCCGAGACCTTCCAGTACTCCGACAAGTTCCCTGACGTGGAGCCCACCGTGCTGGACGGGGACGGGGACGGGACGGTGAACCTGCGCAGCGCCACCCAGTGCCGACGGTGGGTGGGGCAGCAGAAGCAGCCGGTGACGCTGCTAGAGCTGCCCGGGAACGAACACGTGAACATGCTGCTGAACTTCACGACTGTGGCTTACATCAAGACCGTGCTGTTCTCCCCGTGATGCTGGCAGAACCTAAATGACTGTCTGGCAGAGACAGCTTGGCGCGGACACACACACACACACAGCACACACACACACCCCCGGTCTCTTCTCTCCTCTCTCTCTGAACAGTCTATTTTACTGGAAAAAAGTTTAGTATTGAAATTCTGTCTTTTTAATTTCAGTTTTATAGCTGTAATGACACAATATATATATATATGTCAGAATTGTCAAATTGTTTACTGTTGAGCAAAACCAAAATGATTTTTATATCTGTCTCAGAATGTTTTTTTTTTTTAAAGAATCCTAGATTTTACCTACTAAATCCACATCTGCTTGGATAGATCCAGGATACAAATTGCATCTACGGTATGTATAGTGGCTAAAACCAGGGTTATATGTGCCACTTTCTGAGTCACCAGTCAAGCTGAGCTGTTTTTATTGATGTTCTAAAGGAAACTTCTGAGCTCCTTTTCTTTCTAATGTGGTTTGTAATGGTAAAGCACACATCTAGGTAACAAGTTACAGTGCTTTGTATATATTTATGACATTAATATAGCTTAGCAACAAAACTAATCAGGATTTTACCAATTTCAATTTGTCATTTGATTGCTAATTGCTAATTTTTATTATTATTATTGGCAGTAATCCTTTTGTTGATCAATTTTGCATGCAGCCGAGCTGATGTCAGAGTCCCTGGTGGTTCTGTGGCTTTCTTGTTTTTATTGTGTGGTCCATGTTAACTGTTGAGGTGGGATCAAGTAGTTGATTTGAGCTACATCAAGTCCAGACTCATCAGATATTTGAACCGCCTCGAAAAAGAAATGTCACATCGTGCTCCTTATTTTTCTTCCTCTGAAATGGTCATATCAAATGCTAGCCAAATGAAAGTGAGGGTTAACATTGTTATGGGAGAGGGCTGTTTAAACGACTTATTCACACAGACCGATGAGCCTCATGCATCGTTTTCCACAGAAGACTGGACTTGAACTTCTCTATTCTCCGATCACATTACCTACATTCACTATATAACTGCTGCTTATCTCTCATTGTTCAACTCCACTTGGCACCACCATCCTGCACTCCTACAGTAGCTCTATCCCGTACAGAGGAGGAGCGTCCCATTCCTTCTAGTCCTAGACTATTTTTGAAGGAGCTGAAATAGTTTTTTCCCCAGGTCTGGTTTGAACCAGGGGCCTAGACAGGCTGGTGATGTACACAGGCACAAGTGATCTGCCTTTTAACCCTTTGTGGTACAGATCTGCTTCTTTTCATGGCTGTTTTAACACTGAAAAAAAATGCATACAATAAAACGTTTTCTTTCTTCCAACCATGAAAAGTTCAGATTGGTGTCATACAGAATTAAAAATGTAAAAGAAATGTAATTCTGTCCCTGTGTAAGTGCAGCCAGCACCCCTCCAACCTGACTGATCATACTGTGCCAACCGCCCCTTGCTGGGCCAGACAAACATGATATAATATAAATATCAGAATTGCTGCAAAGTAGCAATGTGTCATGAACATGTGTTGCCTTCTATTGAGTAAAGTGTTATAAATATCGCATTCAGCCTTTTGACTTTTCCATCTCCATCTGTCTGGCCAACTACAGTAGAAAAGCAAGGGAAAAGAGCATAACCCCTTCAGTGCATTAAATGAGAACATCACCCACTGTAGGTCTATGGTGATACAGTAGGCATGATGTGATTTTTGGGAAGGAAACTGAGGTTTCAGCACATACAACTTCCTCTTCATCAGGGAGGTTTTCACACATCATGCTCACACGCACATGGTTTGGTACTTCTCTTACGGTTTCAGTTGCGAGGCTTATGAAGGTTTGCAATGTACCACTCTGAAGTGCAGTAGTTAGCGTCACTGCTGTAACGGTTTATACAAACAATAAGTAGTATGAAACTAGTAAAAACTTTATTTACATGTAGAAAAATTTGGAAAGAGTGTTAATAATATATCACAGTGCTTTACTCGTTTTAGTGACTGAGCCCTGATTGTCTTTGTTGGGGGCGAGGACAAGCACTGCTACATAAATCAATATCCTTCGATGGTTATTTGGCGAGATTGTCCTGCTCTCCTACGCAAAACTGCCAGACTTAGCCACACATCATTGAAGATTTACATTAAAACTGCTACAAGTTCATTTTCTCACTTTTAAGATTACGCTAGTAGTCTAAAATCACTCAACATGGAGGACTAAGGGTGTAGGAGTCAGGGGTTGAGGTGAGGGGTAGATGTCTTTGTGAATGTTTTCAAGGCTCCAGAGGGAAGGTGAAGGTCTTGTTTCCTGCCCTGCAGCGTAGCTCCTCGCAGTCCAACCTCAGCAGCAAGGGCCCATCCTCGTGGTCATCAACTAGACTCTTAACGGTTAAGAGAAACAAAGGCTTGTTACCAGCGGTAATTTGTTGTAGGGTTCAAATCTACATTGGTTAAGTCCAAGACAAACCCATACCAAAATAGTGGGGAAATTATCCCAATTGTTCTCATAATGATCTTCAGGAGTGGGGGTTTTTTTTTCAGCACAATATGTTGGAATCATTTTCTGAGATGTTCGGAAGTTGCAGAAATAGGAAGTCTGAATTCAAACTCGAGACACTTTCAAAATGTGACCTTACATGTGACACTTACATCTTTTGGGGAGGAATAGTGAAATGAGATTTCAGTAGAGTTGAACACACTGACAGGTCAGGGCTAGGGGGTCAGGGGTCAGGGGTCAGTCCCAGGTTAGAAAGATGAAGGACCAATACCTGCAGCTGCTGAAGGAACTCCTTCATCTGCTCTGTCACGTCTCCAACACACCAGGCCAGACTCACGTGGAAAGATGGATCCTGAGAGGAGAGGAGAATGGTAACGAGGTGGGAGAAGAGAGGGAACGGGAGCAGGAGGAAGTTTATAGTAATAATTTGGTTATGATGACAGTTCAAGATAAAATAACTTGTGGCGGGTGACAGGCATTATTAGGCATAAACACTTTTCTTTAGCTTTGTTTGTTTTCAATAGACTTAATATGGTTTGTAGGCAATTTACGTGTAACAATTGTTAGAACACAGTCCTAGCTCTTTCTACTCCAAAAACATATGTAAAGCTGCACTAGGCAAGATTTTGATGTCAAAATACACTTATCAGCCTATATCACCAAGTTAGGCTGCAATAAAAAAAAAAGAGCGTCCCATTCCTGCTAACTGGGATGTCATAGATTCGCCCCATATGTCCAAAAGAAATTCTGCTGTCAGGTATGGACACTTCTCTGCCCACAGGAAGTGACGAATCGAAACATAGGAGCGAAATACAAACTCAGAAATAGGTTGTGGTTTGCGATGAGTTGTAACCTTATAGAAAGTGTCCAGGCGAAACTCAGTCATAGTTCTGTCCACGACTCTGACCAGATCCAGAAACTGAGCATGCCCAGTAAACACTTCTATCCCCAGGAACGTCCTGCAGGGGACAGACAGACAGACAGAAAGGTCACAGACACAGAAAGGCAGAGAAGAAGTGATAGTCAAGGACTTAGAATAGACACGAGTCACAGAAAGAGATGAGTCAGCCAGACAGATGACACCCACCAAGCTCCAAATGGCGATAAATAAACCAATCAGAGTCACACAGGCTGGTAACCTTTTGAGATGATAACATTCAGTCTTTGGTCTTTGCCTGTTCTCAAATGAATTACTTGATCTATTCAATATGTGAGCAAGTTTTAAATTAACACACAGTGCCTGAGAGAGAGAGAGAGAGAGAGAGAGAGAGAGAGAGAGAGAGAGAGAAAATTGACAGCATGTTATTTGTACCCAAGCAGGCTATAAACATCTTGACTGTACCTGGTCCTCTCAGCATTACAATAGACCTTCAGTCTTCCTGCTGAGCAAGCAAACCTGGCAACCAGAAACACACCCAGTCAGTTTCCAGCTGGAAAAAGTATTTCACCATAACCAACAACAGATGTCATTTTCATATCTCTGCATACTTTTGTTTTTTACTATGCCATCCACCTCAGTTCAACTAATCCCCCAGCCTGTTGCTGTAAATGTGGTCTCAATCAACTTGCCGGGAGTGATACGAATCCTATAAGTATAGTTCCACAGTGACGGCTTGGCAATGGCTGCGTGGTTCCTACAGTTTCAAAATTATTTTTCCAGACCTCAATTTTAACATGGTTTGTGCTGATAGTGGTTGGGTAATGTGACTGTCAACTAGGCCATATCACTCTAAAACAAAACACATATCACAATATAATGACAGTGGGTGTATGACTACAGAAAATGTGTATTGGTACAGAACAGTATCTTCCCAAACTTTTCTATACTTTTTTTTTTAACCACTTCCAAACCTGCCAAAACATGCAAACTTCATTCCCCATACTTTCCACGACTTTCCAGACCCGTGTAGGAAGCCTGTCGCTGACATTGGTGTAGATTAGCAATAGATTTTTGATTTAATGATAATGATTTGGGGGGAAAAGTAAGGAAAGCTGCATTACTGTCCCGTCTTAAATATGAACAAATCATACCATGTTTAAAGGCCAAGGGTAGATGAACTAACTTTTTGCGGCAGGCCAGGCCTGCCCTGAGGCTCTGTGTAAAGGGCAGGATCCAGTGGTGCCTCAGCACCACCGTCTGAGAGAGGCTGAGGTGGAACTCCTCCTGCTGGGTTAGAGCCACACCACGGGCCCTGGCGGCCGACAGTAGCTCATCCAGCATCTCCCCAAACTCCTCATCAGGGTGGTCTGATGTGTAGAGGAGAGACAGAGAGTGAGACTGACAGACAGAGAAAAAGATTATTGTGAAATTAAATGTGGAGCACTGTGGAGAAGAGGAGCGAGACAGAGACACTGTGTGTGTGTGTGTGTGTGTGTGTGTGTGTGTGTGTGTGTCTGTGTACTCTATGGGAATAAATGCCAATAAAAAACTCTTATAATACAAATACAACTTATTTTGGCAGTGTTTTATTCCCATAGAATTCTGTGTAAGTCTTACATGGAAAATAGACAGAGGTGGCCCAGTTCCCTTTCTCGTGTTTGAAGGAGCGGATGCGTCCACCATGAAAAGAGCTGTCTTCAGTCTGTGGGTCCGCCTCCTCTGGGAACATGGCCAATAGGCAACCAGGGACAGGCAGCCTGGCGGAAACACAGCCCAATCAGATTTGTCCATTGTATTTGAACATACCATAGAGGGATAAATTAGAATAATATGAGGCGTGTGGCATTTTCACTAGGTTACAGAGTTTGAGTATGTTAGGGTCCTATAGAAGATATCATAAGATTCACTTTGAAACAGGCACACCACTGACAGAATGATTTTTTGGATGAGGTAATGTATGCTCCCCATTGACCACAAGGGTTTAAATGAACCTTAAAAGAGGGTGGATGGACCAAACTACACACAGTGGTCAGTTTGTGTCAATTTGAAAAAGGAGATGATATTTCTTGTAAATAAGCCAGACGCATTAACAGGCAGGATTATGAAAGTACCACTCCCATGCACCGCAAAAACGGATAATGTTGGGTTATAAAGCTATAAATTGTGGTGTATGGACAACTGGATCTGCAAAAATCCCAAATAATAATAAATAAATAAATAAATAAATAATCAAAAAATTAATAAACATATACAAAATTTTGCTGTGGACCCCCTGCTGCCCCCTCAAGGTCCCCAGGTCGTCCCCAACCACTGATCTACCTTACATACAGCTAGTTATGTGGGCTTACAGTGCGTTCCTTTTTTGGTGAGCCATGCTATTCGAGACAGACACACACACACACACACACACACACACACACACACACACACACACACCTTGTTCTGGTCACTTGCTCCTCTGCTTTTTTGAGCTTCTTCCTCGCTGAGCTGTCATCATTACCATCGTCATCCTCCTGGCAGCTTCTTGGGCGTCCTTTGATTTTATCGCTCGATGTTGCTACTTCACTCCCGCTCTCCTCATTTTCCTCCTCTGAGCTGCTGCTGTAGCCAACTAACATCCTACAGCATGTGGTGTGGCAAAATATGTCCAGAAGACATCAATTATACATATATTAGATAAAACAACACTTGATAAAACGGAACAAAACGCTATTTAAACGATTAATTCACAACAGGAAAAAGAACCGCGGCCCCTTTCATAAATTAATTTTCCTCGACCAATCAGTGACACATGCTTCAAATCCTACGCTTCCGATGTAAACAACCTGTTGTAATCATAATTTATGTCCCACTGAAACACCGTCCGTCACGGTAAAGAGTTCCACTTCAGAGCCGCGCTATCATAACATATACAGTACAAACACACGTGCATAGTTTTGCAGGTAAACAGTGACAGCCGAGGTATTCTTTTCTATCCAGCAGGAAAGATCCCATGCTTCCTTCAATTCATTCGATTTCTTCATTAATCCAAAATGCAAATCCAAAAAATACCATCGTTTACAAACAGTGGCAGGTTTCAACCCTGGTCTTGTGGAAAATTGAATTATATTTAGTCTCAAGTATGACTGGCAAAGCAATCAGTGCGGCATTTTATAGTTCATATTCAACAAGGAGACAAGGAATACGGGGTTATAGTGTGATAAATGAGTATATTCTTGCTGGAGTGTTTGATAAAAGCTAATAGTAGCGGGTTCCGGGTGTGTTGTGAGCATGCCAATTAACTCTTGGTTTATTCATGTTCCCGTGCGCGGGCAGGAGCTCAGAAGCTAGCCGATAGCCAGCTAGCAATTTATACCAAAATTATTGTCTTTTCACCAGCCGAGAGAATGCCCTAGCTGCCAAATGATTGTACATGTAAACCGATAGCGTTTCGAGGGGCGGTTTGGACTATCGCAGGGTAATTTCGCCCGTTTAATGGCCCACAAATCCTACATTTTTCGGCCCCTGGAGCCACAGCGCTCGAACAAGAGAGCATCCGAGAACTGTCTGCGGATGTGAAGAAGGGACGTATTTTGGGCCTAGCTACCTACTACGAAGTGGCTTTTTCTGTGCAAATTTGGAGATGATTTTAATAACATTTTACTGGATTCTCTAGGTATGTACACAATAGTATTTCTCATCACTGTTTACATGTATAAGTCGATCTAACAAACGTGTCGCTGCTGGGTTGCTAATCTTGTTTTCCCGTGGCTAGCTTGCTAGCGTTAGCTATTTTCTGCGCCTAGCTGGCTACGCTAGCAAGTAGCTAGCTAACTCAACCTGGTTACAATGATGCCTTGCCTGTAGACGAATATGATGCGCAGACGCTGCCTTCCACTTTGCTCCGCGAATCGTTGAGCATTTGGGTTTCTTCGTTGAAAGGGGTGGAACTACTTAGCTACTGTGATGCTGATTAAAAATGTACGACTTAATTGCTAGTGTGGATGCTAACCAATGTTGGCTTGCAAGGTATTGGTGCGTTGACGGATGTTGCAGAGATTCAAATAAGGCACTGTACATAACAGATCGTGGTCAAGTGTCAACAGTCCTAATCAACGGAATGATGTTCAGATTCTCCCGATCCTCTTGTGCCTGCCTTTTGAATGATGAATGTGTCTGATGTAAACGGATGTTTTGATCATCTCTGTAGCTGGGATGTCGTCCATATTTTAGTTTCACTCCTGCTGAGCACTATTTAAACCGCGCTTTTGGGATGCTTTTATTAAGGAGACAGCGAGTTTCAGCATGTCCTGAACTATATTTCTGACCTACAATGTTTCATGGCTCTGTTTCTGCTGAAATCCATCTTAATGAGCCTGGCTCCCAGGGCAAGACTTGATTTACTTAGTTTGATTCCTGGGCTGTAAAAGTTACAGAACTGCTGATGTAGCAAGATGGATTTCACATAGTAAATATCTTTTGCTACCCAAATATCTCCCTTTGCCAGGGGGGATTGCTAGGGGGGATTTGGCTCAGTGGATGTTTAGGTGTTACGTAATGTTGGAGCTTTGATTGTTTATTACTGAATGGCCTTTCATTGTACATTGATATTTTGACGGATGGTGGCTGTCTCTTTTCTTTTCCCCCCATACAGATACGATTTGAAGACTGAGGATAGACGTGAAAGTAGTGGATTTTCCTCCACCCCCCCATGGACCTCTGATCTCCACCCAGCTGTCCTCTGTCCTCCTCTGTGCGACGCTGTTTCAGTCCTAAAATCGTCCACCACGGCCCCCTCAGCAACCACCTTTGCCAGTTCTTCAGTGCCACTCATTGAAATGGAGTGAGTTTTTTTTTTTTGTCATTTCCTCTTCACACTCCCTGAGCCTTTAGCCCAGTAGTCAAAATATCTACCAATCTCCCTTTCTCACCCTAGTTGGGCCACACCAGCTGCCAAACTGAATCCCTACTCCCGAGCCCGCATGACGGAGGCCTGGCAGCAGCATGCTGTCGCTCCACCTCCGGTCGTCCACACCATCCCACCGGGTGCAGAGAACGCGTTGGGCTGTGCCGTGTATGGCATCGTACTGCAGCCAGAGCCTCCGTCTCTTCAGCAGCAGCAGCAACAGGCCCAGCATGGCCAGCACAGCCAACAGCATGGAGGCGGTCAGCAGCATGGGGGAGGGCAGCACAGTCAGCAGCAGCACCCTGCCCAGGCCCAACAGCCCTCCTTGCAGGTAGGGGCTGAGGGAGGACACAAGTGTGGGGCCTGTGGGCACGATATCTCCCACTTGGCCAACCCACACGAGCACCAGTGCATGGTCAGTCAGGATAGGTCCTTCCAGTGCACACAGTGCATGAAGATCTTTCACCAGGCAACGGACCTATTGGAGCACCAGTGTGTTCAAGTGGAGCAGAAGCCCTTTGTGTGTGGGGTGTGTAAGATGGGATTCTCCCTGCTCACCTCTCTGGCCCAGCACCACACATCCCATAACAGCACCAACCCAATGAAGTGCTCAATCTGTGAGAAGACCTACCGACCCGGTTCCTCAGGCAATGTCACGCCCACTTCCTCAGCAACCAATCCCCAGCAGCCTAACAGTGACGGGGCATCAGCCAGCAGCAGCACCTCCACGCTGCCCTTCCCCTCGGCCCGAGACCGGCCGTACAAATGCTCGGTCTGCCAGAAGGGCTTCAAGCACCTGTCAGAGCTCACACGTCATGAGAGGGTGCACACAGGAGAGAAGCCCTTCAAATGTGATACGTGTGACAAGGCTTTCAGCCAATCGTCACATTTGGCACACCACCAGCGTACGCACAGCAATGAACGCCCCTTCAAGTGTGCTGTGTGCGAGAAGAGTTTCAAGCACCGCTCCCACCTAGTGCGCCACATGTATGCCCACTCTGGGGAGCACTTGTTCAAGTGCAACCTGTGCGAACTGCACTTCAAGGAGTCGTCTGAGCTCCTTCACCATCCCTGCCACCCGCAGGGTACCCGCCCCTTCCGTTGTGCCACCTGCGGAAAGGGTTTCAAGCGCCCGTCCGACCTGCGGCAGCACGAGCGTACACACTCTGAAGAGCGTCCCTTCCACTGTGATGAGTGCCAGATGAGCTTCAAGCAGCAGTACGCACTGGTGCGCCACCGACGCACTCACAAGGACCCTTCTGACCGGCCGTTCAAATGCAACCTGTGTGACAAGGGCTTCATGCAGCCCTCTCACCTGCTCTACCACCAGCATGTCCATGGCATGGACAACCTGTTCAAGTGCGCCTCATGCCAGAAGGAGTTCAGCCAGTCAGGAGAGCTGCTCAGACACAAGTGCGGTGAATCGTCGTCCAGCTCGCCCGACAAGCCATACAAGTGCGACGTCTGTGGGAAGGGCTACAAGAAGAGCTCTACGCTACAGCGCCATCAGAACTCCCACTGCCAGGAGAAGCCCCTGAAGTGCTCGCTCTGTGACCGCCGCTTCCTCTCCTCCTCCGAATTTGTCCAGCACCGTTGTGACCCGTCGCGAGAGAAGCCGCTTAAGTGCCCCGACTGTGAGAAACGCTTCAAGTACTCGTCAGACCTGAACCGCCACCGGCGCGTGCACACGGGGGAGAAGCCGTACAAGTGCGCCAACTGCAACAAGGGCTTCAAGCAGCGGGAGCACCTGACCAAGCACCAGAGCACCCACTCCCGGGAGGGCCAGTTCAAGTGCGTGTGGTGCGGTGAGCGCTTCAGCGACTTGGGCTCCCTGCAGGACCACACCGTGCAGCACACGGCCGAGGGAGGGGGCTACCCCGTGGCCCCCTGCATATAGGCCTGCTAGTGAATTCCTCCCTTTTGTGTGGAGACAGGCCTAAAATGACCATCCCCTTCGAACATGCTGTCCCCTGTCCTCCTGTCTATCCCTTGCAGGCTCCTCCCTCACCCTGATTTTCTCCACATCTGCAGGACAGGCCAGGCTGTTTTTTAATTCAGTCATCAGCAGTCCTGCATCAGGACCTCCTCACGCTACTGCCCTGCCTGAAGGCTAACATTCCCTTCTCCCTGTCCTGTCCTGATCCCAGGGCAGCCTTCCCTCCTCCTTGTCTGCATTTCCCTTTCCCACCTCTTCCCCTTCCCCTTCTCCCTTTCCTCAGCATCTCAGTTGATGGCAATGAGGTTTAATTCAAAGGGGCAACACGCAACTTTGCGTCATCAGTAGTCATACTTACTGCCAACTCAGTCTAACTGTTGTGCACAGAAGCAGCTGCCATAATGCAGGTTGATCTAGCAAATGCTTACATCCTCCCTAACCTCCCCTCCATATGGACCAGAAACTCCCCCTTCGGAAGAGCAAAATAATCTGAAATGTCAGCCTCCATTCATTGTCTTGACAAAACCAAACAGTCGTCGTTTTTGTGTTTTGTAAATACAGTTTGGCAGTAAGTATGTAAAAGAGAATTGCACGGGAAGTGAATCACAGGGGAGACGCTCCAGTCTCCACCCAAACTGACCTGGCCAACCAGAGACTGTCTTGACTACTTGACTGTCCATTGGAGGGGGATTACCCTCTCCCTTTTCCTTCTTTCCCTCTTTCTCTCTCCCCGGTTTCTCTCTCTCTATTCCAGCCTCTCATTCCATCCTTCCCTTCCCCTCTTTTGCTACTTCTCGTCTCCCTCCCTGCTCCCTCCTTCAGGATACCAGGACTATTTTCGTCAGTGTCTTCAGTGCTAATGGCCTCTTGCTGTTTAGGATCCAAGACTGTAAAGTCCTATTAACCCTAACGCACGTTTCTTCGGTTGGGTGGAGGGCGACTTGAAACGTCATCGGGTTTCATATCCTTGCAGTAATGCCGAAGCGGTGTATACATACAAACAGACTCCTTTTGACCTGACACCTCGTGCCCCACCCCCCCCGACCTCTGGGTTTTAGTATTTTTATGCTTTTTATGTATGAAGTACCCAGTATGCTCCGCAGCTTAGAAATGTTCGTGTTTTTTATTATCACATGTGAGGGGGAAAGGGTGGGGGGGGGGGGGGTTGTGTCGTGCTATTGTGAAATGATTCTGATGATAAAACGTCTGTGAGTGTATGTGGATGTCGATGTGGGCCGTGGCGACTATGGCCTCTCTAGTTTGTACCAAAACAGCAGTATAAAGCAGCACCCTGTCCCAAAGGTGTGGAGACTAACCAACCAGCTGAAGTCATTAAAAACCCTTACGGTTGACATCAATCTCACCCTTCAGTATAGAAATATATATTTCACACTAATCTATATACCTGTCAACTTCCTCCTGAGGCCGTGCTGTCAGACTACGTGGACCATTACACTTCCTCTTTCAGCCCGTACGCGGTGCGGATGTGCGACTTGAGTATACTTACCAGTTCGTTTGGAAATGTCCAAATTCGTCTTTCTTAAGTAAACTATCTGTTTTTGTATTCTTGCTACTTTTTACCATGTGAGATGTTTTGACAAATGCATTTCTCTTGTTTTTGTAGTCCATGTGGTGATTGTATCGGTATGTTACAGGGATTGTTAAAGAGCGCCCTGCGTGTGTGTGTGTGTGTGTGCGTGTGTGTGTGTGTGTGTGTGTATGTGCGTGCGCGTGTGATGCTCTCCCTTTCTGAGGCGGAGAGAAAAGAGGAATGAACATGGTGTTCTGTCAAACAGGAGAATCCAGACTGAAGACAATTGTGCTAGAGATGTAAACTAAACAGACCTGCGCCTAACCTGTCTGTCGGAGAGCTGTTTTTTTTCCCGGGACGAGCCTGCATCTTATGTTCAGTTCTACTTTTAAAAAATATTATCGTTAAGATTGTTTTCTCGCTTACATGTCATGTTCAGCGGTTCATACCGGAGGTAATGACGCCCTTTGAATGCTATGAGATTCTAGTTAGACACTCAAGAAGCCTGGAACTGGTTGGTTCAGATGTCGGCCATGATGTTCATTGTTCCTTGTTCTGTTCTTTGGCAAGTGGAGCTTTTCGAGGGAAGCCGCCCCCCCAACCACCCCAACCACCCCCCCCACCCCTCTCCCCATCTCTCCTACCGTTGAGTGGTGTATTTGAATCATGGTTTGAGTGCAGTATTGAAAAGTATTTTATAAAAAGGGAGGAGGCGAGGACATCAAAGAACTATGTGTGATTCTGGCTTTTTTTGGCCCTTTTTTAAATTTAATTTTTTAAGGCCATGGTGCCTCCCTGTTGACCGCTCTCCTCTTCCTCCTCTGCTCTCTGTCTCTGTCCATCTTCATCACTTAAATGTGCGAAGGTCAGACGGCTGTCGTCGTCTGCTGTCTTTTTCGTTGATTTCCTTAAATCTGGCATTAAATAACATCCGAGAACCGTTGGGACTTTAAAGTGAGAAAAGTACTGTATATTTTTTTATGTTTTCACATTTGTGTTCATATTAATTTTTTATTAATATTCTTTAAATCGATATGAATATCTATATTCTTGGAGGGAGAGACCAGGGCCTTGGGTATGTCGGGGATAAATAGACGACAGATCTGTATTCAGCTTCCACAAGGTAGACTTATTTTATTTTTTATTAAAGCCCAATCACAGGAGAAATGTTTTAACTTTTACATGAAGAATACCCTAGGGTGGTGGTGTAAGATATAGTGATTTCAGGGATGTTATCAGGACAACCCACAAAACAAAACAGCATATAATGAGGATGTGGCACAACTCTCCATTAGCAATGTATCATAGTCAGAATTGCTTTTTTTATTTGCTAAGCACTACAGGTGCACTAGGTCATTTGACTTGGTTATTGGTGCTGGCACATCACAAGAGTCACACAATAAATACAGGGCACTCTGGGTGCAGGACAACAACTTCACAGGACCTCACACGCAGTGCAGGCAACATGCAACAGCAGACTAGACATATATACTAGAAGTATACGTTCAAAGCCAAAGAGTTGTTCCCGGCCCAGCAGCGTCGGCGTGGTTTGTAACAGCAGTGAGGATGGTGAAATGTAGGACCGACTTTGACAATGCCGTGGGCAATCGGTAGCGCGCAATAAAGTGAAGGGAGCGAAAGGGAGTGCTGCACTTGAGGAAATGTCACATCCCGCTAAGTCCTGGAAAAACAATGCGTCTAACCAACAGGCAAACTGGGAAGGGGTGGAGGGGGAGAGTATCCTCTTTATAAGCACAAATGATTAAATCCACCCCTGTTTTTGAACTTAAGTGGAAAAATCAGTTTCAGCAACAATCTACCTTCCCACCATCCTACCCCCTCCATGAATTACCACAAATCACCCAGTTCCTTTTTAACGTTTTTTTCCCCCTTGCTTGCCCGTCAGACCCTGGTGTCTCTTGCTCTCTGCATGCTTGCTGTGTTAGTTCCTGTATTCTGCCCCTGGGAACTGGTGCTCCCCCGCCTCCCTCCCCCTCACGGCACTGTTCCCTCCTATAGCTTTTTCAAATTGTACTGTAGTTATGTGAATGATGTAGTTAAAAAAAAATGAAAGAAAAGACAAAAACATTGTGGCGACGTACAGTATGTGTACATCCATGCTAAGATTATCTGTATGTATGTAGCATTCAATTACACACAGCACTAACAAATAAAACTTTTTTCATTTATAAAGTCGTATGTGTCTTGTTTGATTATTCAAGCAGAAGTCCACCCCAGAAGAACCACGTATCCTCTTCCTATGATGTTGGACAGTCGTGTACATTTTTGAAGTTGGTCTGGTCAGATTGTTTACTGTAATGTTATCTCTTAATTGAAGTTAAACATATATCCAGAAAACCAGGACTCTGAACCGGAACGTAAGACAGTTCCTGGAGTTGCTCCATTGACATTAATGATAGGAGCACCTGGTGACTCAGTGACCTTTTATTCCTTTATTTCATTGCAGTGCCAACACCCACATGTTTGATCTGTATTGGTGAACATTTGCTGCCAGAAACAAGACGGAAGGGTTAGCCTGCTGAACAGGTCTGATGAGAACTGAAGAAAGGCAAAGTTAGCTGAGACAGTAACCAGGATCCAGGACTCTGGGGATCGGGGTGGACTTTCTGGTTTAGAAATCACAGCGTTGCCTCTTTGCTGAACTATGTCTTAAAAGTAGTCTCTCGTTGTCAGTGGAGCAGCAGGCTGTCACAAATTAGTGTCTGTTTCCCTTTGTTTTAGGTTTGAGATAAAGTTGCTTACACATACTAGCTGGGCTGTCCAAGGCCATAAGAATAACAGCTGGGAATATAACTATTCATTCCAGTGGTTCCTAAGTCCTAAAGTGGGATCCTTTAAAGAGGGGGGGGGGGGAGAGTTGGGCAGCTGTGGAGAAGTAGAAAAACTGTAAGCTTGGGACCAAATATTATCAAATGAGGGTTGGGCTTCAGTCCCTTGACTGATTGGTTAGACACAAACCCGTAACCGTCTCCTCGACACTAGACGGCGCTGTTTCCCCGCTGCTCAATTTAAAATCGCATTCCACAGCTTGACCCCGGCAACGACTTTCACATCCGGGTGGCGCTCTGCTCTTCAATCGCAATCCGCTTCCCTGCGGTCTCGACCGGGGAGGTCTCTGCAGAAGAAAGCTCCGAATCCCGGACCTCCGTCGGCGTCTTACCGGGGATCTGAGGCGCTGCTTTCCCATACAGCCGCACATGCCGCGGGCTCCGCCGGTGGAGCACGGCGCCGAGCGCTCACCGTCGGTGCGACATCTTCGCACTGAGGTAGCATCGCTGGCTAACGTTAGCTAACAACATCGATCTGTCCTACTCCACCCCCTCCCCGGCCGTCCACCGCTACCGATCTGTCACATCAGCAACTGATTGATAACACTGGACAACCGAAGGGATTTTCCCTCGTCCATCGGCCTGACGAAGTCCCGGCCACCGCAGGAAGCCCACCCCTTCCTCCCTAACGTCTCGGGTTTAGGGCCCGTAAAGAGAATGGCTGCAGGGTTTTAACCCGTGACATTTTGATCACCAACCCCTCCTCCTCTGTGGCCTTTTAGGTCCCAGTTTTGATGAAAATCGTTAATTTAAGCTAACCAACGGGCGTTTCTTCTCGTCTACCTCAACACCCCAATGCCTCCTCGTCCCCGTCTGTAACCTGAGCTGCACTATCATCCTCCTCTGGTCCACCGAGGACCCTTTCGAGCCCCACCGGCTCTGCTGCTTCTGACAATCCGACCAAGGAGCGCTGCTCGGGGGACACGCACAGCGGCGTACTCCGGCAGGCATCTCTGGATCCCCCCCCCCCCCCCCCGCCTCCTCTCTCTCTCTCTGTCTGACTCCATTCGCCCGAGGGAAGCTAGGCTGGCTGGCTGGCTGGCTGGCCTCTTCGACCTGATTTTCGCTATCGGTCTGCCCTTCTACTCTACTAGTTTCTCCTTCATCTCCACCCACATCTCCGTGACCGACACTTGTCCCACACGAGCGCGCCCGTGCCACGGGTCTCGCCATGCCGGGTCCAGCAGCCGGTAGTAAGTCCCGGGTGTACGCAGACGTCAACACGCTGAAGAGCCGGGAGTACTGGGACTACGAGGCCCACGTACCCAGCTGGAGGTGAGAAAACACACAGACAGATGGCGAATCTTAGCGCTTATAATGAAAGCATCACCTCCCCTGACATACTGGGCTTGAGCAGTGCAGATGCCCGGGCCCTTGGCTTAATGGATTTTCTATTGCAGGTTACTTTAACTGCATGCATGTGATGATGAACAGCAGCAGATAATGCGCCCCAATCTCTCTTTATGGGCATCATGTGAGTGTGTACGAAAGAGAGAGGGAGGTAGCAGATGAGAAACTATTATTGTGCATCTTGGTGTGAGGGGATGATAACCTTATGGTGGTATGGTCTCTCTCTCTCTCTCTCTCTTCCCCATCCCTCCATCCTGCTGTTCTGCACCCTGCCTGACACTTTCGCTTCCTTCCTAACTACCACCTTACCTCCTTCTCTGTCTCTATATCCATCCTCTTTCTGTATGGCTCTCTGTTTAGAGGACTATATAATAATTACAGTACAAAAGTACAATAACTGGAGAAGAATTTGGTGACACATGGCGACGAGTCATGTAGTGATATAATTATATACATTATTACACACAGTTGACATCATATTCCTATGATATTGCATTGCATGCAATGTATGATACTTCATTGATTTGAATTCCCCATGATGGTATCTCTCTCTCAACACACCTTTTCTTTCCATCCCGCCCCACGCCCCTACAGCAACCAGGAGGACTACCAGCTGGTTCGTAAGCTGGGCCGAGGGAAGTACAGCGAAGTGTTTGAGGCCATTAACATTACCAACAATGAGAAGGTGGTGGTCAAGATCCTCAAGGTGAGCAGCTCAAACTTAGATGGTGGAAAAATGAAGTGGGACCGGTTTGCCGCGTCTAATCAGAATTTGGTGGCCGGCCGGGTGGGTCGGGGAGGTTCGGGGGTGACGGGTTCAATCCCCCACTACAGCTCCCAGTCGACCCAGCGCTCCGATGTGTGTCTCCGAGGGGTATGAGAAACAAACTAATTGCACTGCGTGGAATATGACGAACAAGTGCTCTAAATTCTTAAAATACCTAAAAATTAAAAATAAATAAAAAAAGCTCCACTGGTGATGAAAACCATGTGTCTCCAAGCGCTCAGCTTCTGAGGGAACAAGAAAAACAGGCTTCTGTTTTTTACTGCAGGGTATTTTCAATGGGTGTCATGAGTGCTGAGCCTGTAAGGGGCCATGTAACCTTGGAACTGAGGTGGGGCGATAACAAAAAACTGTTGGATGACAATTTTAACCACCACCACCGCCACCGCCTATTGAATGAAGGTGTTTATTTCTAGTAGTAGGCTGGCTTTCTACCATGGACTGCAGCCAGTGGCATCTCGTGATGCAGTCGAGGGAGTCGCATACCTCCCATGCAAGTCAGCAAGGCACAACGTCAGAACCACTCAATTTTAAACAGCGGTCTACCGCTAACCGGCTGGGGCGTTAACTAAGATTGACAGAGCGAAGAACGCTGGAGCAGCAGAGCTAACAGAACCAGCAGAATCATCAGGGTCACGTTGGGGACAAAATCAGAAGCGGCGCGCAGGCGGACTTGTCTGCTGTCACGGCTCGACGTGATGTTTTTTTTTCCCATGACGCCTCTCGGTTTAATGGACGTTTGTTTTGTCCTGCTTGTTTCCCTGTTTAAATCAGCCGGTCAAGAAGAAGAAGATCAAGCGGGAGATTAAGATCCTGGAGAACCTGCGAGGAGGGACCAACATCATCCGACTGGTGGACACCGTCAAAGACCCAGTGGTAGGCTCTCGCGTCTCCTTGCTCTCCCTGGTGTCCGTGGGGAAAGGTTCATGTGCTTTGGGAACCAAAATCACAAACTGTTTTTTTAAAACGGGGGGCAAAATTTGTGCACATTCTGTTTATTTGAAGCAGTCAAATAGAGCCAGGTAGGCTATCTTTGTCTGGTGGGTAATTTTTCACTGCCGGCATGTGGGGGGAAAAAAACCCCATTGTAATTTCAGTTTTCCTGTTACTCATTTTGGTATTTAAATTGAAGGTTTACAGGGTCAGGGGTTCCCACTGGTTTTGGAATTCCTGGAATATCATGGAACTTTGAAAGGTGTATTCGAGACAGGGAATATTGCAGGGATAGAGTGTATTTTCCAACTTGGTTCACACATTCATTGCATTGCATGGTGGGTTTGAGCTGTTTTTCTACTTCTCCACAGCTGCCCAACTCTAGAAAACTCTTTAGAAAAACATTAACAAGCCAGGAAGGAATCAAATGTTTAGGTCATGGAAGCACTCCGGCTTAGTTATGGAAAGTCATTGAAAAATCACAGAATTTTGCATCAGGCCCACAGTGGGAACCTTGAACCCTTTTGTGTTGGATACATTTCCTGTAAACTACAGCGGTCTCAGTTAGAAAAGGAGAATTCCTTTTCCCCATTTCTGAAAAGCTTGGTTGTCGTCGAGCAGTGCAGAGCCCGTGCTTGTGCTACTGAGCTGTTACAACACAAACGAAGATTACACTGCATCCATTATGGCGATTGTGATGATTTCTCCTTCCAGGCTGGGTTCAGTTCACTTTCGGCGTAGCCAGTGAAAGTGACACCGACTTCACAAAACCTTTGAGCATGCAGAGGCGGACCAAATCTGTCCTTAACGAAGCCGTTGAATCTCTTGATCGACTCAAAGATGAACTGAGCCCAACTCTGTTTTCAGTGGTGTTCATGTATGATTTTGCACTGATTTTTCAATTCTCTGAACCACCTCCCCCTTTCTGTCTCTCTGTGGTGACTGTACAGTCCAGAACTCCAGCGCTGGTCTTTGAATGCATCAATAACACAGATTTCAAGGTACAAATAATCGCCTCTCTTCTGCATGTGTATGGGGGTCTGATCTTAGGTCTTGACAAATGCTTCGCTTTCACTTGGTGTCACAGCTCCTTTCTGTATCCATTTACTATGTGGACACAAAATGGTGCAAGTGGCAGCAACTCTTTCTTTCAAATAATTTGGGTCATATTGTGCGGGTTCAACAACGAATGAGTTTCCTGTGTCTTCAAGCACAAATGCTCATGCAGATTTCTTCTTCACTGCAGGAGCTGTACCAGAAGTTGACAGATTTTGATATCCGTTTCTACATGTATGAACTACTGAAGGTGAGACCGGTTTGCGCTACATACAGTTCACATCAATTTCAAACCTTGAGCAAATCGAAAAGAAAAGATTTGTGATTGATCTGACATCAGTCGCGTATATCCGATGTTGTAAATATCTGTTGTATCGTATTGGAAGGTACTTGTTTGTACATGCAACCAAACAGCAAATTAGACTGCATCGATTAGACTGTGTATGGCAATATTTTGCAGGCTCTGGACTACTGTCATAGTATGGGCATCATGCACCGTGACGTCAAACCCCACAATGTGATGATCGACCACCAAATGAGAAAGGTAGGTGGTACTCCAGATCTTTTTTGTTTTTCTCCATCATCTCTCTGGTTCTCTTCCTCACACACACCCACACACACCCACACACACTCTTTAATACCCCCCCCCTAGTGATCCAATCTATACCGAGTTCATGAAAGCTTTTACATCTGCTGCAAAAGACTAAATGCCCGGTGTCTGGAAGTGATGAGTTTCACGTTTCCGGTTTGTTTGGAATAAACAGAAGAAGAACAGTGTGTTGGCATGAGCAGCGATAGCCACCGTGCCTGAACAGACAAAGAAAAGAGCGCCACCTACAGAAACTCAAACTTCATCACCAGAAAATCCAAGGAGAAAGACTTTAACAGTACTGGACACACTGTTTGATTGACAGGTGATCTCTGGGAAGAGCAGTGAGAAACACCACAGTGATGAGGCTGAGAGACAAAGATGGCGACAGCATAAAAAAATAGGGATCTCAAGGCTCTAGTAATGTTAATATCACACTATGCACACATCTACAATGTATTAAATTCAAAAACAGACTTCCTACATTGGCCAGGAGGGGGCAGCAGGTTAACATGTGAATCAACACACTAGATACATACCACACTGAACAATAACAGTATGTGTTGCCACACTAAGAAACAACTTTTTTTTTTTTTTTTTTTAAATCCAGTTGTAAAAAAAGCTGAATTAATTTAAAATGTGTTTCCTAGCTACGTCTTATAGACTGGGGTTTGGCAGAGTTCTACCACCCTGCCCAGGAGTACAATGTCAGAGTGGCCTCACGATACTTCAAAGGCCCTGAACTCCTGGTGGACTACCAGGTAACACACACACACACACACACACACACACACACACACACACAACCTAAGCAGACCACTAAGTGACACCTTTTTCTGTTTCTCTTTCACACGCAAAGAATAAATGTATGCATTTCTGCTCTTTCACAAATTTGTGTTCAAATATGTGTTCTTACACTTATATTGACGTGTGTGTGTGTGTGTTTTGCAGATGTATGATTACAGTCTAGACATGTGGAGCTTGGGCTGTATGCTGGCAAGTATGATCTTTCAGAAAGAGCCCTTCTTCCACGGACAGGACAACTATGACCAGGTACCACCAGCATGGTTCGCACCCCTGGACCAATAATATATTGATATTGAAGGAGCCAAATGATTGATTGTAGGTAGTCAAGAATTACTGATTTCTCCTAGTGCAGACATGCATACTGAAGACCACAAGAGTCATTTGACATTTTATTTTTGACAATTATTTACAGGTGCTACGTGGACCATTTTAACACCAATAAATCATTGCCACCTGAATTTAGACACATTCGTATGATCACCATAAACAAGCTGAGAAGATTGGCAACCTGTACTGACCTCTATTTGGCACATTTGGGGGGCAAGTAGCAACATCCTCTTTGTAACAGGAAGCAACAGAGTTTATGGGAAATGTGGTCCTAATTTTAGAGAAGCACTAACAGTACAACTACCATGTGATAGGGGCTAATAGGGGTTAATTTGACAATGATATATTGATGTTTAAAAACGTTACACATAGCACCTTTTAAACATTTATTTATATACACCAACACACATCCATCACAGAGTTCGAATCCCGCTCTGTTGTGTTTTCTAGCTGGTGCGGATTGCCAAGGTTCTGGGAACAGACGAGCTGTTCGGCTACCTGCGTAAATACCACATTGAGCTGGACCCGCGCTTCAAAGACCTGCTGGGACAGTGAGTAAACGCCGGCGTCTACTCATTTATTACCTAGTTGCTCCGGAGCTGTTTTGTGGCCAGGAGCTCAAATCGGTATACAGGCTGTAAACATCGCAAGGTCAGCAGGATGGCGTAACACGTCCATCAACTGGAGGGCCGGGTTTAAACTGTTCAAACAGTACCCGCCCTGCTGAAGTGTCCTTGAGCCAAGACACTGACTCCCTACCAGAATTCTTCTGAATGGGATCAGTGAAGTATCAAAAAAACGAAAGGCATTTTGAATTTTAGTAGGTTGTTTTGTATCTCTTTTAAAGTAGGATAACTATATTTGGCGCTCCCAAAGCAAAAAGAGAATTTCCCTACATCAATTAGTTAAGTATCACATTATTATTATTATTATTATTATTATTATCAAAAACCTTCAAGGACGCCCTGCCAGACTGTATTCTGTGCCCCTGTAGGCAGAGCAGGAAGCGCTGGGAGCAGTTCGTGCAGACGGAGAACCAGCACTTGGTGAGTCCCGAGGCCCTGGACCTGCTTGACAAGCTGCTACGCTACGACCACCAACAGAGGCTGACTGCCACAGAGGCCATGGAGCACCCTTACTTCTGTAAGAACACCAGAGTTCACCACACACAGGCGTTAAAATGTCAGATGAAAGTCTCTGGGCAGCTACCCAAAGGATTGAAGTAACGTTTCAATCCTACTGCGTGTTCATTCAGTCGCGTCGATACTCCTGGCACCGAATATATGAAATTTCAACTATCCGTGTGCTCCAGTACCTTTTTTGGGTAGCTGCCCAGAGACTTCGATCTGATCTGTCCTACTCTGAGAGGTCCGGTCGTAAAATATAGTTAGTCAATTCAATTCCAGGTAGCATTAAAAATGTCTTAAAGTCTTAAATTTGGCTTTCTGAACCTGCGGATGCCCCGTTTCATTTTGGACTCTGTATTTGCTCACTTTCCTCGTCTCCTCTCCGTCCTGCAGACCCAGTAGTGAAGGAGCAGTCTCTGTCTAACTCCGACAACAACATGGTTTCCAGTGGCAACACCACAGCCCGGTGAAACACAGGTAACTTTCTGAATAAATGTCATAGGGAGAGTAGGAAATTCTCTAAAATAGACCAGAATTGTGTTGTCATCACATCACACACATCTGGATCCTGTTTTATTTTTTATTTTTTTTCACCTATTGAGAAAATGAATAGGATTGCTGGTTGCTGTTTACAAGTCGGTCCATCTTTAAAGTGAAAATATGCCAACTATTTCTTACGGTTCATTTTACTATGGGTCCCACATTCTCTCCTCCAAAACAAATGCCGTCCCGACGTTACTTATTTCCCAGAACCTCCATGTCCTCAACAGGTAAGTAATAGTTAATAGTGTCTTTCTTTCAGGATACAGTTCTGCTCCAAGTCAGCGATGTCGCATCACTTGGGAATCTCCCTTTTCCATGAAGTGTCCATAGCTGATACCATCGTGCACTGTGGGTATCTGCTGTTTTCTCCTCCACGCAGCAGGAACTATTCATCCCCACCGCTAGGTTATCACCTCTACCTGAACTATAGCTCGTTACAGTGACCAACCCTTTATGTTCTGCTACAGTGTATTACACATGTATTACATTGCCACTGGTCTGAAGTGTCTGGGATTCTACTCAAAAACATGAATGGATTTCAAGTACTAAACACCCATCTACAAACTTAGCAACTATAACTTGAGTAAACTAACTGCTAGACTGAACTGCAGTTTACACATTACTTGTGTCTAGTGAGTTGTATGTGAGTGTCTTAGTGGGGTGTCTGTTTCCTGAAGGATACTCAGTGTCACTGTGGTCCTCAGCTTCACTTGACACTCTGTTCTGCTCTTGGCGGCTCTGTGTTCTCTACCGGTTCCACTCCCACCTGCTCATCGCGTTCCTCTTCTCGTTCCAACCCGTCATCCTCCTCCATTTCCCAACGCTGGTCTCTCCCATTTTCAGCACTGATGAATCTCCAGTCCTGCTTTGTTGATCTCTTTGCTGTGACTTTACTTGGCGTCTGCCTCCCCCGTGATCTTTTGCACTTACTGTTTGTTGGCGTTGCTCTGCAGGAAGGAAGTCACAAGGCAGCAGTAGGTTTCTGTGGAGAACTCTAGTCTGTCCTGGGCCTCTCTCTGGCCGCACCTCATGGACTGGACTATCTTTGACTGGCTTCCCAGGGCTGTATAAGAACTCTGCATCCCGGATGTAACTGTCCTCCATAGGTTTTCCGGTCATAATGCCCCTTTGCTCGGTCTCTCTCTCCTTGTGCCGTCCTTGACGCCAGCCGGTACGCCTCATCGGTCCACGTCTTCTGCACTTAGTGGCATACTCGCTATGCGATGCACTCTGGTCATGTGGGCTGAAGCCAAACATTATATCAACAGGGAGCCTTGGATTCCTGCCGTAAAGAGGTAAGGTTCGTTGCGCGTGCAGTTATAAGCATGAACGACCTTCCCCAAGGAGCTTTTATTTCTAGTCAGATTTGGCTTCTTCTGTCTGACTCAAAACTCAGCATGGATAGCAGCGTCCTGTTAAATCGCTCCATCATATTTTCTGTAATCTGTTTTGCAGAATAATGTAAATGTGTAATATCTCTTATATATTAACAACATTGCTTTATCCGAAAATAATATTTAAAAAAAGTTGTTATGGTTAATTTTGCTATGAAAGACTGTTAAAAGCCATACTCCTTCTAATTATGTCTACCCCCCTCTCTTCTTTCTTTCTTACCTTCTCTCTTTCCTTCATTTGTTTCTTTCTTCCCATTTCTCTCTCTCTCTCTGTCACAGGAGAGGATGAAGAAGGATGTTTGTTACCTCAACTTTGTACCCGGTTGTGACAGTAACTTTGACAAGTGTACAGTGACAATGGATCAAAGTAATGCTGACCAGTTACACACTCACAGATATGTGCTTATGGACACACATCTATATATACACACACACACACACACACACACACACACACACACACACACACACACACACACACACCAATGCAAACACACACACACCAATGCAAACACACCCCTATACACACACATGCAATCACCTATACATACACCCGCCTCCTCTGTATCAGTCTGTGATTGGCTTGTCCTGGTTCCCTGTCAAGCAGCCTGACCAATGAGCTTGAAGCTGTCTCCCCGCCCCACACGCCCTTTCCCCCTGTCCCCCCTCCCAACTCAGTCTCATGTAGGTCAGCAAGAAAAACTACTTTTAAAGACAATTCATTCCCTCATCCCTGCCCCCTCTCTCCCTCCATCCTTCCTTTATTTCTATCCCTCTTTGTTTGAATCAGCATGGAGAATGAACAGGAGTATGAGCCTGTATTCCCCCCCCCAAATCCATCCATCCATCCAACCCTCCACCTGTCTGTCTATCACCCCCCCCCCCCCATGCCCATGCCCTGCCCCATCCCCCCACCCCTCTCCATACAGACAGACAGATGTCTTAACACTACTCCAGTTCTGAAAGTGGCATGGTGGACTCTCTAGATAGAATGATGATGATAATAATAATAATGAAAAATAAATGATTTTTATTTAGATGAACTCTGCCTGTGTTGTGAGTGAATTGCATTACGCCTTGCGGAAGTGGGGGTTGTATGCGTGTTTGTAATGTTTGTTGACTGCATGTGTGTTTCCGGGTCTAATTATGTGTGTGACACCTTGCATTCAAATACTGACAACAACTGCCAGCGAATTGTGATATAATTATTTTTATTCATTAAATATATGCCAGGGTTGAAGCCCAAATGTTTTTAGTTTTTGTAGCATATGAGCCCCAAATTGTCAAAATTCACACAGTCGTTGAGTCTATTTAGCCATCCAAAATATCACTTCCCTGCTGACCACAGTGTAGGAATTTAAAATGTTCCCTTATTATTTAAGTTAATACATTGTCCCTGGACAAATGATCTCTTGCAATGAAAAGTCTCCAAATGACTGTCAGGGATCAAGAGATTTATGGAAATGTTAAATGTTTTAAACCTTCCAGAAAGTTTCACAATGATAGCGTAGCCATTAAAATGTCCTTGTGACCTACTGCATTCATCTATGTATACTGTGAATGGTGGCACTAAAACTGACATTGGTTGGCCTCACTTTGAATGATTTGCATGAAATTTGGTGTGATCATTGCAAATAAAGACTGAAACGTGTACTCCATGGTTTGTATTTTCATGGAAGACGAGGTTTGAAACCATGGAACAAGGCAAACGTTCTCCAGCATGCAACAAGAGCTACCATATACTATGCATAGAGTTGCATAGTCTACCATTCATAAAAGTCATTATTTCTTTTAGTTAAGCAATCGCTTAATAATTGAAGCCAAATGGAATATCAAATCAAATCAAATCACATTTAACAGCAAACAGCAGTTCAGTCAGTGTTCACCAGTTTGATCTCATCTTATTTCATCTCCATCTCTGCATCTGAGTGCTGCTGAGTATGACACTGAACTGAAAATAAAAGAAAGCTATAACAACAAAACTAAATTAACTTAGAAAGACAAAACAAGAAACACTATGACCTTAAAGACAAAATTAAAATATCAAAAATGACACTGCTTCATTTCTGAAACTGCAATCATAAGAAATAAAAAAAATCTAATTTTCAGAACTATTCAACTATTGGACCAGCTTTCAGGCCTCTCAGCTGTTACTAGTTCATTAAAACAACGTGTCAGCAGCTCCCCCTGGTGGTTGTAGGATGCCATACACGGCTTCCAACTGCTGAGAGGAAAGTTTCTTATTCACATATATTACTAATAATATAATATTTGAGGGAAACTGCATCACTACAGCAGTAGATTAAGACTTTTTCTTATTATTCACTTTGTTTGAATGAATTTATTAGATTTGACTTTGTGATTGACTTTCACCACTAGCTGGTTCCCTCTCCTTCCATTCTTGTCTAGGTCCGTGTTGAGAATCATTTCTCTCGTTGAGTTTGGATGACACGTTAATACTAAAGGAAGCTTAAGCAAACAGCCAAAATTAAATAAAGTACACAACACAAACCAAAGCCAATTAAAGATTTTATTGATTTGAGTGAAAGATGGATCCGGTGACCTAAACATTAAATGATAACTTTTAAGCAGGGCGGGTCCTACTAACCTCTGCATAGCATGTATCACTGCTTCGTAGTACTTTGCTGTGCTTTACCATACTTTGTGGTAATTAATCAAATGTATTTGTATAGCCCTTAATTGTGGCTACACAACACCCCCCAACCTTGGACCCTCGCTGAGGACAAGGAAAAACTCCCACAAACCTTTTAGGGAAAATGGAAGAAACCTTGGGAGGGGCTTCTCAGGGAGGGATCCCCCCTACCAGGACGGTTGGGTGCGCAATCGCTGCAAAGTATACGAACGAGAGGGTAGGGTGCGTTGGAGGACTTTGTGGGAGATGATCAATATCGTTCCCATGAACTTGCTGGAGCCAACTGGTTATTTGGTCTGTGATCCAAAGGTGGCGCTCTACCTACAGTATCTGCCTACAGCGCTGCAGTGCTCCAGAGCACTGTGTCTTGTGGCTACTTGTGGTACGGCTGCCAAATATTTCCTGTGGTCACACCAGGACCAGTGGCTCAATCTAGCCAAGTCTCAGAAAGTTAAGTTCACCATCTTCCCAAAGCCCTCAACAATGCTGAAGCAATCGCTTGTCTTCTCTAAAGCGTTCAGACCATCTGTGATTCAGGCGAGTCCATTTTGGATGGCAGAGCTGTTCGAAGGGGCTGATAGCTGCTGTCACCCGGACATCCTAGCCAAAAGCCACTGGCCTCTTGGCTTGAGTAGAACAGCTACAGTTGCAACAGCAAAACCGTTCCCTACTTTTATCAAGGAGAATAGTGATGCATTCTAGGAACAACAGTGCAGTAAAAGGCCACATATTTTTACTCACGGTGTATGAAGCCATCACTGTCTCATCCTCTTTCATCCCCTCTGACAAAGCAACGCTACCATGCGGTACTCTGCACCATGCAGCACTTTTCCACACATGGTGGTACTTTGTGTTAGTTTGCAGTGATACTAAGCGAACTTTGCAGTTATTAACAGGACCGACCTTACAAGCCAATCTGGTTTATGGGGCAGAGTGTAATAATTCCAATTCTAACTCTTACCAATTCAAAAAAGGGGGTTGATTTCAGGTCACCGAGCCGGGGTCTAATAGCCCTCAGGGAATATTTTGTTTTGGGAGGGCTTGCATAGGCGGGTCTTCATCCTGGACAGGAAGGATCGCTTCTTTGCCTTCGACTGACTGACTGTGGTGGAAGTCGTGGCCGCGTGGTTTTCTGGTTCTTCCGGGCAAACACAGCACACGCGGCGCCAGACGAGATTGAGTCTCGAGAAGAGCCTGCGGAGAAGGTTAAAGCTTCTCTGGGTCCTCTTGTCCTGCCTGACGTCCTCCTGGCCTGCACCGGGATAGTCTGTGGCTGGCTGGGAGTGGGCCACGGGCGTCTGGCTGCATGTGTCCTGGGAGCAGCTCTCTACCAGGACGGTGTCCGGGACGTCCTGGACGTCTCCATCAACCAAAGCTCCATCTCCAAAGGAAGCACCACATTGAAGAAGTGCCTCAATTGGACACTTCTGAGTCAGGTCCTCCCTCAGAAGTGCCTCAATTGGACACTTCTGCGTCAGGTCCTCCCTCACAGCTCCAGCTGTGGATATCTCCTCTCTCTGGTTGTTGTAATACAAACGACGCAGACTATAAAAACATCTCAGCCAATGCTGCACCTTGTTGCAGGTTTTAAACACAGCAGAGGACATGAGTTCGTCGTTGTCAGAGGTACCGTCTGTCACAATTTCAGCCTGTTTCTCAACATCGCTGTGATGGAGAAACTGCATGAAACACTCAATGTCCTTAGCAGCCCTATCAATTATGTCTGAGACTAGCTTCTGTGCCACCTCAGAGACTAGTGACTCAGCTGAGGTGGTGGAGGAAGAAGAGGAGGAAACTTTTTTCGCCTCCTCTGATGTGACTTCCTGATCCACTTGGCTGTTCACTAAATCCAATAGTGTGGTGCTCAGGTCTGCTTTTACAACAGCCCTGATGTCATCACTGCACCACATCTGGCTGACGGACATCGGTCGAGGAGACGGCGGTGCAGAAACACTGCTGGCTGATACGATGGCTGTCGGCAGGGACAGCACCTCATCCATAAAGTGCCCTGCTGCCAAGGAGACCCGGGAGCTTCTCTTCCTGCAACAGCAGGTCTTCCAGGCTCCCATCATGTTCTCAAAGAGAGGGCTGGTGTTCCCGTCCATCCCTGTCTCGTCTTTGGTGTCAGGATCCTTGACCGTCTTCATGGTAGTACTAACCGCCACTACTATAAAGTATACTCACCAAACTTATCTTCAGATGAAGCTGCTTATCCTCGTCTTTGTCGTCTTCTCCCTGTTCAGTTCAGTAGTTTTGAACCAAATGAGCTCAGGTGTGGAGACACCCTGCTTTTATAGGCATAGTGGCTGATGACATCATAATGGAGGTTGGTGATGTGGTGATGTCATCCAGAACCTTGTTGCAACACTGTTGTCATGGCTGCTGGGGAGAAAAAGACATAGCTATATCTGTATAGCACTGTTTAATTAATAGTCAACATTTAATTTACTTCATGGAGGGAATGGTTTAATTAGTTCTAGTGCACAAGTTACAAATTGTTTACTAGTCAAGTCAACTTTATTTATATAGCCCTTAATCACAGTCACAGTCTCAAAGGGCCTCACCTCACCACATTATGAAAACAATCAATGATGACACACGACCCCCCCAACCTTGGACCCAAGTGTGGGCAGCCCACACCAAGCCCATTCATGGTCAACATGGGCCCACTGTGGGCAGCCCACTAGGGCCCCTCACCTGGCCCCCAGGTCATGTTTGGTCAGGGTCCACTGTGGGTCAGTTGTGGGCAGCCAACTTTGTTCCCCTGCACGACCCAAAACCTGTTTGAATGATTCAAAATCGAATCAATATTAAAAGGTATTCATACAATACAAGCACATTTTAAATAGTAAAAAAAAAATTCCCATGAGATGATACAGCGTGGCATGTTGAGAACATTCAACCCGAGGAACAATCCATCAAATTATGATGCATAGTCACCAACAAAATGACCATGTCCTCATGTCCTCTGCACGAGGCACCATAATGGTAGCTTGGTAGAGGCAGTTTGAGGATTGCATATGGTTCGCAACACCATCTAATGAAGCTATGGCGTGAATTCAATCAGGAAGATTACCTTTCTTACACCTCACTCTCTCTCCAACTTAGAGATAAGGGATTCTCCCACCCTGTCAACTTTTTTCCCCACACTGTCATTTCCTGCTCTGCTATTTACATTTAACCAATCAGATCTCTCCCTATAAAAATGATCATTGACTCACTTGAGGTGTATGGACCTGAGGTGTACAGACCACTCTCTCATCTGGACAGCCGGAAGGGGGGCTATGTGAGACTGCTGTTCATTGACTATAGTTCAGCTTTCAATACCGTAGTCCCCACCAGACTGGCTGGCAAGTTGATTGAGCTGGGACTGAACACCCCCCTGTGTGCCTGGATCCTGGACTTCCTGACCGCCAGGCCCCAGGTGGTCAGGGTGGGTAGACACACCTCCAACCCCCTCACCCTGAACACAGGATCCCCCCAGGGTTGCGTCCTCAGCCCCCTACTGTACTCCCTGTACACACATGACTGTGTGGCCAGGTTCAGCTCCAACACCATCATTAAGTTTGCGGATGACACAGTGGTGGTGGGCCTGATCTCCAACAACGACGAGAAGGCCTACCTGGAGGAAGTTGCTGATCTGTCACTCTGGTGCCAGGACAACAGCCTCCTCCTGAATGTCACCAAAACTAAGGAGCTGATTGTGGACTTTAGGAGGACACAACAACAGAGGACGTACTCACCACTGGGGATTAATGGGAATACTGTGGAGAGGGTGAGCAGGTATAAATACCTGGGAGTCCACATCACCGAAGATCTCACATGGTCCACACACACTGACACTCTGGTGAGAAAGGCGAGGCAGCGCCTTTACCACCTCAGGCAACTGAGGAAATTTAAAGTCTCCCGGAGGATCCTTCAGTCCTTCTACTCTGGAGCTGTGGAGAGCATCCTGACAGGAAGCATCACTGCCTGGTTTGGCAGCAGCTCCGCTCAGGACAGGAAGGCTCTGCAGAGAGTAGTGCGTTCGGCTGAGCGCACTATTGGAACTACACTCCCCACCCTGCAGGACTTGTACACCAGGAGGTGCAGAACCAGAGCCTGCAGGATCATGAAGGATCCTCACCACCCCAACAACGGACTGTTTCAGCTGCTGCGGTCAGGCAAGCGCCTCCGTAGTCACGCTGCCAGAACAGAGAGACTGAGACGGAGTTTCTTTCCTCAGGCCATCAGGACTGTGAACTCTGACCTCACCAGGGCCCCCACCAAGACACACACACTGCCCCTCTTATGCACACACACACACACACACACACACACACACTTAGGTAACGACTACACATAATTTATAATTTATATTATATTATACATACAATTTTCCCTTTTTTTACTATATTTTTTTATAAAGTGCTCTTATTGTAAATATTGTGTTGTTTTTTATATAGAGCTCTTAAAAACTGTGACATTGTAAATATTGTGTTGGTTATTGTAAATAGTGTGAACCTGTTATTTTGCACATTTCTGCTAAGCATTGCACTTTGCATTTCACTACACACCTCGTGTGTGTATGTGACAATTAAACTTCTTGAATCTTGAATCTTGAAACGCTTTCTACTGGACATCGGGAACATTAAATCTCAACCAATCAGAGGCAGTTTTGGCTTAATAGACAGATACCATTGCTTCACACTTACTGTATGTGTGTGTGTCCAATAGCCTAACCTTTAGCCCTAGACAGTGTAACACTGTGTTGTTAGACACTGGGAGAGGGGGCAGCTGTAGAGAACATTAGTTAAAGGAGATAGTGGGTGGTCCTGGGGTCCACCGTTCAGGCAGCAGGGGTTAAACAAGTGTATTGGTCATCTGACGTCATAAACTCGTACTCACAACGATTTAGGGTTACCTTTGGATGACACATTAATGCTAAAGGAAGCTTAACCAAACAGACAAAACTAAATAAAATACACAACACAAACCAAAGCCAATTAAAGATTTTATTGATTTGAGTGAAAGATGGATCCGGTGACCTAAACATTAAATGATAACTTTTAAGCAGGGCGGGTCCTACTAACCTCTGCATAGCATGTATCACTGCTTCGTAGTACTTTGCTGTGCTTTACCATACTTTGTGGTAATTAATCAAATGTATTTGTATAGCCCTTAATTGTGGCTACACAACACCCCCCAACCTTGGACCCTCGCTGAGGACAAGGAAAAACTCCCACAAACCTTTTAGGGAAAATGGAAGAAACCTTGGGAGGGGCTTCTCAGGGAGGGATCCCCCCTACCAGGACGGTTGGGCGCGCAATCGCTGCAAAGTATACGAACGAGAGGGTAGGGTGCGTTGGAGGACTTTGTGGGAGATGATCAATATCGTTCCCATGAACTTGCTGGAGCCAACTGGTTATTTGGTCTGTGATCCAAAGGTGGCGCTCTACCTACAGTATCTGCCTACAGCGCTGCAGTGCTCCAGAGCACTGTGTCTTGTGGCTACTTGTGGTACGGCTGCCAAATATTTCCTGTGGTCACACCAGGACCAGTGGCTCAATCTAGCCAAGTCCCAGAAACTTAAGTTCACCATCTTCCCAAAGCCCTCAACAATGCTGAAGCAATCGCTTGTCTTCTCTAAAGCGTTCAGACCATCTGTGATTCAGGCGAGTCCATTTTGGATGGCAGAGCTGTTCGAAGGGGCTGATAGCTGCTGTCACCCGGACATCCTAGCCAAAAGCCACTGGCCTCTTGGCTTGAGTAGAACAGCTACAGTTGCAACAGCAAAACCGTTTCCCTACTTTTATCAAGGAGAATAGTGATGCATTCTGGGAACAACAGTGCAGTAAAAGGCCACATATTTTTACTCACGGTGTATGAAGCCATCACTGTCTCATCCTCTTTCATCCCCTCTGACAAAGCAACGCTACCATGCGGTACTCTGCACCATGCAGCACTTTTCCACACATGGTGGTACTTTGTGTTAGTTTGCAGTGATACTAAGCGAACTTTGCAGTTATTAACAGGACCGACCTTACAAGCCAATCAGTGGTTTATGGGGCAGAGTGTAATAATTCCAATTCTAACTCTTACCAATTCAAAAAAGGGGGTTGATTTCAGGTCACCGGAGCCGGGGTCTAATAGCCCTCAGGGAATATTTTGTTTTGGGAGGGCTTGCATAGGCAGGGTCTTCATCCTGGACAGGAAGGATCGCTTCTTTGCCTTCGACTGACTGACTGTGGTGGAAGTCGTGGCCGCGTGGTTTTCTGGTTCTTCCGGGCAAACACAGCACACGCGGCGCCAGACGAGATTGAGTCTCGAGAAGAGCCTGCGGAGAAGGTTAAAGCTTCTCTGGGTCCTCTTGTCCTGCCTGACGTCCTCCTGGCCTGCACCGGGATAGTCTGTGGCTGGCTGGGAGTGGGCCACGGGCGTCTGGCTGCATGTGTCCTGGGAGCAGCTCTCTACCAGGACGGTGTCCGGGACGTCCTGGACGTCTCCATCAACCAAAGCTCCATCTCCAAAGGAAGCACCACATTGAAGAAGTGCCTCAATTGGACACTTCTGAGTCAGGTCCTCCCTCAGAAGTGCCTCAATTGGACACTTCTGCGTCAGGTCCTCCCTCACAGCTCCAGCTGTGGATATCTCCTCTCTCTGGTTGTTGTAATACAAACGACGCAGACTATAAAAACATCTCAGCCAATGCTGCACCTTGTTGCAGGTTTTAAACACAGCAGAGGACATGAGTTCGTCGTTGTCAGAGGTACCGTCTGTCACAATTTCAGCCTGTTTCTCAACATCGCTGTGATGGAGAAACTGCATGAAACACTCAATGTCCTTAGCAGCCCTATCAATTATGTCTGAGACTAGCTTCTGTGCCACCTCAGAGACTAGTGACTCAGCTGAGGTGGTGGAGGAAGAAGAGGAGGAAACTTTTTTCGCCTCCTCTGATGTGACTTCCTGATCCACTTGGCTGTTCACTAAATCCAATAGTGTGGTGCTCAGGTCTGCTTTTACAACAGCCCTGATGTCATCACTGCACCACATCTGGCTGACGGACATCGGTCGAGGAGACGGCGGTGCAGAAACACTGCTGGCTGATACGATGGCTGTCGGCAGGGACAGCACCTCATCCATAAAGTGCACTGCTGCCAAGGAGACCCGGGAGCTTCTCTTCCTGCAGCAGCAGGTCTTCCAGGCTTCCCATCATGTTCTCAAAGAGAGGGCTGGTGTTCCCGTCCATCCCTGTCTCGTCTTTGGTGTCAGGATCCTTGACCGTCTTCATGGTAGTACTAACCGCCACTACTATAAAGTATACTCACCAAACTTATCTTCAGATGAAGCTGCTTATCCTCGTCTTTGTCGTCTTCTCCCTGTTCAGTTCAGTAGTTTTGAACCAAATGAGCTCAGGTGTGGAGACACCCTGCTTTTATAGGCATAGTGGCTGATGACATCATAATGGAGGTTGGTGATGTGGTGATGTCATCCAGAACCTTGTTGCAACACTGTTGTCATGGCTGCTGGGGAGAAAAAGACATAGCTATATCTGTATAGCACTGTTTAATTAATAGTCAACATTTAATTTACTTCATGGAGGGAATGGTTTAATTAGTTCTAGTGCACAAGTTACAAATTGTTTACTAGTCAAGTCAACTTTATTTATATAGCCCTTAATCACAGTCACAGTCTCAAAGGGCCCACCTCACCACATTATGAAACAATCAATGTGACACACGACCCCCCCCAAACCCTTTGGGCCCAAGTGTGGGCAGCCCACACCAAGCCCATTCATGGTCAACATGGGCCCCCTGTGGGCCCCTGGGTCAACTTTTCCCACAGGTCATTTCCGGGGGCTCAATTTCATTTACCAACTTTTCCCCTAAAAAATGTTTGAATGATTATGATCTATGTACAACCAATAAAGCCTTTTAAATGGGAAAAAAAATTCCCAATCAGGGGCATTTGGCATTAACCCAGGAAACAATTCCATTTTTATGTGTGTTTCCCAAAAGCCTCCTTTGCCCTCAGAGGCAACCAATGGGGTTGGTTTGACTTTGGGGGGGCAAATGGTTGAAACCATTAATGGAAATATGGGGCGGGGATTTTAACAGGGGGTTACCTTTTTCACTCTACTCTAAATCCACTTTAAGATTTAAAGGGGTTTACCCCTTTTTAACTTTTTAATGCAAGGTGCTTAACAAACAACAAAACCCCCTTTTAAATAAACAACCAAACCTTAAGTTTTATTGGGTTTAGGGGAAAGATTCCTTGACCACAAGGGGGTATGGAGACTGCGTTCAATTGCATAACTTTCAATGTAGTCCCCACAACTGTGGCAATTAATTAATCTGAACACCCCTTGCATTGGATCCACCCTGGGCCCGTGGCTGGGTAGAACACCCCAAACCTACCCTGCACAGGACCCCCAGGGCGTCCCCAGAGACTCCCTTAAAACCATACTTGTGGCCAATTCAGTCAAAATATTAAGTTTTCGGAGACCATTTGGGGGGCTGATCTCAACAAACGCAGATTGGCCTACCCGGAGGAATTGGATTGTCCAACGTGCCCACAAAGCCTCTCGTGATGTCAAAATTGGGAGCTGATTGTGGGACCTTAGGGGACACACAAAGAGGCGGCTCAATCCCATGGAATAAGAAAACTGTGGAGAGGTAGCTGTTAAATCCTGGGAGATACTCAAATAATGGTTCCCCAAACCCCTGACACTTGGTGAGAGGCGAAGGCGGCCTTTACCACCTAGGAAAAACTGGAATTAAAGGTTGGAGATCCTTCAGTTTCTACCTAAGCGTAAACATATCCAGGAAAAAGGGATCTGTGGTTTGGGCACTCCGTCAGAAAAGGAAAATTTCGTACAGGTAGTGCTCGCTGGCCACTATTGGAACTACACTCCCCACCTGCAGACTTTGTCACCAGGAGGTGCAACCAACCGCGGAATTTTAAGGAACCCTACCCCCCCAACAAGTGTTTAATGCGCGGTTGAATCCATCACCTTTTCCAACAAAGCGGGGATTTCTTCTCAGGCCATAGCCCCGGGAAATTGGGGCCTCACCGGGCCCCCCCGGGGCAAACCCTGCCCCCCCCTTAGCACACACCCAAACACCACCCCCCTTAGAAGATCAAAATTTAAATTTTTAATTTTCTCTTTTCCCTTTTTTTACATATTTTTTTTGTTGCTCTTTTGAAATTTGGGGTTGGGTTTTTTTAAAGCTCAAAAAGGACATTGAAAAATTTTTTGGTTTGGGAAAAGTTCCTTTTATTTTGGGGAATTTTTGTAAGCTTTTCACTTTGTTTCCTCCCCTCTTGGTTGTTTAATTAAAAACCGAAAATTAAAAAATTTCACCTGGGGTGGGGCATTAAAATTTTTAAACCAAAAGGCAGTTTTGGTTTAGAAGTACTTGTTCACATTACTGTATGTGGTGGAAACTAACATTAAGCCCCCAGAGGCCAAAATTCTGTGTTTGGGAGAATTTGGGGGGGGCAAAAGAGAACTTTTGGGATGTGGGTTCCCTGGGGTTCCCCTTAAAAGGGGGTTTCAGGTTTTCACAAAGCTATTTTTACTCACAAACGATTTAGGGAAACCTTTTGGATGACACATTGCTAAAGGAAAACTTAAACCCGCAAAACTTTCACAACACAAACCAAAGCCAATTAAAGATTTTATTGATTTGAGTGAAAGATGGATCCGGTGACCTAAACATTAAATGATAACTTTTAAGCAGGGCGGGTCCTACTAACCTCTGCATAGCATGTATCACTGCTTCGTAGTACTTTGCTGTGCTTTACCATACTTTGTGGTAATTAATCAAATGTATTTGTATAGCCCTTAATTGTGGCTACACAACACCCCCCAACCTTGGACCCTCGCTGAGGACAAGGAAAAACTCCCACAAACCTTTTAGGGAAAATGGAAGAAACCTTGGGAGGGGCTTCTCAGGGAGGGATCCCCCCTACCAGGACGGTTGGGCGCGCAATCGCTGCAAAGTATACGAACGAGAGGGTAGGGTGCGTTGGAGGACTTTGTGGGAGATGATCAATATCGTTCCCATGAACTTGCTGGAGCCAACTGGTTATTTGGTCTGTGATCCAAAGGTGGCGCTCTACCTACAGTATCTGCCTACAGCGCTGCAGTGCTCCAGAGCACTGTGTCTTGTGGCTACTTGTGGTACGGCTGCCAAATATTTCCTGTGGTCACACCAGGACCAGTGGCTCAATCTAGCCAAGTCCCAGAAACTTAAGTTCACCATCTTCCCAAAGCCCTCAACAATGCTGAAGCAATCGCTTGTCTTCTCTAAAGCGTTCAGACCATCTGTGATTCAGGCGAGTCCATTTTGGATGGCAGAGCTGTTCGAAGGGGCTGATAGCTGCTGTCACCCGGACATCCTAGCCAAAAGCCACTGGCCTCTTGGCTTGAGTAGAACAGCTACAGTTGCAACAGCAAAACCGTTCCCTACTTTTATCAAGGAGAATAGTGATGCATTCTGGGAACAACAGTGCAGTAAAAGGCCACATATTTTTACTCACGGTGTATGAAGCCATCACTGTCTCATCCTCTTTCATCCCCTCTGACAAAGCAACGCTACCATGCGGTACTCTGCACCATGCAGCACTTTTCCACACATGGTGGTACTTTGTGTTAGTTTGCAGTGATACTAAGCGAACTTTGCAGTTATTAACAGGACCGACCTTACAAGCCAATCAGTGGTTTATGGGGCAGAGTGTAATAATTCCAATTCTAACTCTTACCAATTCAAAAAAGGGGGTTGATTTCAGGTCACCGGAGCCGGGGTCTAATAGCCCTCAGGGAATATTTTGTTTTGGGAGGGCTTGCATAGGCGGGTCTTCATCCTGGACAGGAAGGATCGCTTCTTTGCCTTCGACTGACTGACTGTGGTGGAAGTCGTGGCCGCGTGGTTTTCTGGTTCTTCCGGGCAAACACAGCACACGCGGCGCCAGACGAGATTGAGTCTCGAGAAGAGCCTGCGGAGAAGGTTAAAGCTTCTCTGGGTCCTCTTGTCCTGCCTGACGTCCTCCTGGCCTGCACCGGGATAGTCTGTGGCTGGCTGGGAGTGGGCCACGGGCGTCTGGCTGCATGTGTCCTGGGAGCAGCTCTCTACCAGGACGGTGTCCGGGACGTCCTGGACGTCTCCATCAACCAAAGCTCCATCTCCAAAGGAAGCACCACATTGAAGAAGTGCCTCAATTGGACACTTCTGAGTCAGGTCCTCCCTCAGAAGTGCCTCAATTAGACACTTCTGCGTCAGGTCCTCCCTCACAGCTCCAGCTGTGGATATCTCCTCTCTCTGGTTGTTGTAATACAAACGACGCAGACTATAAAAACATCTCAGCCAATGCTGCACCTTGTTGCAGGTTTTAAACACAGCAGAGGACATGAGTTCGTCGTTGTCAGAGGTACCGTCTGTCACAATTTCAGCCTGTTTCTCAACATCGCTGTGATGGAGAAACTGCATGAAACACTCAATGTCCTTAGCAGCCCTATCAATTATGCCTGAGACTAGCTTCTGTGCCACCTCAGAGACTAGTGACTCAGCTGAGGTGGTGGAGGAAGAAGAGGAGGAAACTTTTTTCGCCTCCTCTGATGTGACTTCCTGATCCACTTGGCTGTTCACTAAATCCAATAGTGTGGTGCTCAGGTCTGCTTTTACAACAGCCCTGATGTCATCACTGCACCACATCTGGCTGACGGACATCGGTCGAGGAGACGGCGGTGCAGAAACACTGCTGGCTGATACGATGGCTGTCGGCAGGGACAGCACCTCATCCATAAAGTGCACTGCTGCCAAGGAGACCCTGGAGCTTCTCTTCATGCAACAGCAGGTCTTCCAGACTTCCATCATGTTCTCAAAGAGAGGGCTGGTGTTCCCGTCCATCCCTGTCTCGTCTTTGGTGTCAGGATCCTTGACCGTCTTCATAGTAGTACTAACCGCCACTACTATAAAGTATACTCACCAAACTTATCTTCAGATGAAGCTGCTTATCCTCGTCTTTGTCGTCTTCTCCCTGTTCAGTTCAGTAGTTTTGAACCAAATGAGCTCAGGTGTGGAGACACCCTGCTTTTATAGGCATAGTGGCTGATGACATCATAATGGAGGTTGGTGATGTGGTGATGTCATCCAGAACCTTGTTGCAACACTGTTGTCATGGCTGCTGGGGACAAAAAGACATAACTATATCTGTATAGCACTGTTTAATTAATAGTCAACATTTAATTTACTTCATGGAGGGAATGGTTTAATTAGTTCTAGTGCACAAGTTACAAATTGTTTACTAGTCAAGTCAACTTTATTTATATAGCCCTTAATCACAGTTACAGTCTCAAAGGGCCTCACATCACCACATTATGAAAACAATCAATGATGACACACTGGACAGGGACTGGGAGAACTGGTTGCAGAAGATGTGGCCAGAGAAGGCAAGAGCACTGCATCCTTTATTTATTAAATTATTCATGATTGAATTATTGACGTGGCCTCAGCTTTGTTAGCAATAAAGATGTAAGGAAACTTTCGGATACATTAGGCCTTTAAATGAAGAATAAGGTGACAGAAAACAACAAACATTGAACAATTAAATGAATATAATAAAATTAAATAATAAAAAAAGAATCATTGCAGTTTTCATGGAAGCACACAGTCTTGTGTAACTTTCTATTGAATCCATTCTTACCCCTAAGCTGTACCCTCTACCTCAGTGCATAAGAAGTGTGTCCTGTAAATTTAATGGCTAGAGATTAGAGAGTTTGCTTTTGGTATAAACCTAGAATGCAGCAATGATGGCATAAAAATTATTAGAAATAGTGAAAAGAATGTAATTGTGCAAGGAGTAGTGATGAGTAAAGGTTCTCCTTTGTTCCTTTGTACTATTATGCTTTGGACATGGTCCCCACAGTAGCAATAGAGAAAACCAAAAGCAATAGGGAAAAGAATAAGGAAAAATAAAGGGATAACAATAAATAAATTACACTCTTTTATATTTTGTTATCTCCACATTTATTTATTTCTCAAAAATTTTGTATTTACTTATTTATTCTTTTATTTATTCCTCTTTATATTTCCCATTTATTTTCTTATGCTTTTACAGATTTATTATTTTTTCATGGCACTCCTATGACTCCATAGCTGATCACTTTTTCAGCAACAACCTTCTTCACACTCATACATTTCCACACAATCACACAGTGCTATGAGCGTTGCAACACATTTCAGATTTGACAGCTAAAAAGCCTTGTTGTCAAGCCAAAAAAAACAAATTACAAAACAGAATTATTATTCAAGTCGAGTCAAGTATATTTCTATAGCCCAGATATGTAGACAACAGAATGCATAATGCTGAAACAGAAGGCTGCAGGCCTTATGGGAACACCTCAGGTGACTAAGTCAGCTGAAAATAAATCAATGACAAATAAGATTACAGAATATGATTAGAGCAAAAGCACATGAAAAGTTCATTAATATGTAGCATTGTGATACATTACCTCCTCACTTTATTGTGTCTAAATGTGACTTTATTATTGGTGGGCGGGGTGAGGCACGGCTCTACCAGGGACTTGTAGGAGGAGATAAGTTCTATCAGTGTTGTTGCAATTCTTACTGGTCATCAATAGAGGTTGACAAAGGTCAGAGATACATTAAAATATAATTTTGACGTATTGTAACTACAAATTTAATGAGAGAAAAATGCTGCAATAGAAATAGTACATTTTTTCTCCTGCCATTATTAATTAGATATTTGATATTTACTTTGATTGCCCTCGACTAGAGACCCTACAGCTCTTCTCGGACTTGAGTTGTCGTTGACTCAGTATTCAAATGTGTCATTTTGTTGATGTTCTTGGCAGCCCTGATTGCAGATTTCATTGCTGCCTCGATCCAAGCATGAGGGAAGGCTGTGTGTTCGCCAGCAAAGTGCACCCGACCCTCCTTTTGGAAGAGCTCCTTCGCGTATTTCAAGTGTTGGTATGGTGTGAAGAGAGCAAAAGCACCCAGGCTGTAAGGATCTAGGCTCCACTTCTTCACCACAATCCCCGTGCAGAGAGACCTGACGTGCTCGTCATGGATCTTCACCAAATCTTTCAGAACCAGCTTTTTCAGGTCTTCGTCGCTTACGCCTAGGAAGAGTAGGGAGTCTTCATCCCAGGTGTACGAAGCCAGAAGGGCGCCAATGGTCTTATTTGTAGGGAAACTGTGGCTGGGGTAGTAAATGTAACGAGAGGGCCGGTCGGTGATGCTCTTCCCTCCTGTGATGCTATCCTTCTCCCAGAACTTCTCGCTGATGGTGAGGGTGATTCTGGTGGCGCTGCCATAGTGGACATGCCTAAGGGCCTCCATCTTGTGGGTGGAGAGAGGGGGCTGGAAGTCGATGAAGAGGGCCGCTTTGGCTGTGGTTGTTACCAGGACGACATCGGCATGTAGGTGAGTCAACGAGGATTGGCTGTCCTGCTGATACGATACGGTTACTCCGTTATCTGATTGGCTTATGCATTTAACCGTGGAGTTAAAAAGCATGGTGGATTTGAGGACACTGAGAAAGGCTTGGGGGAGGAGATCTGAGCCACCGGTCACTTCCTTGTACCTTAAAAAACAAAAAGATAAAGTCATACTTTTCTGACATTTATGTATTGGCTATGTCCTATGTCCAGTTTTGGTATCCTTTGTGGTTTAACAAGGATTTATGCATTCTGTAAACATAGAGTAACTGTAAAAATTAGAAGAATTAGAAGATATTTTTGATGCACATTGCAGGACAAATTCCTAGAATCTAAAATGTATCAGTAAAACAGACCCTGGGGTCGGGAGGAGGGAGTATAGCATCACATTTCATCCCCTGATTTGTTTGATACATTGCCTTGTCTGTCTGGGGGTTTTAGTCTTGCGTAACTCAAGGTGTGTCATTTTCAAAATAAAAAGAAACGATTCCACCTTCTGAACAGTGACAGAAGCCAGTTTTGGATGTCTGGTCTTACGTGGTGTCGTCGTTGACGTCGCTCTGGATGTAGATCGTCTCACTCAGTGCTGTGTCCATTAGGCTGTTTTCATTCAGCAAGTCTCCAATCATCCTCACTGCTTCTTGACTCAAACCGGCCACCTCTATCAGATACGCCTGTGAAAAAAACACAAATGTTTATCACGTTGTGCAAATACAGATAATATATGGCCCCCTAATTAGTGGCGATAAGATGTTCTTTGTTCAAGTCTAGTCAAGTTGAGTTTATTGTCATTTCAGCCATAAATGTAGCACATACAGCCAAACGAAATGTTGTCCCTCACAGGACCAAGGTGCAAATAACAGAACATAAGACATGACATAACATAATAAATAAAATAATAAAATATATAGTAAAAAACAAATGTGCTGAGTAGTGGTGTCAAGTATAAAGTGTCAAGTGTAAAGTGACCCGTGCAGGGTGTGTGTGTAGATGTGTGTGTAATAAGGCATGTATGAGTTTTGGGTAGCAGCGAGGTGTCGAGTAGTCTGGTGGAAGAAGCTGTTGCGCATCCTGGTGGTGCTGGCTTTAATGCTGAGGTCAAAGAGTCTGTGAGAGGGGTTGAAAGAGTCCCCTACGATACTGGAGGCTTTCCGTAGGCATCTGTCCTTCAGCCTATCGGGAAGGGAGGCATCACTGTCATCTGTGCATGTCGTGATCTTATAGTCAGTTATGGCCTGGATGCCCTGCCACATGCAACGTGTGTCCCTGGTGTCAAAGAAATGACCATGGATTTTCTGTGCATAGACCCGTTTTGCCTGATGGCGCGGGAGAGATCAACTCTTGCTAATCTGAGGGCTACCGCATCCCCCGGTCTGAAGGCAACATCTTGGGTTTTCAGCAGCATACGGACCTCTGCCGTCATCCATGGCTTCTGATTGGCCCGTAATGTGTTTAATGACAGTGACGTCCTCAATGTACTTCACCATGTAGCTGGTCACAGATTCGCCGTACTCCTCAATGTTAGTGTAGTATAGTGTTAATGTTGCAGGCCCACTTTGTGACTTGGTTAAATGGGTATATTGTTACATATACATAAAATGTATAATGTAGTAGTGATAGGTAAAGATAAACTTATAAGAGAAAGTGCCTTCATATATACAAAACTTTACCTTTACAGAATAGCGGTCGTATTTTTTCAATGCAGCTCTGCAGCCATTTGCCACCACTTCATCTTTAACCTGCAGAAAAATATCATTTACATCTAGAAGTCATGTGCAGAGGTGTTGGACGCCCACACAATGACCCATCACCTACAATCACCCATGGGTCAAGTCTTGAATTTGACATTTTTGGCATTTAGCTAATGCATCCTGATGCACAATGCTAATTGATGCTAATGCACAATGAGTGAGCAGGTTGGGGTTTAGTGGGGTTTAGGACACTTCAACAGGGCACAAGGCTGTGGATGGACACAGGTGGGCGGGAATCAAACTGACTTTGCAGTTACAGGATGGTCCAACCACCATAGCACTGCCAGCCCAAATGACATCTCTCTCTCTAATATGCTACATTGGTAGCCTTTCTGTGTGTCTGGTTTAGGACAACACACATTTGTTTTACTTTTCATTAATACATGTTACTTTTCAAAACTGTAATGGTCCCTCTTTCACTGCTCTCTCGCTCACCTTTACAAATCTTATGCAAAGCTATAAGCTATAAGTGATCTGTTGCCTTCCTCCCCTCCTTTTTCTCCCCGTCTCCCTCTCCATCCTTCCCCCCTCCCTCTTTTACAAACCTCCTTCCTTATTTTTTTCCCCGTCACATGACTCAAATGTAATCTAATCAGTGTTAACAGCAAAAAGCTGTTTTCAGTTCTGATCTGGACCACATGGATATGTGGTACAAAAATGCAATGTGCTTGAGGCATGTGACCTACCTGCGACTTTGAACGCTTAAATTGGAATTCGTCAGTGTTCCCATGACTTTAAGAAAATCTTAACATCATTATCAGAAATTTGGAATTGAGCATGAGGTCCTGCAGTGTGAACTCAGTCCCTTACTCATTCCTTTACAAACCTTCTGCAAGGCTTGCTGTAACAGCTGGTCGGCTGACTTCCCTCTCTCATTGTCTCTCACGTTGTAGTTCAGGATGTTAGGGTTTTCTTTCACCTCGGACGTCTTCTTCTTCAGCCCATTCACCAGGTAAAAGGTGTTGTTGTCGTCCATGATGAATTTATTTAGCTTGACGCACAGTTGTTCAGCAAACGAATGGACAATGCTGTTGAAGAGGTGATGGCAGCCCAGAGGTTAGAGAAATGGGCTTGTAATTGGAAGGTCCCTGAAACAGGGAACGTGAACAAGGAATGTCTCCCCCTCACTCAACAACTACTGATGAGGTGACTTTGAAACACACACACTCAAAAATCCACCCTAAAGCACTTTACCACTTTTAAAAAACAGCTATTGGCGATATACATTGCATTTCTGGGTCCATTTAGCTGGTGTATTGCTCTTATTCCAGTTGATAACTGTCCAATCGTAGATGACGTGACGTCACGTTGAGATATTTCCAGTCTGATATCAGAAAATGTTTCATGGATCTAAAACATCAACGGTAACCGTCAGGTTTTGGTGTCAGCCAATCAGAATCAAAGAGCAAGACCGACAATCAACAGTCATACAGGAGAAATCCATCGGAGACCAGAATGCAGTGCAGTTGCCGAGTTAGGCCAGAATGCAATGCAGTAGCCGAGATGGACCAGAATGCAATGCAGCCACAGCTTGCATCTTTCTGATCTGTATTGGTAGTGTGTGAAACACAGCGCCCTCTTGTGTACGTAATGGGCTTCAAACGTTTGTTGGATGTTGTACACCTCATCCTTAATCATTATTTTTACAGACATGTAGACTGTGTATTGCCTATATTGGTTTTGAATAGGACTCGATTTGTGCTGCTATTGGTCTTGACCCCCTTTGGACCTGGTCATGGCTCGAACTTGACTAAGGTGATCTTGACTACAGCCCTTATTGTAAATGTGTGCAACTGTATAAATGTGACATTTCTTGTGTGCATTGGGCCATTGAGAACAATTGGCATCTGATAAATCGTAATTCGCACTATTAGATCCTGTTTTTTTTATTTTGTCTCCATCTTTGGTGCTAATGTGAGATGCACAAAATGTTTGGTCATTTGTGTTAATGTATTTTGTTTGGTATTTTTGTGATAATATTATGCATCCTGAAATCATCTTGAAATGCATCTTCAAAGGTATTTGCAATATTTGCTTCCACCAGTAAGGGTCAGGGCAAGCCTGTGGCTGCGTGTTGCGTGCGCAAGCTGCTGCTTCCTCATAACCGTAGAGGATTCTGAGAAGCACAGTCATGCCTGCAACAGGTGCCACCCTGGGGTACCTGTTGAAGAAGTTTGGGTTTCTGTAAGAGGCGCTCTTTTCTTTGTCTGTTCAGCCATGGTGGCTATCGCTGCTCAGTTCTTCTTTCATTTATTCCAAACAAACCGGAGACTTAAAACGCATCACTACCTGTCTCCAGAGGATTTCTCCCAGGAAAGACCTACCTGACACCGGGTGTTAAGAACAGCAGATGGAAAAGCTTCATGACGTGGTAGAGGTTATATTTATTTATATAAAAGATTTCATGTATTTTTACGTTAAGACAAGTTTTACTCACTGGTGAAAACTTGGGATCCTCATAGCCCCCAGCTCAGCATACCAGCCCTCTTTTTTATTTCTGTAGGTGTGCACCCGTCCTCCAACACGACCACTAGCCTCTACTATGGTTACCTTGTTCACATAACACAAAATAGAGGCCTGTCACATGTTTGGTGTATTCCAATAGTTACCAGGGACACGCCGCCACGTGACAACATAAGGAAACAATGTAATGTTACTATCTCTTCCTCCCTTTCAGAATGATACTAATACAAATGTTATTTAATGTTGTATAAACAAATCCATGCTCATATTTTTATTCTTATACGACTTATAATACTTATACTACTATTATTATTATATAACAGTAATAATAAACTATAGATGAGTTTTGTTCTAAAATGAAATATCTCTGATGTGAAAATAGTGACACCTGCCCTGATAAAATCATTGATAGCACAAAAACTAAAACAATTGTTGGCTCTTTTTTAAACAAATAGTAGGCGACTCCTTTACTTTACAAAATCTGTACAACAAAGTTACAAAGTGCTGCATGTACCTTATGCCCTGCATCCTGCAGTAATTTGGCAGCCGTCAGTCCAGCTATTCCAGCCCCGACAATAACAACCTGTTGAGGTGAAGCTGTGTGAGGAAGACCTTCCATTGCAATCTGCAGCAGCTCATCATAGTCCTTGTCCTCCAGGCAATCAGCCAGATGTTGTTTTAGGTTGACTGCACCAGCATTGCATTGGTACATAAGCACTAGTACTGTGAGAGGAACTGGAGACAGAGACACAGCAGTTACTTTAAAAGGGAACTCAAGTTTTTGTGGAAGTTTATTGTTAACTTAATTCAAATGTTAATTCAAATGTAGGATTGCATTTTCATTTTCCAATTTTGCATTAACATTTGAATTAAGTCAACTAAATGCTTCCACAATGTTTTAACCTTTATTGATCCAGTGATATTTGACTGAGCATGCTTGCTCTTTTCACCACGGCATAATTGACGCAATGTTGTGGTGTTCAGGAGCCAAAACCGATAACGATTGATCTTCAAAATTCTGTTTAAAATCCCACCATGGGCACTCCAAGCCTACGGAATATGTGTAAATGCATATAAATAACCCTTTTAACATTTATGGCAAATGTGTGCAATGTTTTAGGACAGGAGTCATGCCATTGTCTAGACATAGGTCTAGCTTTTTTTTTTTTTTTTTTTCAAAGTATGGCATGCTGGGGACGAAAGATAATGCAGATGATGCTTTGTGGAGTGCAGGTCAGACAGTGATCTGTGCCTCCAGTAAAGGATCTTACACGCCACCTGCAAAGAGATACTTGAACTTCAACGTTTCGCGAAACGTGCCTTGAAGAATTACTTCAAGATATACTCAGCAACCAAAAGTGAGACATGTATTGTATTTTCTTGAGCACTATGAAACTTCATCATGGTGTTGCAAAAATAATTTTCTGTAAATCAAGTCCCAGTATTGAGGAGTATCTAATTAACGAAAGGTGTCTCAGCTGCTGTGTCTCAGCTGTGAGACACAGCATGACTGATGTCACCGTAATGTAATGCAAACTCTCACTCTCGGAGACTCACCAAGTGTGTGTGCTCTCCTGTGTGTGTGTGTTGATCATTACATATTTTCTTGTAGTATTTTGTCATGTTCTGTACTATTCTCCCTGATTTTTTTTTTTGCTTTTGGGGCAAGACGTTTTTTAGAAGCTCCTTGAGGTTTCCTTTTCTCACCCACACAGTTTGTATTTCTTTTGTCTTGTTTCAAATTGGATTTAAAATGTGCCCAAATGCCACAAAAAATGTTGCCATCTGGAAACAAATGTAATGGTTTGATAACATTTGTCACTGGAAAAACATTTTGAACAATGTTCTTGTTTAGAGTGTACTTACCAAATTTTGACAGTGTTGCAACTGGACTCATGTTGTTCTCCTTTCTATGACTGACACTCTGAAAACAAATCAAATACATGGCCCTTAAATTTCCAATAAATCAATGTACATGCTTTGTTCAAGTTATACAGAATGTTCTCAGTTTTAATTTGAAATTAATATATTGAACAGAATGCAGAAGGGGGAAAGTTAGTAAAGGCTTGGCATCTTACCCAAGTGTTGAGTGTGGAGACCAACCTGCTAGATTCTGCCTTCCTTCCTTCCTTCCCTCCCAATGAGACCGTTTTTATATAGAACAAACAGGGGTGTGATTAACACAGACTTGAATGTTCCCTTTGAATACTAAAAGTTTCCTCATAGCTCATGAGCTATAGGAATGCATAGCTCATTCTGCAGGAATGCGTGTTTTGATTTCCTCATAGCTCATGAGCTATGAGGAAATAGGTGAGGTGAGAATTTATAGACTGAGACATGATAATTACATTCAATATGATTAATGTGCTGTGTATGCTTTTATCATTGTATGAACTCATTCATATTAACTTTGCATCACTTATATTCATTATATATATCTTTTGAACATTTGTGAATGGTTTACAGTTTTTTACAGTCGCTAACACCCGTTTGTCCAATCTGTAGTCACATTTTCAAAACTCTAAACACAGTTAGCACAACATCCTGTCAGTTGTGGACCATACCATTAACACAATTCATGTTGTTTTCACACAATAAGCAGTCAATTAACACGTTTCTAAAATGCTTAGATTTTCTTTACAAACAAGCTTACCCAATACCAAAATTATGGATCTTTCTTGTCTTATTTACAAATGCTTGCACACAGCATGCCAGAAATGAAAACCTAATGTTCAAAACCTTAAATATCGTATAAAGCCTCTACTTCTGCAACAGCAGCAGCTCAAAAGCTTTATTGAAACAGCTGATAAGCATTTTTGAATGAACAGATCACTGAAACATTGAGAAATAGCTGATTTAAGTTGTGTAAAATAGACCAAACACAGAGTTTCGAATGAAACAGTTGTACACAGTTCCTTTTGACAGGAACAGTGAGCGGGTCACCAGCACCGGCACCAATACGTCCAGGTATGGTATCTATCCAATATGTCTTGTTCTCTAGTGAGTTTTACACTATGCTACTCTACATGTAAACATGGGTTACAGGACATACAGTAGGACATACTGAAAAGTATTTACACATACTGTGTTTACACATACTGTGCATGCAGGTCAGGCAGAGAGACGACATAGATGTGATGTGGACGAGAACATGTGGCCAAATGCTGAAGATCGTATAGATTACAGTTTGGTCCACAACAGACGGATGTTGTGCTAATTGTGTTTAGAGTTTTGAAAATGTAACTACAGATTGGACAAAAGGATGTTAGCGACTCTAAAAAACTGTAGAACAGGACTGTGCATTTTGGTGTTTTTTCCCTTCTGTGCCTTTTTTACTGTATTTGTGTATTATAATTTTACACATTTGGAACCAAAGGCCATGTATGTTGTACGTTAAGTTAATAAATCATGATATGACAGCATGAAGAGTGAGTGATGTGAGTGCAAACCTAAAATGGTAGGGAGGTATTACAGTTTTTTCCGATCGCTAACTCGCATTGATCAATACTGAAGTCACATTGTCAAAACTCTTCACACAGTCAGCGAAACAGAAGGTCTATGTGGACCAAACTGTGAATCATTTTTCATTGCTTTCACACAAAATGCATTCAATGACCACATTCTCCAAAATCCATGAACTCTTTTCTCATTCATACTCCACCACCTGCAAAACACTATATATTAGCAGCACATTTTTCAAATGCTAACACACTGTTTTCAAAACTGTAAAAAACACATTCAAAACAGAATGATTTCTGCAGTAACCATATTGAAATATATAGAAAATGTTAGCAGAGGATTTACAATCAAATTAAATAATAATCATTCCAAACACAGCTGATTGCAATTTCAGCTGAAAGCTGAATAAGGGCCACAATTACTGACCATGTTGTAAACCATGGTCTCTCTTTGAGAAAGGCTGGTTTACTGTAAGGGTGCAACCAAATCAGTTGCATCAATAGTATGAATTTTCCAACAAAACAACAGGTGAGATGTGCATCCTTCAGTTGAACTACATATTACAGTGCAATACAGAATGTTTACATTTTTACATGTACATTTTGAAATATATTTTGTGTTTTAGGATCCAAAGGTTGCCTCCTCGAATTTCAGGATTTTGTTTTTGTTTCAACTTTTTATTTTTCACAAATACAGTAAATTACGATTTGAAGCAAATTGCTGCATTTCTGATTCATTCTTGTTACATACATACTGGTTACATACATTACTTTAGTACAGTCAATAAAGTGAAACGGTGTTATTCTTATTCTATAATGAAATACTGATTTATGTGAAAAATCATTCAAACTTCAAAGATAAAAGTTCATCATTTATGTAATGCTCCATGCTGTTAGTGTTTTTTAGGTTAGTGTGTTATGAGTGACAATGTATGCTTTCTGAGTGAGAAGTGTTGCCAGTGTTGTGGTTGAACAAGCTTATTTTGAGACATGTATGAAGTGTTTTGGTGGTTTGAGTGAGTTTTGGAGGTGAGATTAACTGTTTGGCCAAGATGCATGTTGGTAATGCAGACTGTATGAAGAGTTTTGACAATGTGGTTTCAGTATTGACCGATGTGAGTTAGTGATCGGAAAAAACTGTAATGATGAAGGAAGGTGCCCACTTGATAACCCCAAGAGAGTAGCTGGGTTAGATTTATGATGGTATAGGCTGATATCCTCATAAACTAACTTAAACTAATTCTAACTGCCCATTTGGTGTACTTGGTTCATTTACTCCACTTTAACTCAACATTCTCAAATGATCAACTTGATTGATTGATGACTGTTGCCAACCAAAGCATTTAAAAGGCTTGCCAGTGACAGACAAAGAGTTAATCTTACAGTTTAGTTTTTTTTTTTAGAAAACTTGTTCGGATGAAATGTAAACTACACCCTGGAAATGCTTGAGTACATCAGCACAATGATGACTTATGATGAAGTGATTAAACCAACAATCCCACCTATTACCTGGAATTAATTCCTTTGCTTACTTCCTTGAAGTTAACCAAAGGTTTCATCTGAGTCAGTGCCATTGGCCCGGGGCTCTGCCAAGCAGCACCTAGATGTCAATGGTTTCCATGCAGCTGTCAGTTTGGAAATACACTGTAACCTCCCAGGAAACATGTTGATGTTGAATAGACATTGACAGGACGGCCTTCACCGACGTTGAAAATACATCTAACTACAGTTCCAAAAGGAAAGTTGAGACTACATCCGAGACAGCTGAACCATAACGAATGGCATCAAAATATACACATGCAGTAAAAGGCATTTATTTGCCCAATTTGCCACTTAGGCCATTGGGAGGCAGCGTTGAGCTATAGATGTGTCCTGGATATAACCGGGATGTGAGGTCATTTCTGTAAGCTCTTACACACTGTAAGTCAAGTCACTATTGTTACACACCATTGTTCTCCTGACGGTTTATTTTTCTTATGCCGCGGCTCAAATTGCCGTGAGCTGGAATGAGCTAAAACCATGAAACTTGGCCCAATAACTGGAAATGATGTGCAAATGCTTCCCAAGAAGATGAGCCCAATCGGCCAGATGGTGCTACCAAATTTTCTGTGGATCATTATTGGACCAAGCTTATCAACAGTTGCATAAAGCTTGTTGATATCTTATTTAGTTTTCAATAAAGTTCTTGTCTTCCAATTCAAGTTAATTAAGTATTCAGTGAGTTTAGTGCTATTAATATATTTACCACTAGCAACACAGTGTGCCACACACTTGAGTGTGCCGAGCTTTCTGCAGCACCTATTGGTTGAAATACACACTTAGGCCAGTGAAAGCATATAGCACCTTGCAAGTTCATAGAATGCATTTTATAACACGAACATTCAGTAATACCAAATAAATTAATAATTTCATTCAAACATGAGTATTCGTCAATAAAATTAAATGTGTTGTTACTGCATTCTGTGGAAATCAAACAAGTTGTTTTGGGATTTCATGTGACAAAAATGCATTCAACTTTTTGTCCCCCAGCTTGTTTTGAGCGAGTCTGCATGCCGCTGTGTTTCTTTTTGAGGGTTTAGTGGAGGCAGGACCCAGCCAGGGCAGTGTACAGGTAGGTCGGGGGAAACTGAGGGGAGGGGCAGCACTGCACATTACCAAACAACACACAGCTGACAGTTGTTACCTGTAAAAACTACTTTTGTTTTTTGGTTTACAGTGATAAATTAAAAATGATTTAATTTATTTAATGAAAATAAAGGTTTTGCCATGAGACAAAACATGGACTCACTGTTTAATTAACAGTCTAATCAATATATCAATATATTCTACATGAGCACAAATAACAATACTCGAAGAACTACATGCAAGGGAATACTTCTAACTTTTAAGCAGGGCGGGTCCTACTAACCTCTGCATAGCATGTATCACTGCTTCGTAGTACTTTGCTATGCTTTACCATACTTTGTGGTAATTAATCAAATGTATTTGTATAGCCCTTAATTGTGGCTACACAACACCCCCCAACCATGGACCCTCGCTGAGGACAAGGAAAAACTCCCACAAACCTTTTAGGGAAAATGGAAGAAACCTTGGGAGGGGCTTCTCAGGGAGGGATCCCCCCTACCAGGACGGTTGGGTGTGCAATCGGTGCAAAGTATACGAACGAGAGGGTAGGGTGCGTTGGAGGACTTTGTGGGAGATGATCAATATCGTTGCCATGAACTTGCTGAAGCCAAGTGGTTATTTGGTCTGTGATCCAAGGGTGGCACTCTACCTACAGTATCTGCCCACAGCGCTGCAGTGCTCCAGAGCACTGTGTCTTGTGGCTACTTGTGGTACAGCTGCCAAATATTTCCTGTGGTTACAACAGTACCAGTGGCTCAATCTATCCAAGTCTCAGAAACTTAAGTTCCTCATCTTCCCAAAGCCCTCAACAACGCCGAAGCAATCGTTTTGGCATATTTTTTTTAATGTTTCACAAAACCGCGGTGTATTTTTAATAATTGATTTGTCACGACTAACTAAGCTCTCAACAAACGACGAGCCCTCGGTCTCACCATTACTACGTCACTTACAGCTAAACCAGATCGCCCCTCTTTATACTTTTTCCATCTGCCAAAGATACCGACATACTGACAAACTGGGAGGGATTGTAGCTAAAACCGAGTGAGAAATTATATACTAAAGAGAGACCAAATTGTGTTTTTGACGTTCGTTCTTGTATGAGTTGGAAGTGCTTGAGCACAAACTACACAAACATAACAGTATCAGTCAAGCTTGAGTGCGAACAGCCGGAGACATAAATTACATGCACTCCGTTGTTAGCTTGCTGTTAGCGAAATAATTATTTCGCAATGAATACGGCTTCAGAATTCAGCAGTTCTAATGTGACATGGGAAGGAATGTATCTAGGTAAGCTCAGCCTCGTTTTAATACGTTAACCAAATGGATCACAGCGTTAACCCTGTTAAGACTGATTAAAGAACGATTATAGAGTGCCCCAGGAAGTAGGTCATAGGGTTAGGGTTGGCTCGATCTTTGGTCGGTTTTTGAATGGGGCTTTGGTTAGATTCCTGAAATAAGGTCTGTGGTTAGTTAAGAGATTGTGTCACTTTGTATAGCTGTTTTGAAGCCTTGTTCCAATTAAAAAAAAGGATAATATTTATGAAATATTTTAACCTGAAATGGGTCAAATTTGACCCGAACACAATACGAGATTTATGTGTGTTAACAGAATATTGGACTGGGGAACATAGGACCCTGGGAACATGGATACGCTCCCGTTTTTATTCCCACAGCATCCCATGTTTTGAAGTAGTAGAGCGCAACAGTGACTGCCCACTTTTTGAACGGTTCCGGAAGTGAATTTCCCATTCATTCACTACATTGACATTTCAGAAAATACTAATTAATAATAAATTATTATTATAATAATTTTAAGCCTGGAACCAAGCCAACCAACTAGGAGATGAATCGTGACCATAACACATTTGATTCTGAGCAAAAAAAAGGCAAAGGTACAAGACTGTGTACATAATTATTTTAAGAGTGAAGGAACTACTCATCCCATAAACCATTGCAAATGATACCTTTCCAACAACTTCCAACCTAACGATAGTTTAGCACCCCTTCTCGAATTTTTTTTCTTCTCGAAGTTGTGGTGTGTGTGTATATATATATATATATATAGTGTTTCATATAGTACAGTGTAAAGTGTTGTCATCGACATGGTACAGTGCTTGACTGCAATCACCTGCTCGGGCATCCATCAATGCCGGTTCCACGGATTCCCCACCAGGTGGATCAGATATATAAGTTATTAACGTTACTCGTTTTTAATAAATGTGAATTCGATCCAGTTACATTCACGTAGCTAACGTTATGCTAATATTACGTGAGTTAGTCACAGCTGCGTAGGATAAGCAGCTAGCTAGGTTATGTTAGTAGTTAACGTTAGCTGACAAGAGGTTTGGGGGTGCGGTAAACATTTCCATGGTCAGAGACGTCGCTGTTACATTTTAGGATTGTGGGTAGTGTAGTACTTCTCCATGACATCGCGAATAAAACATGTTTTTCTTAAAACAAGGTTGATATCATACGGACTTGTGGCTTCTACAGGAGCATACACAATCGTTTCACAATGTGATAGCTCGTGGTAAGTCTACCTTGGATGGTTACGACATTATGGCTAGTAATCAAAATCCGGATTCAGAATATTAATGGGATTTTCACTTCCGGAACCTCACTTTTGAGCTCTATAGCACTAATAGCTAGCTAGTAGCTTTGATTTAAGCATGACTATGGCATGCCCGTGAACAAATGCCACATAACTAGTTAAGTTGTGTGCCACCTAACTAGTTAGACAGCTGAATTTTAGGCCAATAGCTAGTTAACTAGCTGGCTTTTTAGTGCAGATAATTTGGTTGTAAGGGCAGTTAGCTGGCAAAAATAGCAGCTAGCTAACTAATTTCTGTTAACAAGCTGAATCATATGGGCAGCTAGCTGGGGAAAATTGGCAGCTAGCTAAAATAAACCCAGACAGCACCCTACGTCTTACCGACATCAGCATTACAGAGGAACATCGTTACTACATCGCATTCCATTTCTGCTTGTAGCATATAAGTAGGCTGGGAATCGGCAGTGCGATTTAAACAGCTGCAGATTCCCAACGTCGGTAATGCGTTGGCATTACGTAGCATCCAAGGAGGGTGACTGCTCCGGTATTTCCACGTTCTCAACAAGGCTAAATATAATTGGCTTATTGTAACAAAATTAAGTCATTATTTTATTTTTTATTGCACAGAGTAAAATGCTCCACGGGTTGAATTTATGTATAATAGTATGTAGACTTTACGTACCTTTTACTTACAGTATTACTTTATTCTTCAGTTAATATATGGCCTTTAGTGTATCAACTTTAGTGGAATAGTACTCCTTTTGAAAACAGCTCAAGTTCTTTAGTTTTTAATGCAGCCAGTAAATACCATGTTCATCCTGTCTGTTGTAGCTTTTGAAAACAAATACAACTTGGAAAGCTTCTTAGCCTTCTTTCTTATTTCAATAGGCAATCACATTGATAATTTTCAACTTTTTGAAATGCCTGTTTAATTACATATCTTTACTTTAAAATATTCACTATTTAATTTCACCGGACAAAGTTTGTGAAAAATAGTTTAAATTCTCCCTAAGGGCATATGTAAAAAAATAAATAAATAAATAAAAAGTCAGCCGGGTTCAGGAGAGTCTGGTCTCTGAACCAAGAAATGAACGACTCCTTAACTGCAATGTCATGCATCAGCAACCTACAGATCAGCACAGTTTCAGAATTGTGATAGTAATTCAAAGCTGTAAAAAGCCACTGTACACTACCTGCTCAGCAGCAAACAGACACACAACAAAAACAAAGTGGAGCAGCTAAAGAGCCAGATATTTCCCTCAGGAGTTGGTAGAGACCTAAAACAGAGCTAAAAGAAAGTGAATATTGGACTTACAATCATCAGGTGGACACAAACACGACTCCAAATAATCAAAATATCAACTTAAAAGACAAGCCATCAGTTTATCTTTGTAAACAAGTAGTGAACACAACATTGACATATCATCACCTTTTAAGAGGTTTTTGAAGCAGTAAAAGTACCTACCAATAGGACTACTGAGAAGCTGCTGTGTTTGTCATTAGCATTTCGAGGGTTGTTACTGACTCTTTTGCTTGTACTAGATAAAAAAGTCAGGGGCCAAAGTCATTATGGATCATCTTCTGGAGAATCTCTTTATGTCTGTACCGAATTTACTGACAGGCAGACAAAGCCATCACTGTAGTCACACCACTAGTATGGCTAAAAAGTCAAGGGCCCAGGGCATCACATGGCTCACATATTTTACTGTGGCCAAATTGCTGCATAGCTCAGCACCAGGGAGCTTGATAACTGTGTGTGTATGCATCATATCCAATTTTAGTCTACCTGAGTAGGAATGTTGGACCCTGACACCAACAATTAACCAAAACACAGGGAAGCTATTGGCAGAGAGCTCATGACAGTGCGTTAACACAGACAACACACTTTCATAGAGACTATTTCTTCAGTAGAAAATAGTTCAAATGAAAACTGTCTCTAGTGTGTTCTGTGGATTATCCAGGGTAGCAGGGACACTGTTTCTTAAAGAGATGTTGCTGTTAAATGTCATCTTTCAAAGCTGTGAGCAGCACAAAACTAAACTTTATTAAACTTCATTCACCCCCATTGTATTGAGGTGAAATCTCAGAGACAGATATCTCCAAACATGGACAAATAAACCAAAACTATCTGAATGGAAATATACCAACAATTTTTTATTTTTTGGTTTTTAATTTGAGTGAATTGACCATTTGAATCACTGCACTGCTGTTTGTGAAACAATTGTTTTGAGATTTGTACTGATATTTGTCCCTTTGGTGCAGTAGGTGTAAGAAATAGTGTGAGTGAAGAGTAAAGAACATGAAATTGCAATGAAAACAAATGAACAAAATTCAGTTATTCTTTTTAATAGAATGGATCATTAAAATCAAAGGGTATTGCACATAAATAGGCACTTCAGATAATCATAATAAATCAAAATGACACCATTCACCATAGCCTATAATAACAGCATTGCATTGGCCTATCAACCGGTTTTAATAAACAAAAACAGTAGTGTGTGCATCTTTTAGATCAATTAGGCTATGAAAATTAGGCTACCTCTAAATATAAAAATAAATTAAATAAGAATGGCTTGCTTGCTTCACTTAAAAAAAAAGTCTTTAGACTTTAACATTCTTGTTTAAAAAGATCAGCATGTCAACGTGGTCAGGATGAAGGCGAGAGCGCACACCTCATTTCTGTTTGCAAAGACCAAATGTTGTAGAAGAAGAAACCAAAACAATACAGACTGGGTCTATTCCTTGGCGTGTTCCAGGCAAACCAAATCGCCCAAGATGTTTGACGCACTCGTAATATACCTTGCTTTTCGAAATTTTCAGATGTCGTGAACAAAGCCAGCTTACGCGATTTGAGAACCGAACCAACTGGACTGAGAGGTCAGTTGAGTAGGCGGTCCTTCAATGTGGCACAGGACACATTCGCGTACACACTGCTAAAAGAATGTGGCCATATGCGGCCCAGACCACCTCTAAATGTGGTCTGAGCAATCAGATCTCAATGCGTCTTGGGTGCATTCACACCTGTACTTAGAGCTGTCCACTTGTGATCGGATCACCCAAGACGCATGTTAATGCCAGGTATAAACCGGGCCAAACAACAACATGCTGAGAGCTGAACTCATTAATTACAACAAGGTTAATGTCAGAGCCACAGACTGCTCTCTACCATAGTGTGGTAGAAACACTGTGGGAAACACTGGACCTGTTACTACTTCTGCATCTGAACCCAGTGTTAAGTCTTCCCATGTAGAAACTATTACTGTCATTATTATAACTGCATAAACAACCAAAATAGCTGGTCCCAATGCACTTCAGGCCTATATAAACAATCATGACATTTCGACACCAAACATTTTCAAAATTGTCAGTGATAGCTTACAATCAACTCTGATGAAGCAAATTAAGATGCAGTACTTACTTAGACCAGCTTGCTCCTTCAAGTCTTCATCATCTCAGCATCTACTTCATGTCTGGAGCAGCCAAAGAAACAGATTAATCAACTTCATTAACATTTTCAAGGTAAGAATACTGACTCATCATATTTCCCTATCTATGACCAAACATGATAACAATTTTGTTAAAGAGCACATATTTCTAAACTTAAATCATTCAGCCTGCATGTATGTATAATAATTGTCACCATCACACAATCTACTGCAGGAAAGAAAAAGACAGCACTGTCAAGACTGAGCTCCTAATTATGATAATAAAATAATAATAATAATAATAATAAAGAAATAAAGTTCATTAGGTTACTTCTGTCAATTTGTAGACATAACACCCAATGCCTCTCCTATCTGTGATCTGAGCTCCCATTATCTTTCCTTTATCAAGACTTTAATTAGATTTGACATTCAATGAAATGTAAAATTATCTTTCAGCCTTTACATACTACTACTGATGCAACTAGACACACCCAAAACTTTATATATAGCAGTATTTAGATAAGCCATATACTTTCACCGAGTTAGCAACCATGTAGAATACTGCTCCGTGCTAAATCCAATGTGTTGTGGCGGCAAGCACGAGCCATTTCTACTAACTTTACCTAGGCAAACACAAACTCCTCTACTCTCAGCTGTAACTTACCCGTCTGATCGATCATTAATCTTAATATGTGTAAATAATTCTGAAATTTATCGTCTGTAAATATCACATTATTAAGTACGTATTGTTAGATATAGTCAGTTCGTTTTATTGTACAGTTAAGCCATCTGGTAAGTACGTTAGGTTAACCGTAGACCAAGTGTCGATAACGTTAACGTTTGTCTTGGGTTAACAATTAATGTTAACAGAGCAAGCTCTGTAAGCTCTGAAAATGTTATACGAGTTAAATCTAGCTAACGGTATATAATAACATAATTATGTTTTACTGACCTAATGTATCTGATGACATTAAAACAAAAAAAAGCGACTACGCTAATGTTTCATCAGCAACCAAGAACTTCTGCCAGTAACGTTACCAAGAATAAAGCTAAAAGGCTAATATTAGCAACGCGACAAAGCCATCGTAATCAACCGTCAAGCTAACGTTAGCTAGCCTTACTGTTAAAACGAATTATCCAACGTTAGCTTACATGTATCAGCTAGCTAACGTTAGCTAGATTTAACTTAATAAATTCACACCATCTGGCCAGATACATATTATTAACATTTAATAGCAAAGTTTAACTTACGCTTGATGGTCACGACTCAATCGCTCACGGCTGCCGACAGCCCTAACCATAACCACAGCCTTGAAGAGAGCGCTGCCCTACAGTCGACAGCGGGGGCAAAAACGCTGAAAGCGGTCTCAGACCATCCTCAAATTATACCCTGAAGCAGTTGGCTACATAGCTAACGTTAGCCAAGTTAGCAGACCGTACCGCACATTAGGTCAAAAGCCAGGACAGGAGTTGGCACTCAGTAAGGAGAGTCCACTGCAGGGACTCTCCTGTGTAGTTTGTTTATAGCGTTTATATAATATACAAATTAGTGCATACCAGTGGCAATAAATAACCTAGTTGGCTTTAGTGCAATTTACAGTTGTGCAATTTTAATATAGTGTGTGTGTGTGTGTGTGTGTGTGCGCGCGCGCGCGCGTGTGTGTGTGTGGCAGTATCAGGTAGTCCGTTTGTGCAAAGGGCAGTTCTGAGTAGTGGTAGTGGTGGTTAGTACTACTATGAAGACTGTCAAGGACACCAAAGACGAGACAGGGATGGACGGGAACACCAGCCCTCTCTTTGAGAAGATGATGGAAGCCTGGAAGACCTGCTGTTGCATGACGAGAAGCTCCCAGGTCTCCTTAGCAGCAGAACACTGTATGGATGAAGTGCTGTCCCTGCCGACAGCCATCGCATCAGCCAGCAGTGTTTCTGCTCCCAGGACACATGCAGCCAGATGCCCGTGGCCCAATCCCAGTCAGCCACAGAAATGCAGCCCAAATAGGCTGGAAGTGAGTTGCAGTATTATATTTTTTTGTTAACTTCCCATTAACAAATTAATTTGATATTTGCTAGTTGCTATTTTTTCATATGATTATTTACTTCTTATTTTGTTGATGGGGGTTAATGAATATCTAAATCCAAATGTCCTGTGTGCTATAGGACAGTACTGACATCGGCCTGCTGGGCTTGGTCACTCCCACTACTGCTGCAAAGAAGTGGGAGAACCTGAAGAATACATACAAGGTAATTTTACCAATATGTTATCTGTGACATGAATGACACACTACTCAACATTTAATGCACACAACAGTAGGATATTTCTGTTATGTATGCAGGATATTTCTATTATGTATGTAGGATGTAGTCTGTTAACTGAAAGTACATCATGATTTCAAAAAAAAAATGTCAGGAGCTAAGAAAGCCAGCGACAGGAGTTTGCACTCAGTAAGGAGAGTCCACTGCAGGGACATGGAAATGATACAACCTCATGGATGGGGCAATAGGTGGCAGGCCATCAATGCAGCCCCCCATCCTCATTGCCTTATCAGAGGAAGAGTCCATCGTCCCTGCAGTGAGTCCTGACTCTGTCCCAGAGGAGGCACAGCAAGATAGGGGAGAGGAGTGAGGTTGAGGGTACCTCACAGGGTCCTATTCTAACTCAAACTTTCCAACTTGTAGATTTATCAATTTATAGTATTTTTAGTGGTGGTGACGTTGAAGTCATGCGACCGTGGTGTAGTTCGTTTATAGCGTTTATATAATATACAAATTAGTGCATACCAGTGGCAATAAATAAGCTAGTTGGCTTCAGTGCAATTTACAGTTGTGCAATTTTGATATAGTGTGTGTGTGCGTGTGCGTGTGCGTGTGCGTGTGCGTGTGTCAGTATCAGGTAGTCCGCTTGTGCAAAGGGCAGTTCTGAGTAGTGGTAGTGGTGGTTAGTACTACTATGAAGACTGTCAAGGACACCAAAGACGAGACAGGGATGGACGGGGACACCAGCCCTCTCTTTGAGAACATGATGGAAGCCTGGAAGACCTGCTGTTGCATGACGAGAAGCTCCCAGGTCTCCTTGGCAGCAGTGCACTTTATGGATGAGGTGCTGTCCCTGCCGACAGCCATCGCATCAGCCAGCAGTGTTTCTGCACCGCCGTCTCCTCGACCGATGTCCGTCAGCCAGATGTGGTGCAGTGAAGACATCAGGGCTGTTGTAAAAGCACACCTGAGCACCACAGTATTGGATTTAGTGAACAGCCAAGTGGATCAGGAAGTCACATCAGAGGAGACGATAAACGTTTCCTCCTCTTCTTCCTCCACCACCTCAGCTGAGTCACTGAGACGGCACAGAAGCTCGTCTCAGACATAATTGACATGGCTGCTAAGGGCATTGAGTGTTTCATGCAGTTTCTCCATCACAGCGATGTTGAGAAACAGGCTGAAATGATGACAGACGGTACCTCTGACAACGACAAACTTATGTCCTCTGCTACGTTTAAAACCTGCAACAAGGTGCAGCATTGGCTGAGAGGTTTTTATAGTCTGCGTCGTTTACAGTTGTATTATAATAGAGGAGATAGAGAAGAGAAAAGCTCTTGGAAATCGAAAGTTGCGCATTAGCCAGTCATCATCATGGGCCAGAAAATCAGTACAGTCTCTGAAGACTCGTTCTTGCCTAAATTGCGCAATAGCAATATCTTCCAGCAACGCCAAAGCAGCCATTGTATCATTTGGCACAGCCATGACGCACGGCTACAGCCTTTATATAGTGTAGGTTATTCTTACTCCCCAATAATACAGAATAATAATCTTTATTTATATAAAGATGATGTATTTATTTGTTTATTTATATAAAGATCATTATCATTATAATTATTATAATATGACAAACATATTTACTCAAGATAGAACGAAATGAAGGCTTGTCAAAAAAAGGTTGTTAACCACTCACGCATCACTATGTAATCATAGTGAAGGTTTTTTTTAAACTGTAGATTACACCCTAACACAATGTAGTGAAAGAAAAAAGCTCTAAATAAAATGTCACCCAAATTCACACTTTTATTATCCTTTTTTGCCAACTCGCAACATCACACTAATCTGACTCAAAAAAATGCGTATGGTACGCATGGTGTGAAGGATGCGTACCTGTTACGGTTGACCTTTTTCTTTCTCTCTCTCTTGCTCCCTCCCAGGTGCAATCAACGCAATAGGACACACCTGGGAGAGGCCTGATATAAGGAGAGCCTGTTTTGACCTGTGGCTGCTGCATCTGTCATTGGCACTTTTTGGTTTGCAGCCAGGCTCATTCCCACCATTTTGGTCTCATCATTTGCTGTTGTTTTTCCATTATCCTAATTTTACATTCATGTTACTGACGCCTACATAGCCACTTTCACATACACCTCACACATGACACGGACATTTAGAGTATTATTTAAATAAATCAAAGTTCCTTTTTGCACCTTACTTTGTTGTCCGTCTCTTTTATGTTATGGCTTGGAATCTAGCCATAACATAATTGGGGGCTCGTCCAGGATCTGGACGTTTTTCTTTTTTGAGCCATTTTTGCATTTGCTTTGATAACCTTTTGGAGTCGCGTTTGTTTGCTGTGGTGAGTTTTGGTGGATGTGTGCCATCTTGTTGTTGCACCCTCTCTGTCCCTCTCCTGCGTAAGCGGTGCAGTGGTAAGTTGAGCCTGCTGGGTGTTTATCCTCTGTAGTTTGATTATCAATCATCTTACCCTGGTTAGCTGTAGTTAGGCTTGTCACTTTATTATTTTTCCTTTTTTGTTTTTGGTGTTAATCCCGGGTGGGGGTACGCTTCGGAGTCCTATGGTGAGCTAATCAATTGGTTCTCCATCAGCGCTCACGAGTTCAGCGTTTCAAGTCTGCCTCGAGCCCGGTACGGCACTGAAGATTAGTTTAGGTTATTAGTTAGATCTTTCTTTCTAGTAGACAGGTTCCAGGGAAGCTCCTACTCAATAGTACCCATCTCATGATAGCGCCCAGTGGCTCCACTCATCAGTGTAACTTGTAACACCTGGTAATTTGTTTGGGCGGAGTGAGGGAGCACTGATTTATTATGACGACTCATTGTCAGTAGGTTATCATTTGGTTCTGTGTATTGCGCTGTTTGGTTATTTTCAGCGTGTGGTTGGTACAGCTGTCGTGGCAATTTAAGTCAATTGCACTTTGTCTAGTTGGTGAGATCAGCTCAATAAAGCTATAACACAATATTCGTCAGAGACTTAAGTCTCTTAGGCCTTTAATGCTTGCAAGCAGAGCTGAAACCACACACACCGAGGTGTATGCAGAATGAGCTGAGGAATTCAGTTCCTCAGATACATTTATACACATGACTGACCAGTTCTACAGACACACATAGCAAAAGGCTAATAAGTGAAGACCTGCAAAGCCATTCACCATCACCCAGCCGTAAAGAGGTTAGCTCCCATGCAATACAAGTTCTGGTCCAACTCTTTATGACTTGATCTTCCTTGACCCCAAGACCTACTCATTTCCCAGGTCCGACTTTCTGCCAGATCAAGAGGAAATTAACACACACACATATTCCTCTTAGCTCAGTGGTTTTCCACTGGCTGTGACTACACATACATATTATTGCCATTTATACTTTAAGCATATCAAAAGCACTTACATCATTATTTTCCATAACACAGCTTAAAAGCGTTGGCATTTGTGTATGCACGTTTGAGGCAGTCTTTTGTCCCGTTTCTCTGACTTTGCCTATTGTGTAGCCAGTCGCTGCTACTTACATACCTTTTATACCTTTACTCTGCATGTGTTTTGTGTGCACTACTGTTTATTGTTACCTTGTAGCATGTTATCCTTGTCCAGGATGTTTGGCTGTGTTTTCACGGTATTTGCTTCTTAATAGAAGCTGTTATCTCACTTGTCTGTTGTACTGTCCGGGCGTTTTTTGCAAGCTGCTATTTCTGTGTGTTAGCTTTACCAGTGTTTCCCACAGGATTTTGTGAAACTATGGGGGGTGGACCATGGGCCGTGTAGGGGGGTCCGGGGGCATGCCCCCCCGGACGTAGATTTTGTACATTTTAAAGTTAAATGCATCAATCTGGTGCACTTTGAGAGCAAAATTAAGAGGCTAGATCTATGAAGAACTTTGTGCTCTTGTAAACAATTTAATCATAAACACATTGGTTGTATAGATATGACTGGTGATGACATGCCAAAAAAGTCACACCCACAAAGCATGGTGAACGAGACGGGAGTTTAACGCAGTTCACAAATGGTCAAAACACAAAATCGATTAGAGCATACATTTGAGCCATCAAAGAAATGAAGCAAAAGTGGTTACCTGTGTTGAACTGGTTTATTTACAAACGGTTTATCACTGGATCAACTCTCCCTACATCCCTATTGGCAAACTTTGCACCCTGATTTTGGACATTTAATTTTCCTGGGCTTTGAAAAAAACAGTTCAAGTGCCCTTTTGTAGTTAAATTGCTCTGGGCTCGGCCCATTGATGGAGACCCTCAGGCAGGCAGCCAGGTGCTCTCCTTGCAGCCTGTTACGAAGGTCTGATTTGACCTGAAAATTAAGGTAACTACAATTAGCCAAATTAATGAAAATAAAAGGTGCATTTGGAGCACACTGTTTGTACTCTTCTTTTAGTTAAGAAGATTATGCAGTTTATCATGTAAGTGCAACGGGTTAAATGTTTGGCACACATCTCGGCAACTTCAGTCATATGCCATGCCCTCTGACCTTACCCTGTTCATTGTAGAGAAGTCTCTCTCACAGTTGACGCTTGACACCGGAATGACAAGTGCAATTGCTGCCAAACGGCTCAGTAATTGGTAGATCTGTCCCCATTCGTCACACTCACTGGCTAGCAGGGTCATTATTTCTGCTTGGTTCTTGTCCTAGGGAAATAATTTTAAAGAGATGTTACTTTAAATTATTTAAATTAAACAAGGTGTGTCTGCAGGCTAAATTGAATAATTTTTAAGACTTTTTTTTAAAGACCAAATATAAAGAAATTTGAGACTGAGTACTAGGATTTGTAAAGTGTAAAGTGAGTTGGGTTTATTTACAATGGAAATTTCCCAACAGGTAAGTATAAAGGTAAGTGTATTAGGTTCAGCGTAGTGATAAGCATTAGGTAGATTTGGGGATTTGTAGGCTATTAAAACTTTTGATCCTGCTGCAGAAGAATGACTAATTCTGACAAAAAGATAAATTAATACATAAAATGAGATATAATGTTTATGTTGAGGATCACAGTGCAATATCTCAATATCATTCACCCACCTTGAATGCCCCTCCTCCACGCATGTGCTCCTTGAAGGACTTCCACTCCTGGAGTATCAAGGTCTCCTTCCCAGGGAGAAACCTTTTTGCCAGGGTGTGAAGGTGGGAGTTGTTCTGATCATCACCTAGCGCAGCTGCCTGTGGTCCCAAAACGCTGAAGGCCCCGATGATATTCAGATTCTGGAACCTGCTTTCTAGGTGATGTATCAGGCCACTGATGTAAGGACTGGCAACCTACAATTAGCAGAAAAGAAAAATAAAACCCCCAAACTCTTCAAACAGCAGAGAATCTAAGGCACTCTTCCAATGAATTAAAATGCCTTCATTGAAAATGGCATGTTCAAACGAACAAGTTTAAAACCAGACTCCGATGCGAAACACTAAAGTTTGGCATTGTATTCACTACTCCCTTACGAAGGCATGCTGGCCGAAGTCTGGTTTTAACATGCCATTTCAATGAAGGCATTTTAATTCATTGGAAGAGTGCCTTGGATTCTCCTTTGCTGTTTGAAACTATGGAACCCCAAACCAAAGAGCACCTTCAATCTAAGACCCAACACACTTTTATATTCTAATCTGGGAAAAACAAACAAAAAACATTTACCTCTCTCACGAATCTTGTCCACTGCTCCTCCCGTGGCAGGTCCTCAACACCCTGTCCTCTCCTGTTCCTCTCCTCCTCATGATGGATGGTGAAGGCTCCAAGTCCAAGGGGGTCATCAAGGTCTTGGTGGAGACGGGACAGGAAGGACCCAGGGAGTGGAGTCTCACCTGCGTCCTTGATGCATCTGAGGGTCTCAATCGTGATGGGAACCTAAAGTTAAAGAGATGTTAGTGCTGGCATCAGATTGCTGTAAATATAACCACTTACAGTATAATGTCTCCAATGGTAACCAACAGTATCATAGAAAGACATAACATAAACATAAACTCTAAAATATTATAAACTAATCATAACACACCTGCTCCTTGATGTGAAGGAAGTTGACATTTGCCCGTTGGAAGACTTTTGACAGTCGTGCAAGATGTGGCAATATGTCAGCCTGGAGATACACCGATGCCACAAACCTGTAGGTTGCACAAAAGGTGTACAGGCCCTTGGCGACCGGGCACCGTTTAAGCTCTGCCTCCTCTGCCAATGTGGCAAGCACAGCTGTGAGATTTCTTTGGAGTATCTCAATGGCCAGGTGCTGAGATAGCCACCTTGTGTCTTTTACCTCCTGGAAATAATAAACCAGTGTTATGTTAGTATAGACTTACAGTACTGGTTAGTACTGAGTAGATGGGAAATACCAACTGTGAATGATAGTATATGTAATAAATAATATACCTTCATCTTCAAGTCAGACAGTCCCAGGGTGGTAGCTGCTGCCTTCAGTGCTGCAGTCCGGTTTGCACTGTGATGGAAGTACAAGTGTAGTTCGTGGAGGTGGTCCTGGAAGGTCGCCATGTATTTTACATCATTTGATGCGTCCTTACAGGCCAGGGCAAGGCGGTGGGCGGCACAAGCCACGGCAACGATCATGGGGAAGCTGTCGGTCAGCTGCTTAGCAACCCCATTTACACGCCCTGTGTTTACATGTCAAATAACACAACAAGGCAAATTGCATAAAACATTTCTTTCTTAAAAACACACTAACATGGAATAGTAAAATGATCATACCCGTCATAACCGCTGCCCCATCAGTGCCAAGCCCACAGAGTTTCTCTGTTGACACCTGCTTGTTCTGCAGGACAGCTTTCACAGCAGTGACAATGGTGTCAGCCTTGCCATCACTGACTGTCACGATGTCGAGGAACTGATTAAAAACCAGTCCCTCTTTATCCAGGTATCTGAATGAAACAAAAACAGCATTAACTATAGCATGATAAGGGGTTTGATAAAGAGGAAACAAAGAAGGAGCTAATGGGGGAAAAGCAGGAATCTCGATTAAAAATGTATTCCTGATAAAGCAGGAAAAATCACATCCCTGATAATGTTATTCGTGCCTTTACTAACTACTAACCTCAGAGATACGAAAAGTCCGGTCTTTCAAACAGGGTATGAAACCGGAAGTATGCATAATTCACGCAGAAAGATACAAAATGACAACTGTTCAAATGTCACGGTAGTGACATAGTGCTTATTTATGGATTTATTATTACTTACTTTTATTATTACTTACTTTGGTGTTTTTTGACGTCACTTTCAGAGTTATGAACATTTCAGAGTTCCGAACAACCTTCATTCCCGATGTGTTCGTATATCTGAGGTTCTACTGTAGTAAGCTGTTACCTATGGTAACAGTGGCGGACCCATAGAGGGCGCCACATCGCCAAAAAGAGGCCAAATCGAAACTTTGTGACCGACCGACCGACTCACTCACTCAGTAAACTTTGTGACCGACCAACTCACTCACTCAGTAAACTTTGCCTCTTATAGGGCGGACCGCACTGCGAGTGGGGTCCGCCAAATATAATGGTCATACCTGACGTGCAGATCAAGCTGACGAAGCAGGGAAACATCTGTGCTTTCATCAAGCTCAAGGCTGATGGCTTGGGACGCTCTCATCTGCTCTATGAGAGGCTCCTCGATGACCTTGGAAACAATTTCTAGCATCTCATCAATTATGCGATGAGAGCGGTAGTTGTTCCTGTGATCAACCTTGAAATCAGAAAATGAAAAAATGAAATTTTGAAGTTTTACATCAATGTATAAGGGCTGAACGAATTCAAGTTTGTAATATTTGCACAAGTATTTACTTTAAGCTTGAGGAAATAGTCACAGCCCAGGAGCTGGGCCAAGCTTAGCAGCTTGCCGTAGTTGGTGTGGTGGGCTATCTCATTTTTGACCAACCAATACAGGCACTTGAACCCCCCAATTACAGCTTCATGCTCCATAATGATGACAGGCTCGAAGGCATTCATGACAGAGTATCCTGCATAAAAAAATAAAAGATTAAGTGACAACTAATTCTAGCCTCCCTGAACACTACCCATTCAACCGCATCTGAAACTTTTGGGATTGTGATTTGAATGGGTTGATGGCGTGACTGGAGTAAGGCTTAGAAATTACCTGATGCAATTGATTTGTGGCATTTAATGCTGTGTTGTTGGTGCTCAGTATTGATATGGTGCTCCAGATAATCCTTTCTGTAATAGACAGCCCCAACTAGGGGTGGGCGGTATAACGGTTGAACCGGTATACCGGTAGAAATCCGTGCCACGGTAGAGATTTGACTCTACCGGATGTACCGGTAGAAGGCTACTTTTAGGCTCTTTGAATGTAAAAATACTTTTTCGAATTTACAAACGTAACACACAAAGCCAGCGAACTGCGCGCTGCCATTGAAAGATAATAAACTAGTTTGTGGAAAAAGACGATGTGAAAAAGTAAGTAGTGCAACGTAAACCTCGACGTAAACAGACGCATGCTTTCTGAAGATGCATGGTGAAATGGAGGGCAGCGAGCATGATGCGGGAGCTCCCGTTCCCGATGCAAACAAAGAAAAATAATTAGTTAGAAAGAAAGGTGCTTCGTCCATCATCTGGACGTAGTTTGGATTTAAAAAGTCGGACCTTGAGCAGAAAACTATTATCTGCAAGCAATGTCGAGCAAGAGTTGTTGCCGGCGGTGGTAACACAAGCAATCTCTTTTATCACCTCAAACCAAAATATGTCCGCGAGTATGAAGAGAGTACTAGGATGCGCGCAGACAAGCAGTCCCTCCGCAAGTGGTGCTAAACGAAAAACCACAACACAGACGTCGCTAGCCGAGTCATTTTCCAGTGGCGATCCGTATGACAAAAAAAACAAGCGGTGGAAGGACATTACACATTCCACAACGGAGTACCTATGTAAGGACATGGTTCCTATACAAACAGGTTTAAGGCATTGATCAAAACACTGGATCCGAGGTATGTGATGCCAGGTCGAAAATACTTCAGCCAAACTGGAAAAAAGTTTGCATATAATGTGCTATTTATCTTTATAATTATTTTCTTGGCATGTTGCCTAACCTTTGAAGTTTTTGTTATATACAGTAGAAGTTATTTGAAGTATTGGAATACTTGAAATTTACATTTTTATGTTTATTTATTTTTTATTTTTAATATTTCTTTGTATTGTTCAGAACCTATTTTAGAAAAAAGTTTGCATATAAGGTGCTATTTATATTTAATACAGTGCAGTTTTGCACAATAAAACATTCATAAACACTTAAGTTCAATGTCAATTTTGTCATAATATACAGATTACAGAATACTAATGGAAGAGCCCAGTAGAAACCTCATAGTTAACCCCCTGGGAATAAACTGATAAACTGGATCTTCTCTTCATGCAACAGCAGGTCTTCCAGGCTTCCATCATCTTCTCAAAGTGAGGGCTGGTGTTCCCGTCCAGAGTCTTGTACTGCTCCTAAAGCATTTTTTTTATTATTATTATTATTATTATTATAAGAAAAACAAATATACCGTGATATATACCGTTACCGTCCAAAATTCTAAATATACCATGATATAAATTTTAGGCCATACCGCCCACCCCTAGCCCCAACCTCCACAAAGGGTCTCATTTTAGGACCTTTTTTTACAGGAGGCCTGTGCTGCCTGCAAGCACGACAAAACATCCCTAAAAAGTAGAAGAACAATCCATTAAGTTTGCTAACCACTGCATAAATTGTTAATGGGGCATTCTTTGTAAATTTGGACTCTTTTTCCGACTTGACCTCTCAGATCTTTCTAATTTTTTTACATCCATAATCTACCCTACATTATTAATTAATAATTAAAATTAAGAATTATCTCAGAACTGCTTTTATATTTTTGCTTAATTTTTCATATGTTGTTCTATACAGTCTGATGTACACACATTTGAAAGATCTGAGAGGTCAAGTTGGAAATTCACATGGAATGCCCCTATTCCTAAATGCAAATATTAAACTTACCATGTGGAGTAACATAAAGCCAGTGTTTAAACTGGGGCAATTGCAGCCATTCAGGATTCCACCCTGATTTCCGGTGTTTGCCTGCATGAGATTGAGTCTCGAGAAGAGCCTGCGGAGAAGGTTAAAGCTTCTCTGGGTCCTCTTGTCCTGCCTGACGTCCTCCTGGCCTGCACCGGGATAGTCTGTGGCTGGCTGGGAGTGGGCCACAGGCGTCTGGCTGCATGTGTCCTGGGAGCAGCTCTCTACCAGGACGGTGTCCGGGACGTCCTGGACGTCTCCATCAACCAAAGCTCCATCTCCAAAGGAAGCACCACGTTGAAGAAGTGCCTCAATTGGACACTTCTGAGTCAGGTCCTCCCTCAGAAGTGCCTCAATTAGACACTTCTGCGTCAGGTCCTCCCTCACAGCTCCAGCTGTGGATATCTCCTCTCTCTGATTGTTATAATACAAATGACGCAGACTATAAAAACCTCTCAGCCAATGCTGCACCTTGTTGCCGGTTTTAAACGCAGCAGAGGACATGAGTTTGTCGTTGTCAGAGGTACCGACTGTCATCATTTCTGCCTGTTTCACTGCATGAAACACTCAATGTCCTTAGCAGCCATATCAGTTATGTCTGAGACGAACTTCTGTGCCGTCTCAGAGACTAGTGACTCAGCTGAGGTGGTGGAGGAAGAAGAGGAGGAAACTTTTTTTTCATCTCCTCTGATGTGACTTCCTGATCCACTTGGCTGTTCACTAAATCCAATAGTGTGGTGCTCAGCTCTGCTTTTACAACAGCCCTGATGTCATCATTGTACCACATCTGGCTGATGGACATCGGTCGAGGAGACGGCGGTGCAGAAACACTGCTGGCTGATGCGATGGCTGTCAGTAGGGACAGAACCTCATCCATAAAGTGCACTGCTGCTAAGGAGACCTGGGAGCTTCTCTTCATGCAACAGCAGGTCTTCCAAGCTTCCATCATCTTCTCAAAGAGAGGGCTGGTGTTCCCGTCCATCCCTGTCTCGTCCTTGATGTCAGGATCCTTGACCATCTTCATAGTAGTACTAACCACCTCTGATGTGACTTCCTGATCCACTTGGCTGTTCACTAAATCCGATAGTGTGGTGCTCAGGTCTGCTTTTACAACAGCCCTGATGTCATCATTGCACCATCATTGCAGGGACAGAACCTCATCCATAAAGTGCACTGCTGCTAAGGAGACCCTGGATCTTCTCTTCATGCAACAGCAGGTCTTCCAGGCTTCCATCATCTTCTCAAAGTGAGGGCTGGTGTTCCCGTCCATCCCTGTCTCGTCTTTAGTGTCAGGATCCTTGACCATCTTCATAGTAGTACTAACCACCTCTGATGTGACTTCCTGATCCACTTGGCTGTTCACTAAATCCAATAGTGTGGTGCTCAGGTCTGCTTTTACAACAGCCCTGATGTCATCATTGCACCACATCTGGCTGACGGACATCGGTCGAGGAGACGGCAGTGCAGAAACACTGCTGGCTGATGCGATGGCTGTCAGTAGGGACAGCACCTCATCCATGAAGTGCACTGCTGCTAAGGAGACCCGGGAGCTTTTCTTCATGCAACAGCAGGTCTTCCAGGCTTCCATCATGTTCTCAAAGAGAGGGCTGGTGTTCCCGTCCATCCCTGTCTCGTCCTTGATGTCAGGATCCTTGACCATCTTCATAGTAGTACTAACCACCTCTGATGTGACTTCCTGATCCACTTGGCTGTTCACTAAATCCGATAGTGTGGTGCTCAGGTCTGCTTTTACAACAGCCCTGATGTCATCATTGCACCATCATTGCAGGGACAGAACCTCATCCATAAAGTGCACTGCTGCTAAGGAGACCTGGGAGCTTCTCTTCATGCAACAGCAGGTCTTCCAAGCTTCCATCATCTTCTCAAAGAGAGGGCTGGTGTTCCCGTCCATCCCTGTCTCGTCTTTGGTGTCAGGATCCTTGACCATCTTCATAGTAGTACTAACCACCTCTGATGTGACTTCCTGATCCACTTGGCTGTTCACTAAATCCGATAGTGTGGTGCTCAGGTCTGCTTTTACAACAGCCCTGATGTCATCATTGCACCATCATTGCAGGGACAGAACCTCATCCATAAAGTGCACTGCTGCTAAGGAGACCCGGGATCTTCTCTTCATGCAACAGCAGGTCTTCCAGGCTTCCATCATCTTCTCAAAGAGAGCGCTGGTGTTCCCGTCCATCCCTGTCTCGTCTTTGGTGTCAGGATCCTTGACCATCTTCATAGTAGTACTAACCACCTCTGATGTGACTTCCTGATCCACTTGGCTGTTCACTAAATCCGATAGTGTGGTGCTCAGGTCTGCTTTTACAACAGCCCTGATGTCATCATTGCACCACATCTGGCTGACGGACATCAGCCGAGGAGACGGCAGTGCAGAAACACTGCTGGCTGATGCGATGGCTGTTGGCAGGGACAGAATCTCATCCATAAAGTGCACTGCTGCTAAGGAGACCCGGGAGCTTCTCTTCGTGCAACAGCAGGTCTTCCAGGCTTCCATCATCTTATCAAAGAGAGGGCTGGTGTTAGTGAGGCCCTAGAAGGAAGTCCATAAATCTGACCTTCACCAGACCACTACTATGTGGAGAGAGCCTATAGGATGAACCATGGTAAACATGTTATCTAAGCATAAGTGAACCAATCATGAGAGACTTCTTTGTTCCTAAAGAAACTATAAAGATTGTAGTTAGCTGATTTTCAGGGAGAGAGAGCATAGAGAGATTTTGACCTGTGTCTTTCTCTCTCCAATATATCTGTATACAATATATTTTTATACTTCAACCTGTCAATGTTTTGTGTGTTATTTCAAGAGTTCTGAGTGCTTACAGTTAATTTCCACAACATTTTTGGAGGTCACTACATGATCTGCCCTTTCCTGAGAAGCTGACCAGTCCACGATCGGGACAGCTCAAGTTTATTTTTTTCGAGACGCCTGAGGTCAGCTTTTTAGGCAAAAGGGACGGCAGTAAGTGATCTGAACTTTTGAAAATTATTTTGTTTGGATATAGGGAACTAATTGGCAAAAAAAAAGTGTATGGGTTTAGTTTCAAAACATGCATTGATGGTGGTTGAAGTTCTGTGTGTGTGACTGTTTAAAGCACAATAGACGCTCATCAAGACCGTGAGGTAATGTGTCACAATAGATGCTTATTAAGACCGTGAGGTGTTGTGTCGGCGAGACCGTGAGATAATTTGTTATCAAGACCGTGAGATAAAATGTGCGTAGGCAGAACATAAGTCTCTTGCCTAAAGGCCTTTTCGGGTAACCCCCCGATAAAATAGCGCTGAGTGAGATTGGTTCTCACTGTTACCTTTGTATAAAGGCGAGGCGGCAAGTCCTTGTTAATATCTTTGAACTTTGAGTGCTTGGTTTGGCTGGTGTTGTAGGGAATGTATGAATGAATAAATGAACGCTTGGTTTTTCTTTTTTCCTTGCCTCATCCGTGTCTGGGGCTGTGTGTGTGTGTGTGTCTTGGTGTGTGTGGCCCTCTCTCTCTCTCTCTCTCTCTTCCTGCCCATTTGAGAATTGTGCTTTTGTGTGTGTAATAGATAGAGAGAAAAGCTGTTTGTTGTAAGGAAAATCAGTTTTGTTAATGTCATAGGACTATATTAGCTTGTTAATATCATGGGACTATATATATATAATCTTAAGAATTTATTATACATTGTATAATTAGATATATTGATATAAGGTTTTGCTTAATTGTAACAGGATCGCCAAAGGTGCTACCAACAACAGTTATAAAAACCTACAGGGTCCAGCAAAAATTATGCATGAGAAATGTGGCTCTGTTTTCACATAGTTTATGCAAAAATGGCATAGAAAGTCAGGATTTCCTCAATATGGAAGTTTTAATCATGCCTCTCTTAGAGCTTTGAGAAAAAGAATGGCTAAGAGATTTGATGCGAAAATTAAGAAGGCTAAAGTGCGAGCTGCAAAGAAGGTTAATGACAAGTGGTCAAAGCAGATTGAGTGTCTGAAGTTGTGGGAGAAAGAAGCAGATCATAGAGAGAGGACTGAGAAAGTGTCTAAGAGTGTTAAGGCGTTTGTTTCGTTGGGTGTGGATGACACATATGAAAAAATGGCGCAGCTGACGGCCAGAGCTTTTGTTGAAAAAATAACAGGCACAACCATATACCATTTTGTGAGTTCGACCAAACATGGTCACGAGATGGCTCCTTTGAGGAATCCCAGATAGCGTTGTTGCATCAACTCATAGATCCTCTCAACCCTTCAGGGCCTCCTGAGTGGGTTTACTACTATATTTTGGAATGTGTTGGGGTCTGGGGCACCATCGGCCGAAGGGTCTGTCACGTGGGTCAGATGATTTGCAGTCGTCCCTAAGTAACACCTCCTTTTACTGCTATGGTTAGTGTTCATAAAGTGATTATAATAGGATGAAATTCACAAGACACTCTGAAAGGGCCCGTGGAGTGTTCTTCTGGATTATAACATAAGACCTAGTAACTAGAGCTTAAATATGGGAGATAAATGTAGTAAAAAGACAAAAGAAGAGGCAAAACCTGTGGAGTGCTCAGGATGCACGTGTATAATGAGTGGACACAAAGAGGAATGGGACTGGACATGTGTACAATTGAAGTTATGGTGCGAACTGGAAAATGTTTAAAGGAGAGGGATTTGTGAGGATGTTGAGAAAAAAAGAGTTTAAGTAAGTATGTACATCAGGGCTGCTGACTGGTTTGAGTGTATACTGGAGTAGTGACTTCAAAATGAAAGACATGGTAGGCACTAGGACCCTGGGTTATGCAACATTAATGATCCCAGATTGAGCAGTGTCCCAGGAAAGGTTTGGGTAAAAAGACAAATATGATGTGGGACTCATGTAAAATGTAGCTCCACTCGAAGTAAGGCCTAAATCTACACGTAGACCGTGCCAGCCACAGTATCCACTTAAACCTGAAGCTATAGAGGGAATAACACCAGTTTTAGAAGCACTGTTAAAAGAGGGAATAATTGTGCCATGCCCAGACTCACCTTGTTCCACTCCTATCCTTCCTGTTAAAAAAGCATCAGTAAGCCTGACGTGTTGAGATGGGTTCAAGATTTGAAAAGGGTAAATGACACAGTACATCACAAGAGCTCCAACTGTAGTGGATCCGTACTCCCAGCAGTGTGTACGGATCCACTACAGTTGGAGCTCTTGTGATGTCGACCTAGCGAATGCATTCTTTAGTATTCCAGTATCACAATTCTGCATCTAAAAGAATGGTAAATGATATACATGGACCAGAATGCCACAAGGTAGAATCACCAACAGTCTATGCATTAGGAGATTATTTGGAGAATCTGAAATTTTAACATAGGAGCACTCTGATACAGTATGTGGATGATCTGTTGATTTGCTCACCAACAAAGGAAGGGGTGGCAACTGTAAATATGTTGATAATGTTTGGATTGGTCCGAATTTGAACCTAAATGTTTGTTTCATTTCTATGCAATTCTTTGACACATGGGAAGGATCATGTGTCAAAAAGAGGGGATAGTGGAAGCTATGAACAGACAGTGGTATACACAAGGCTTCTCAAATTACTCCAGAAACATTTTGGTTTGAAATGCATAATTTGTGAAAAAGAAACAATGTTGGCAGAGGGAATCAGACACAGCAGTCTAGCCACCCAACACCAGATGAACTAGTTGATCATTTAATGATGGATTTCATTATATTAAGCCCATGTGAAGGCAGAAAGTACTGTCTGGTCATAGTTGACATGTTCTCTAAATGCATAGAAGTTTTTCCCACAGGTAAATCCAACAGTACAGGTCTATAAATTCACAAGTGAAAGCAGCCCTTCCGTCACCCCTGAGGGAGGGAGAAACTAGTATCTATTGGAGGTTTATTGACAAACGCTACTTTGGAAGAAAACATTACAGATTCAGTGGACTCACTAAAAAGAACTAAGAGAACAAATAAAAGACCTATGAGAATTTTGATAGAGCCAATAAAGACTGATGATATAGAAGAATTAGATGATGATCTACAACCACTAGAAGTGAAGGGAAACACTTACGAAATGATGACCTACATGATAAGGCATACATATCCAGATCGGCATGGGTTGGTAGCAGTAGTTGTACCCCCTTGTGATAGCATAGATACAGGTCTTAGCCCTGTTGGAAGGCCACTACGGAAAGATGAGATGAATGATGTCCTTTGTGAATATACTCAGCATATTGCGAGACAGTATATCCGGAAATCATTTGATAATAATTGTGCTAAGTATGGTTCACTTATCCCACTCCATAAGTCAACAGATCTCAGGATTAGACCAGAGCCTATTAGACAGGTGCGAATGTTTGAAAAACCATCTTACTGCTTTTGTTATCAGGATGGGACTCCCCCATATAGTTTTGAAGGTGAAAATATTGATAACAAGTGTATGGGGGTGGCTGAATGTGAAGAATATGGAGGGAAGTTTGTAACTATACATTTCAGGGAAATGGGAAGACTGTGACAATACAAAAAGTTCCCACTGTAGGATTTGTGGCTGTGGGTGCTTTGGTGGATCTTGTTTTTGTGTGTGGAGGAACAAATTACTATTTTTATTTACCCAGGTATTGGTCAGGATGCTGTTATTATGTCCATTTAACGTTCCCAGTAAGTGTAAGACGAATGACAGATCAGACGGAAAATATTTCTCTAGCTGAAGCAACTGTTTTAAATGATACACAGGTTAGGAAGCCTAGATCTCTTCTTCCAGAAGCTTGTAAATTTCTTCTTCCAGATCCAGCAGCTCTTGGTCACCGAGTCACTTGGTATGAAAAGGTGGTACATTTTTTTCTTTCCACAGTTAGGAGTAACTACTTTAGCTTTGCATGTGGACAGTTTATCTTGTGTCAAAGCTATGATTCATAGGTTTGTTACTACCTCATTGACCGCCGTAATGATACAACCTGATGTGGAAGTTCCTTTACTTAATACGCTACTGGATTCTGTTGATGGAAAATGTGAGGACGTTAATGATGAGAACTACCTCGAACAATTGCAACTCTACCTGGATAAAGATTTTGTGGATATGTGAGCATGAGGCATGGTGCTAGTAACTGCTGCCCTACTTGCCATCGAGGGAGCAGCGCCCGGCCTTTGACTAAGCCACAATAATGCTTATCAACGGCGAAGAGGATGATGGAAGAGGACGTGAGATGAATCGAACTGTTGTTATGCTGTTGACAATTATATTATTGTATGTGTTTGTATGAGTTATACCACGTGTGGAATTAATCAACTGCCTGGTTTTAAATTATATGAATAGTTAGTTTCAGTATATTTTGACCATGTATATAATTTTATATCTTATGTTTTAAATTTTGCGTTTACGCTCTATGTCTCTATGCAGTGTCATATATACTTAGCATTATTCGGATGAGTTGATTCTGGCATATTAATGTATCCCAACAGGACAGCATGTTAAATGATAAAAGGGGGGAAATGTGAAAGTAAATTAGCACAGAATGCTAGAATTTATCATTTATCATTTTGTGCCTGTTGTACTGATGCTGTGTTGCCACAGACACGTGATATGTGTGCCATGAACATGCCTGAGTGTTGCAGAGTAAGCTAGTGAGGCCCTAGAAGGAAGTCATGAATCTGACCTTGACCAGACCGCTACTATGTGGAGAGAGCCTATAGGATGAACCATGTTAACCATGTTATCTAAGCATGAGAGAACCAATCATGAGAGACTTCTTTGTTCCTAAAGAAACTATATAGATTGTAGTTAGCTGATTTTCAGGGAGAGAGAGCATAGAGAGATTTTGACCTGTGTCTTTCTCGCTCCAATATATCTGTATACAATTTATTTTTATACTTCAACCTGTCAATGTTTTGTGTGTTATTTCAAGAGTTCTGAGTGCTTACAGGCAATTTCCACGACACGCGCAATCGGTGCAAAGTATACGAACGAGGGTAGGGTGCGTTGGAGGACTTTGTGGGAGATGATCAATATAGTTCCCATGAACTTGCTGGAGCCAACTGGTTATTTGGTCTGTGATCCAAAGGTGGCGCTCTACCTACAGTATCTGCCTACAGCGCTGCAGTGCTCCAGAGCACTGTGTCTTGTGGCTACTTGTGGTACGGCCAGTGGCGACTGGTCATTAGGGGCACAGCCCCACCTGCTGTCACCAGAAAGAACTGTGCAAACAAATGATGTTAATCAGATAATTATAGCAGATAATAATCTTTTTATCCTCGTCTAGCGGCTGGTGGTGGTGGTTGGTGATTTGGTGATGTCGGGAGTGTGTCTATGTTCCCTCAGCTCTATGTTCCCTCAGCCCTATGTTCCCTCAACCCTATGTTCCCTCAGCCCTATGTTCCCTCAGCCCTAAGTTCCCTCAGCCCTATGTTCCCTCAGCCCTATGTTCCCTCAGCCCTAAGTTCCCTCAGCCCGATGTTCCCTCAGCCCGATGTTCCCTCAGCCCTATGTTCCCTCAGGTCAGTACTTCCGCCAATGAGGTAATGTTTTCGCCCCTGTCTGTTTGTTTGTCTGTCTGTTATCGGATATTGTTAGCGCGATATCTCAAAAAGTTACAGACAGATTTTAACATGGGCCAAGGAACTGTTTAAAATTAAAAAAACGTGTGTGTGTGTGCGCGCGTGTGTGTGCGTGTGTGTGTGTGTGTGTGTTGGAAGGGCCGGCTCTGATGCTGAGGGAACATGGGGCCTAATTTGGATGGGAAAACAATTCATAGGTGCTGAGGGAACATAGGCCTGACCCTGTGATGTCATCCAGAACCTTGTTGGAACACTGTTGTCATGGCTGCTGGGAAGAAAAAGACATAACTATATCTGTATAGCACTGTTTATAATTAATAAATAAGATGTAATTATATCTGTATAGGATATTTCATAATTAATAGTCAACATTTAATTTACTTCATGGAGGGAATGGTTTAATTCATTCTAGTGCACAAGTTACAAATTGTATAGTCAAGTCACCTTAGCCCTTAATCACAGTTACAGTTTCACATCACCACATTATGAAAATAATAAATGATGACACCTGGGACTGGGAGGACTAGATGCAGGAGATGTGGCCAGAGAAGATAACAACTCTGCATCCTTTTATTTATTAAATCATTCATGATTTAATTATTGACGTGGCCTCAGCTTTGTTAGCAATAAAGATGCTAGGAAACTCTCGGATACATTATGGCCTTTAAATGAAGAATACATTTTCAGAAAATATTGAACAATAATAAAATTAAATAATAATATAAAAATCATTGCAGTCTTGTGTAACTAGTGAGGGCTTTCCATTGACTCCATTCTTACCCCTAACCTGTACCCTCTACCTCAGTGCATATGTAACACAACTGAAAACTATCCCCTAAGGCTAAAATTTTCCAAACAAGGTCCGGACAGTGCCAAAGGTGACCCCGGTCCTCCCGAGCACAGTGGAGACAGAGCAGACCCTGAGTTGATGTAACGAGAGTAGCTTGGACCAATCAGGCAATGAACTAAGTGAGTTTGAGTTGTGTGATAGTTCACAGCAAAACCAAATGAAGGATGTCTACCACTAGTACTGCTACTACTGCTGCTACTGCTACTACGAACACTACTACTAGTATGACTACTACTGCTAATACTACTGTTATTACTACTTCTACGTCTACTGTTAATAGTGTCACTACTACTACTACTTATTTGACTACTAATACTTCAACTCGACAAAACTACAGTTGAACTACATACATACGTTCAAGGGAAATAAGTGGCATCAAAGTAGTAAATATGTGGCTGTTTATACAACTAAAACTCCAATCTGGAAGTAATTGTTCCTCTCTTACTCTGAAATTTCCCCCTGAAGCTGTCCACTGTGCAAAGACCAACCCGTCCTATTTATGGAAATCTAGATGAAACTGTCCTTTTTTTTTGTGTTGTTTTTTTTATTTAGAAAAAGTGACATGGGGCATCCATTAAACAGTTAATTAAATTTGCATGGCTGTACTGTACTGTGCATAGGGTTTATTTTCAGTGGAATTTCTCCTGTCGTATTGTCCCACTGAATTCCCTCGTAAAATTAAACAAGAAAACATCGCTGAATTATCAGTGTTGATAAGTCAATCTTCTATCAGTCTTTGGCTATGCTTTGTTATTTTCAAAGCACATGGCAGGCACACTCAGAGTAGCATTGGATTGAATCATGTCAGTGTGGATATTAAATGTAGTTTAAATGCTATAATTCTACAGTTAATATTATATTGCACCATGCACTTTTATTGTTGTAAACTTTACCTGTGTAGTGCAAGTTGATGATTAATCATGATTGTACTTAATGATCGAAACAGCCGAGATAAATTGTACATGTGTCTCTTACAGGTCACCATTAATTGCTTTGTGTGTGTGTGTGTGTACTGTAATCCAAGTGGAGTGTGACTCAAGTATCAACTTCCTGAGAAGCAACTGGAGCTTTGGTTTCCTGTCCTACAACCTGAGACACAAAACACACACACACACACTCACTCACTCACTCACTCACTCACTCACTGTAATACCTTTCTACATCTTGGCCATGAAACATTCAGCAGCAGGCTTGTCTGATCAGCAATGGTGGCTGTCCGGTCAGCATCGGTCAATGGGGGCCCCGGTCTCGCTCTCTCTCTCTCTCTCTCTCTCTCTCTCACACACACCTGGTGGGTCTTTGTTTTCTGTTACACATGAGCTGTAGTTTCCACGGTATTTAGTCAGCGGATGAATAATTAGGTTTTTTTTTTAGTAAACACTTGTAACTTCATCTGGACCTGCCTTTTATCATCCTCTCTTTTCCATCTGACTGCCTTTCCTTGAGTTCACACGTGGGTCATCTACCTGTAGCCTATTAAAAAATGCTTTTTAAACACTGTGTATGCTGTACAGTCTAAAAACAAAGGGTTCTTTACTGTGCCAAAAAGTGTTTTTTTAGTGTTTAAAATATTTATAGTATTTTTAAGAATGCATTTTATAGGAACTCAATAATATAGAACCAACATTTTTAGGTCACGGTAGTGTCACTTTAAATCATTCTGAGGGAAACTTTGGTTCAAAGGACTACACTTAAAAAGCAAAGGGAATGCGTAGAGGAGGGTAAAAAAGAATGCATTAAGTGCATCACTTTCATGACCACTTCCAAGTCGCTGCTTTCCTATAGGTTTCATTCCGAAACCGACTCTTACCTATGATGTACTGTATAACAAACCATTGTCTTTCAGGTTGATGGCGTGGTGTTTCGTTGAGGTAGATACGATATAAACGTCAGTTAGGTCTTTAAATTGAATTCAAAGCATCTGAATTTAATGTCCTATATCCCAGACAGACATGTTGCCTAATTGTCTATCTCCATATAGAAATGTCCTTGTAGTGTAGTTACAGTACCTGATATAAAATGTTCACTGCAAACATAGGATTGTGCTATTAAGTCCTCTGTCCAGCCGTTAGACAACCAGAGGTGTCTAACGGTTTGATTCAAATCCATTTCTTTCTTACGATATTCTATAAAAATATAGTTCCCAATTTTGTCTCTTTCGGTTTTGACAGCCAGCAGCACTGACTGTCAAAACATTGTTTTGTTTTTGCTCTTTAATAGTGAATAATGCTACACTAACGCTGGCTGTTGTATGCACGTTTATATGAGGTGGATGAAAAATGACTACAGGCAATTTATTTAAACTTGTGGTTTCCTTGATGTCTTCAGGCGTGTTTGACCTCAGTAAATGGCAATTCACAGGGTTATGAAAAAGTCTTAAAATGTCTGAAATCATGTTATCTAAACCCGAGGCCTTGAAAGTCTTGAATACAGTTAAATAAAGAATTTTGAATCCACGGTGCACTTCTTTCTTACCGGTGACAAATCAGCCCGGCTACGTAGAGCTTTTGTCTGATTGGTCTGCAGTTGTTTCCATTTTGTTTCATGTTTCAATTTAAACACTTTTTTTTTCAATTGCGAAATTCATCTTATTTTTCATTGTAATTGCCAATAAAACGCTCTTAAAACATTTTGAATTTAACTTGAGACATTCCCCTGCTATGGCTATGGGGATTAACTCCAGCTTCTTTCTGGCTGCACTCATTCAAATACACACTGCAATCACAATTCTTTATCACTGACAAATTTTATTACACATCAAAGAAACAAAGCTTCACAAAAAACAACACAGCAGGCGAATAATAGAGTAGAAACCTAGCTGCCACTTCATTGCTACGTTTATGATATAGTGTAAGAGTGTGATTCCTGTTGTGTGATGGATGCTAACTATTTTAGTACATAAAGCAACTAAAACTATCAGACATGATCATATTTTCGTAATCAGATTACTTTTGTGTGTTATGTTGGTCTGTTATCAATGCCACAGTATTTGTATCTCCAGTGCAGACTGAAGGAATTCAGTCAGTGATTGCTGTGCTTTTTGCTGTACATTCAACCCAATTGTTTCAGATCCTCATACCTGCACTCATGGCAAACATTATAACCCTACCCAGTTTTACAAAAATCATAAAACTATGATTGATACTCACTGGAAAATAATAGAAATTGATTATGATTATTTTTTCAACATATCAGTTTATGTACTTACAATTCATTTATGTATGAAACATGTCATCTGTTTTTATTCAGGAACATTAACAAACAAAACAAAACAAACAAACAAAACAAACTCCAAAGTCTTGATAACCCATCTCTGGTTACCTCTTTCCTGGCAAAGTTTCCACAGCTTGTTATTACAAGACTGGGCAAGGAAGAGAGAAGGAGTGGATTGGAAGAGAGAAAAGGAGAAGAGAGGAGGAAGAAAAGAGGAGGACACAAATAGTATTGCCTGATGGAATTTCACACCCCAATCTCCAACAAACAGGATTAGAGGGAGAAGTGACATGTTAGCTCTGGAGGCAGAGAGCCGAGGGAGGAAAAAATGGGTCGATACATTTCCACCCGTTTGACCCAAAAAAAAAAGACACAAACAACTAGGAAGCCCCTTCAAAATGGTAAATAAAGAACAGTCCTCTTTCTCCACAAAAAAATCTCAAGAATGCCATGTCATTCTCTTGGCAGACCGCAAGGCAAGCAAACATCGTCCTGCAACATCCCCAAATGGCTCTGCTGTCCAAATTGGAATGATTTGAATGAACCTTTTCCATCGGAGGGGGAACTGGTTGATATCCAACGTTGTTGTGAGCGTCATAACTGGGGGGAAGGGGGTGTTTGGTGTTTGGGGGGTCAAGGGTTGCTTGCGGTCAGCCGGGGGCCCTCGGTCAGCAGACACGTTTTATACTGATGTTGCGCTTGCGTCTGAAACAGACCGGGAGACACTTCTTCTCTGACCTGCAGCCAGGCGGTGCCGGGGCTGGAGCTGCAGAGCCCTGCTTTCTGTTGAGAGAGAGAGGGAGAGAGAGAGAGAGAGAGAGAGAGAGAGAGAGAGAGAACCCTGATGTCACCAGGCATAACAGGCACAAGAAAGGACATCACTGAAAAGACATCACTGAATGATCGTGACCTCTGACCTCCATGTGGAGGGGGAAGAGAAAGAGAAAGCTGAATTTCTCCTTGGGGGGCAATACATATAATTGAATAAAATAGCCAATGCTTTGATTTTTTTTACTTAAAATAAATATAAATATATATATATATATATATAACTGCATACAACCTAATTTCCACATCAATAAAGATTCATTTTATCTTTTTTTGTTTGTTGCTGTGCTCAACTCCAGTGACATCTGTGACCCCTCCCCCTCCTTCTCTTCTCCTATTAGGAGAAGGGTTGATGTCACAGTTTTATTTGAATGTTCAAAGCAAATGGGCCCCGGTCTTGATTTTCCATTGAAATTTGTGTGACTGATAAATTCTCCAAGCCCCTCTTCAATTTCATCTCCTCAATTTAGCTGCTGCAGGAAAAGTTAGGGTGGGAATTTGGTTCTTTCTCACCTGCTGGCGGCGGCGGCAGGCAGCGGCGGCCTCCCTTTTCCTGACCTGCTTCATCACCTTCAGCATGCGACAGATCTGCCGCAGCGTCATCTTGGGGGTGTGGCATGCCAGGCGGGGTCGTGGGGCGGATCGACGGCCTCGGTATGTGAAGAGGGACATGTAGCTGCTATTGGGTGATTTCCCAAACAGCTGCAGGGGCTGCACGCTGCTCTGAGCGTAGCAGGATGCACACTGGGAGGACCGGGAGGGAAGGAGGAGAGACAGTTTAATACTTACATACTTTAATACTTACATTCTTAGATAGATAGATAGATAGATAGATAGATAGATGAGGGGAATAAGGGGAATATTTAGTATATATGTGTATACACAGACACATATATACACACATATACAACTGAAACATGTACGTGTTTCCACATGTTTTTTTTAAAAAGCCATTGTTAATATAGTAAAATTATGAAATTTGATCAATTCTGCACAGAGACTCTGTGTTCTTTATGATGGTTTAGTCTTCATCCATGATCGGATGTTGTGATATTGTGATATTTCCCTGCTATTTCTTTGTTCATACAAATAATCCACAATGCTCAGACCTTAATAAATACACTTCATCCTTCATATAGCGCATCGTTCTCAGTGCACTGGTGGACTTTCATCATCCCTACTTTCTGTTGTATGCCCCTGCAGTGAATGAGGTCTTGTTGTCCTGTGTGAGCCGGTATCTATTTATGTTATTTTGTTACCAATGTTACCAATTTATTGCACTTGGCAAATAAATTAATTCTGATAATAAATATCAATATCCTCCTTGTTAACTACACAATTTAGGGGAAATGTGAGGGGGAAATCAGTATAATAAGTAAATAATCAATTACAAACAGCTATTATTTGCCTTATTTGTAAAGAAGTACAAATCATTTAGACCGTACCACAGAATGAGGCCATGTGAGCAGCAGTGGAAAGTTACAGACTCAGCTGCGTGCATCTGTCATTCACACTTCAATTGTCACACTCTGACACACACACACACACACACACACACACACACACACACCTCACACCTCACACCCTTTTTAATTAGCATATGAGCTGCTGTCTTCCTCCCTCAGACTTAATCACCCTCTCCATCAGAAACCCAAGACAACACACAAGTGCACGCGTGCGCGCACGCACGCCCGCACACACACACACACACACACACACACACACACACACACAACGAGGATCGATCTCACAAAGATAATTCAGATCTGCAGATTAATTTACAGGACTGACACTTGATCATGTGGAATTGCCTACCAACAGTTGGCTATGCGCTGTTTAAACACACACACACACACACACACACACACACACAGCAGCTGACCTATTATATTTAAAATATTGTAATGTAAAAGAAATAAAGGGAATACTTGTGATAACACACTCCCTCCATCTCTCTCAGTATGTAATATCCACATCACTCTCAATTAACTTTGACAAATTAAATGGGTACAAACAGTCATCACCTTCATCACTGGCTCCCTCCACCTTTGCCATTACCTGCTATTTTATCTACTAAAGACTAATACTCAAATAGTCTCAAATCAATAATGATGTACCAAAGTGTGTGAACGATACACAGCATAAGTACAACCCTCACTCTAATCATAAGACCTTTAACATATTATATATTATATTAAAGTGCAACTTCCTCCTGTCTAAGAGTGAACAACTCAATCATGACTATTACAACTACAATTCCTAAACTTTGAGCCACACACACACACACACACACACACACACACACACACACACACACATACTCACAGGAACAACCGTAGCCATGGAGGAGTTTAGATGTTCTGCAGTCAAGATATGAGCTACTTTTAGTCAGGCCATTGAAACGCCTCCTTCTTATAGGTGCTGAACTGACCAGGCCTGAGGATTGGCCTATCACTCTGCAGGACACATACAAATAACCCCGCCTACTTCTGACATAACTACGGTGAGGTCGCCCATCCACACACACACACACACACACACACACACCTGTTGCTTCAGGTTACAGCCACGGAGGAGTGGTCTATTATTGAGGACTCTTTTGTTATGCAGGGTATATTTAGAAGCAGATGAGGAGAACAGGAATAATTCTGGGAATGTGGAAAAAAGAGGAGGCCACAGAAACAACTGAGAGAGAGAGAGAGAGAGAGATAAAAGATGGAGGGAGAGAAGGAGGAGAAAGAGATGACAGAAGGGAGAGAAGAATGATGGAGAAAGATTATGGAGCGTGGGAGGGAGGTGAAGCCCGAGAGACAAAGCAGAGTGTCAGGCAGAGGAGGGAGGGAGGCGTCACACCGTGGACAATGACGTTGTGCATCAGTACATCACACATCATTGATCAGTACAATATTACACATCGCTGATGGGAAAAGAGGAGCAGACAAAAGCATCTACTATGCTTTTGTCCATTCTCTGTATCTCGTGTCTGACGGTCAGCGGTAGAAACGATACAGGAAACAAGCTGCATTCAAACCCACATGGTGTAGCAAATGAACCTGGAGGGAAATGCAATGTTTTTAAAAATAATTTTAAAACATGATAAAATCAAATCAAAATCAAATCAAATCACATTTTATTTGTAGAGCCCTTAATCACCGTTACAGTCTCTAAGGGCTTCACAGTGCCCAACATGTGAAACAATAAATAGTTAATACACGACATCCCCCAGCCTTGGACCCTCACAGAGGACAAGGAAAAACTCCCACAAAACCTTTTAGGAAAAAATGGAAGAAACCTCGGGATGGGGCTACTCAGAGAGGGATCCCCCTACCAGGACGTGCAATAGATGCCGAGTTCGGGCAAGCAGTGTATACACAATGCATAAAAGTTTATGATGGTGGGACATCCAGATCTGATGTGGGGCTTCACAGCAAACAGCAGCTCAGTCAGCATCGTCCTAGGAGTGGGGGACCACGCAGACACCAACACTGCCGAGCTGCAGCCTGGAACAGATAGAAGACACACCCACATACTCTCACTCACACAGACAAACATGATCAGCATCAGTGGACAGGAACAGGTTGACCAGGAGAATAGAACATGTAGGCAGGATGCTACTATCCATCAGCAGGAACCTGAGCTAGGATGACCTAACTGGTCTAGCCTTACTCTGAGAAGAGACTGAGCCACTCCCTCAAGGCTGGTCAAATGATTAAAAAAAAGGGTTGGTTTAAAGTACCCAACTTAGTATATTCAAAATATTTTACAATTAAAAAAATACCCTTGATAAAACACACTCTAAAATCTCCCCCTCTGCCTCTCCCAAAATAAAAGTCCCAAAAGTAATCACTTTTAACAAAGGGAATTGTGGGAAGGCACTTGCACACAAGTTTGTGCTTACTGAAATATTAGATAACGAGATATTAGCATCTCTTAGGTATTTAGCATGGACAGAGACTATAGTATCATAAATTCCTGGTGAGTTGGCTCTACTATCTTTTTCAACCGGGAACTTGACCATGATTAGAGTTCAAATCATCAGGCAAGTGGACTACTGCCCTGCAAAAAAAATCTATCTCAACAAGTCATTTTTAATCTGGTATTGAGTCTTAAAATTGTATTTGTGTGAAACAATCTTCCAACAGGGGGCTAGACAATTTCACTTGCCAATTCAAATCAACTTTGTTTCAATCATGCAAGCAAGGGTTACTTTCTTGATCCTACTACTTGATGCTACACTTATTTCTGAAACAAGTTAAACTGAATTGGAAACAAGTGGAATTATCTATTCGCAGACTCTTTCACTTGTTTTAAGAAAAACGTTTTGGCTGGCATGCTCAGAGGACTACAGCACAGACAAAACACTAATTATTTTATTTTGTGTGTAGACGATGTTTGGGTCCACGTACACTTGTGACTCCTCATCTTCAGCTATGAATGCAATCCAGACGCACAGGAGGAATTGGACGGGAATCGAACCTGAACCAATTCCCATTATTTTCCTATGGTAGTTTTAAAACACCACGGATGTAATATATTTCCGGCCACAACATGGACGTCAACGGACTCGTGGCGCTGTTTCTAGTTTTGCTAGCGACAGAAAGAAACTGTAGATGTTTTTGAGCTCTATCACAGCATTGTAGTTACATTTGGGAATAATTTCCCTTGATATGGGTGAACGTTTCGTCCTCTAAAGCCTATGGTTATCATTTACCCCTCCATGTGCGGGTCCAACTTCCGTCTAAAATGTTATTTGTCAGAAGTGGGATTCGAACCCACGCCTCCAGGGGAGACTGCGACCTGAACGCAGCGCCTTAGACCGCTCGGCCATCCTGACTTGCCTCTGTGTTGAATTATAATTCTTTACACGGAAAAACTCTACTGAGGGTATAGTGAACTATTTTACTTTACTTTTTTACTATTACTATTACTATTACTACTATTTTATTTTACTTACTTACCTAATTAACTATTTTGCAGCTCAACAGCTCAACTTCAAGATTTTCATTCAAGGATACACAATTCAAAAGGAATTCCTTCGACTTTAACACATTGTTCTAACACATTGCTGCCTCGAGGCGACTGGTTGCCCCGTCGCTCAGAGGGCCCTGCGGCCGATCTACACGGTCACGGCTCTTCTCTGTTCTGGCCCCGCAGTGGTGGAATGAACTCCCCACTGATGTCAGGACAGCAGAGTCGCTGCCCATCTTTCGCCGCAGGCTGAAAACCCACCTCTTCAGGAAACACTACCCTGACTCTTCCTCTTAGCCTTGCCTATTTGTCGTCAATTATGTGTCTGAGCTCTTGTTTATTGGCTCTTGTTCATTTGATACACTTATTTGTCTTAGCTCTTGTTTATTTGGTTCACTTATTTGTCTTAGCTCTTGTTTATTTGATTCTCTTATTTGTCTCATTTGTTTAAGATATAGTAGGTTGCTAACTTATTGCACTCTTACCTTAACACTAGTTATGCTCTTAGTTGCTTGTTTAGGAAGGAAATGCACTTACGATTTCTGGTGACTAGTAGTTTTCTTGCCTACCTATGTTGAATGCACTTATTGTAAGTCGCTTTGGATAAAAGCGTCTGCTAAATGACTGTAATGTAATGTAATGTAATGTTCTACTGAAGAGATAATATATTGTTTTCTATTGCGTAGTATATTATGGTATGATATTAGTGTTGTATTATATGAGGTTGTATTTTAGCATATTGTATTGTATTCCATTGTATTGGATCATCCCCTCTCCTCTCCAACAACAACAATAATAATAATAATAATAATTGTAATAATAATATTACAAACATTCAAACATGCTTGTGTTGAATCTGATCACATGTTGTATTAGAATCAATTCAGGATAAGGGCTTCCCATAGACAACCAGTTTAGTATTGATCAATTCTACAAAAAATATATGATCAATCAAGCTGTATCACACGACACTGATTGACTGATATCTCATTTTTAATAAAAGGCCAATATCAGCCTGAGATCTCAGCAAATCCAAATATCGGTCTAACCCTAGTTATAGTAAATTACATGCAATATTTTAAGAAAGAAACCCCACAATTAATTATATTTTCAATTAAATTGTATTGACAATAAATCAATTTAACTTAAAATTTAAGTGAGAGGAATTATGTCTGGGTGTAACAGCAAGACAGGAATTGTTAATGAAGTCTATTGGTTTAACAAACCAGCGGGTAGTTTGAGAGTTTTGTCATTGATATCGGTGAACGTTTCGATCGCATTTTCCCTTCCATCTGCAGGCCCAACTCCCGTCTAAAAAGCTACTTGTCAGAAGTGGGATTCGAACCCACGCCTCCAGAGGAGACTGCGACCTGAACGCAGCGCCTTAGACCGCTCGGCCATCCTGACTTCGTGCAATAACACATATTTAAGTTTCATACCAATAAGCTCTACTGGGGGCACAATGAAAGGACTTGTTTCAACAGTTCAACTTCAAGATTTCAAGATTTTCAATAAAGGACACACAATTCATTCAATTTTGCCAACTTCGTCACAAAGATGCCCGAAGGATGATTGGATGGAAAAATATCTTGCTGTTGCCTTTATGGTTGGGTAGGTGGTAGGAGTCAGGCACTTGATTCCTACTTGGGCCACCTATGGTAAACATGTATGCACTGATGGTACTGCAAGGTGCTCTGGATAGAAATACCCACTGAATGTATGTTATCCACTCCTCTACTCTTCTCCAGAAAATTAACAACTTGTGGATTTGCCCAATCCCCATGAAAAAACATATTTTTCCAAAGACATCAATGTTATCGTTATTTAGATAGAGACATAAGAAGCAAAAAAAGCATGCATTTGTTGGCAATTTTAGTCCGATGGGATTTCTTTGAAAAGTCATGTTTCAGTCCTTCGCTAGAGTGCACCAAAACACATGATCGCCTCTGCAGATGTCTAAGCCTAGAGATATATCGTTTTGCTAAATGTTACCTTTTAGAGATACACACTCGTATGATTTGTGTAGATTACTGTCTCCATGCAGTCGAGTAGACCTACTTTATTTATTACTTTATTGTGTTGAAGTAACCTATTACTATAACCAGATCTATTCTTCATTTTACGACTGGTAGGTAACTGCAGAATTGTGCATTGCACATGTACATACACTTGACTTTTTGTCTTTATATTTATTTTATTGTTAAATGTACTTTTATTTCTTGTAGTAATTTTTGCTTGTATATCTCCTAGTTTAGCCCCCTTTCCTTTTCAACTTTACCATAGTGACTCGGAGTATACCACTGCGCATTTGACTGCACTTTTGTACCACTAGCTATATGTGTATATGTGACGAATAAATCAATCAAATCAAATCAAATCACATTTATTTATATAGCCCTTAATCACCGTTACAGTCTCAATTGGCTTCACAGTGCCCAACATGTGAAAATAAACCTCTGAACCTTGAACCACCCATACATAAATTCACCACGACGCACGGCGGCGCTCTGGGACAAGTAGTGGATCACGCGCTGCCCTCAAGTGCTGCTCGTAAGTTAATATTGCCACGCATTCACGCAAGTGCTTTTAGTTGGAAATAATAATAAAATGGACCCTGTAACATATTACTATATTTAGTGGCTGTTCTATTTTTAAATTCAAGCGGCACCGAGCTACAGAACACGAACACCAGGCATGTATTGTTGTATGTATACAGCAACGTTTGGCTAATAAATCCATCGAAACACCCGATGGATTTATTAGCCAAACGTTGCTGTATACATCAGTTTTAACGCTAGTTGTTGACATGACTCGTGTTCTTTGCGCAATAAATGTCAGATCTCGGCGACAAGAGTGTTTCGCACTTTCCCAGTTGCATTTACCGCTTTGCTGGGTCGTTCATGTTAGTCTCGACTGGTAGTCGAACATTTCAGACAGCGCTTGAAGGCAGCAACTGTGACCCGTTCATCAATCAAGCCTGGATAAACCTAAGCATAAACACTATTCCTCCATATCGGGACTTCTCACACAATAAATACATATTTCTGAGGATAAAACTTTTACGTACACATTCTATCAAGTAAGAATTTATTCAATCTGTCGTTCATAAGCTTTTCCTTTCATAAGCACTGATTTTAAAGACGACACAACAAGCGCCCTGCTTGGTTGACAGGGAAGTGATCAACGCGCAGATCGCAGAAGATTTCAGTTTTCTCTCAATTATTAAAAAAAACTGTTGCCCGGTTTGCCTCAATCAATGTGTGTTTTTCTACTATTACGTGACGTTGGCATTTACATCCCAGACGTTAAATGTCTGAAAGTAAACGCACGGAAATGGTCCAATAACCAGGAGGTAATGACTGACTTAATGACGCTTCTTCAGATGTCAATTGTTCAGCGTGTGTTCATCCTGAACGTTTTAACAAGTTATCATGTTGTTTGTATAATGGCCTTACGATATTAGGCAAACATCAAGAGAGTATGTACCGCCGACCGGTTTATAAGACTCTCTTCAAACAAAGAACCTCTTCAAAACTCGGCTAAAGGTAACTTTGCCAACTTTTGCCCTCAAGTTTGTTTTGTGTCCTCCTCTGGAATTTGCTTCGCTATTGCCCTCGATGCTGTTCTCAGAGTAACAGGTGCGTTTAGAAGTAATGCTGCGTTCACGGTACACGTGGAAGATGGTAGCTACGAACTTCGTACTTAAAACCTCCGCTGTCAGGTGGTAAATACTACTTGGGAACTCGGGGTTTGGCGATGAATCCCAATTTCTCCGACTTTCTGAATTCTGGATGTTACCAACAAGGAAATATTTCGAGTGGAGTGTAGGGAATTATATCCATTTCAAATAAAATGAACAAAATTATCGGTTTTTAACAAGTCATCACATAGGTCGTAAGCCTATTTACCACCTAAAAGCTGAGGTGAACGGTATTTTCTAGTAGTATATACCACGTATACCACTTTAAGTATTTTCTAATAGTACTTACCATCCGAAATCTGAGGAGAACAGTATTTCCTAATAGTTTTCTGGTATTTCCCCCCTGAAAACTAATGTGAACAGTATTTTCTAATAGTACTTACCACCTGAAAACCGAGGTTAACAGTATTTCCTAGTATTTTACTTTTGTGGTGTTTAACCACTGAAAGCTGACGTGAATGGTATTCTCAAGTATGGAGTTCGTATCTACCATCTTCCCCATGCGCCTGAACGCATCACGAGCACCGCCTCCTCCCGCGCTCTGCTCGTGAATAATGAATCGTTATGCTAATGAGCGGCTGTGCTCGGCTCCCCAGAGCGGAGAGTCGCTGGCTGTCAACGGAAAAGTTCAACTTAGTCCGGTCCGCGGTCAAGTCGACGGCCCTCCGAGGAGGTCTTCAGTGTGTTCAGTTTTCGGTTCCGGTGGACGCCTCGCATCTCCACTGTCAGGATGTCTCCGTCCCCGTCCCCGAAGTTCTTCTCGGAGAAGGAGGTGGCCCGCCACCGCACGAAGGACTCCTGCTGGGTGCTGCTGGGGACCAGGGTGTATGATGTGACCTGCTTTCTGCGGATGCACCCGGGCGGGGAGGCGCTGATTCTGCGCCGGTCGGGGGAGGACGTCAGCCAGGAGATGGAGGGACCCCCGCACCGGCACTCGGAGAACGCCCGGCGGTGGATGGAGCAGTACTACATCGGAGAGCTGGACAGAGACAGCAGCGCCGATGAAGCCCAGGTAGAGACAGGAGCCCTTGAGATAAACTAGGCTGACATCACCCTCCACCCTCAAACATAAAAAAAGCGCTCCCATTCAAGAACTTAACAGAGGGATGCAAGAGATGAAAACCTGTTGCTCAGACAGATATGTGTGGTTTTGCTGCTGCTGTCTCGGGTCTTGTATAGTTTCATGTGGTTGGTGACTGTGAGAAACAGGCAGACTTCATATTTCTGAACCATCTGTCATTGCAGAATCACGCGGAGAATCGAGCTGGTGTCTTGAGGAGGATTTTTTTCCAGCTCAATTTTAATTAAAGCTTGCCTTTAGGAGCCAGAGGTATAATTCATACCTAGAGGCAAGTCCCTGCTTTGGGGTGCACATTTATATTATTAGGGTATTACAACTAAATTAGACAACTGAGAGGCATAAATTGCATTTTTCTTGTCTTTTTGTGACTGGTGTGCTTGCCAATTTGGCATCTTTATTATATTTATATATATTAAACCTTGTTACTGTTATTATTATAATGCAGAGCAAAGATCAAGCAAAAACTAGCCAGAAGTCTATTTAGATACTATATCCTAAAAAGTCACATCAGGGAATAAACCGCTGCACTTTGTCCCCTGAAATGTAGTGGATATAAGCGGGTTTGGAAGTGATCTTAGGTGCCGAGGTTTTGCCTTGGTTCTTGTGAAACTGCAGATAGGCCTGATAGGGATGGACTGTGACTCAGGGAGCACTAGGTGTAACTGTCTCTCATTTGACTTGACTGGGTGTTTCTCCAAGGTGAAGCAACTCTCCTCCTCTACACTCCCTGATCCCGTCACCTCCCGGACAGTGTTGATCATAGGGGAGGGAATGAGGAGTTCTTAGAGAGAGAGAGAGAGAGAGAGAGAGAGAGAGAGAGAGAGAGAGAGAGAGAGAGAGAGAGAGAGAGAGAGAGAGAGAGAGAGAGAGAGAGAGGAGAGAGAGAGAGAGAGAGAGAGAGAGAGAGAGAGAGAGAGAGAGAGAGGGAAGGGAAGGGAAGGGAAGGGAAGAGAGAGAGAGAGAGAGAGAGAGAGAGAGAGAGAGAGAGAGAGAGAGAGAGAGAGAGAGAGAGAGAGAGAGAGAGAGAGAGAGAGAGAGAGAGAGAGAGAGAGAGAGAGAGAGAGAGAGAGAGAGAGAGAGGGAAGAGAGCGATCTGTATGATTTCAGAGAGAAGGCATCCAAAGGAGCTGGGAGGTTCCTGTAGTGCAGCACGGAGGGCCCACAGGTGACGTGTTAGACCTGGTCAAATGGGGGTTTGGGGGGGGGGGGGGGGGGGGGGGGGGTCACCAGTGTTAATGAATGATACAAGAGGGGTGTGTGTGAGAGAGAGAGGAGAGAAAGAGAGACAGCAAAACCGGTCTTTCCTGTCTATGCAACAGGGATAGTGAGACCATAAACAGGGTAAATTTGAGGGAAACTGGAAACTGTGTGTGTGTGTGTGTGTGTGTGTGCGTGTGCGTGTGTGCGTGTGTGCGAGAGAGAGAGCGAGAGAGAGTTTGCATAAATCTCTTGGTGACCCAGACATGGCTTACCCACTCTAATGTGTGTCTGTGTGTGTTCTGTTTTGTTGGCTTCATCTCTGCAGCCAAGGTTCATGCAATTTCAATAAAACTAGCATCCCCCCCCCCCCCTCTCCTCTCCTCTCCTCCCCCTCCTCCCCTCTCCTCCCCCCTCCTCCCCCCTCCTCTCCTCTCCTCTCCTCTCCTCTCCTCTCCTCTCCTCTCCTCGCTGTGGCTTCATGCTTAATTTTCTGGTGAGCCTTATCTGTTAATCGGACTTTTGGACCTCTCTTTCTCCTTGTGTGTGTGTGTGTGTGTGTGTGTGTGTGTGTGTGTGTGCGTGTGTGTGCGTGTGTGCGTGTGTGTTGGGCAGAGAATATGTGTGTCAGTCAAATGTTTTGATTTTATTGAAGAACGGCAATCTTGGTAAAAGCACTTTGAGAAAGCAACCACAGCGCACACACACACACACACACACACACACAGTCTGTGTGTTTTTTTTCCCAGCAGTCGTCACGCTGTCCTCTGGAAAAGCAAAAACGATTATTCACACTTTAACTCCTCTCGTCATGTCGTCGGAAACTCCTGTGAAGTCTTGACGCGACGAAGCGTCAAAGTGACCGCCACCGTGTACGATAATCCTTCTGATGGAGTGGATGCACCGCGGAGCGAGACGCCACGCCACAGAGGTCATGGGCAGGATACATATAGGGGAAAGCACCCTATATAGCCTGCCGTGCCCACCTAGAGGTGCCCAACTGGGTGTGAAAGACACCAGGTCATAGGACAGATTTGTTTGTTTTTTTATTTTGATTGCCTGAAGCATGTGAAAACTTGAGTGTGGTGACTTTATGTTTCCAAGCCAGAGTACTTGCTGTTCTTTCGAAAGCCAGAAATCCCAGCACCCGGTGGAGCGATCGGCGTGTCATTGCTATTAATCGACAATCCCATTAACCCACCGCGGATATATTACGGTCATTTTGTGCTTTGGGGCAGGAAAAAAAGCTTACTTATTGCCTCTTTAAATGTGGCTTTGTTTTCATTATGAAGGTGCATCGATTTTAGTTGGATTTTATTCCCAGTCTCCTACCAGTTGAACCAAGGGGACGACTTGGCTAAGCACAAGAAGACACTGTGTATACATTCCTCTGTCTCGGGGGAGGTCGCTCTGCTAGCGCTCTGCCACACAGGACTAAGTGTTTGAACTCAACACAAACAAATGGCATCTAGTATACGCCTTTGTAGAAATCACAGGACTTTAGAGGAGAAGAGAAGGGGGTGGGGGGTGGCATTGCTCTTGTTAGCGCAAAAATGAGCGTTTTCCATCAACCCAACGATCATATCATTTGAAATGCTCCCAGTTCTCTTTGCAAGGTCTACCGATGGATGGCCTGCATACGAGCATATCGCTGCGATTTCCCCGAAAACCCTGATTTCTGTTGTTTCTACTTTTCTCCATCTTGAACTGGAGGTTACGCTCACTCACTGAGCATAAGGCTGCGTTGTCTTATTCCGTCTAAAAACCTTTTGGAGCACAAGGTGTATGGAGACAGAGAGGAGGGTCTGGTGGGACTGGATCCCAGGCCTGCAGGAGTTTGTGTGTGTGTTTGTGTGTGTGTGTGTGTGTGTGTGTTTGGGGGGGTGTGTTGCGCTCGTGTGCGCAATTGGGAGAGGGTTTACAATCAAACAAGAGGTGCTGCTTACACCATCAACAAAGCAAACAGGTTTGTTTTGCAGGTTGACCGCTTCCATTCACAATGTTCAAAGGCCCATTTTTTCCAGGATATAAATAAGGCCTGGAATTGGTAAAAGATCGCAAGGTGCCCACCTCAACCTTAAAAATGACAACTGGATGTGTGTTTTGGAACTGAAGTCAGTTTTCAGGTCAGGTTTTTTTGCTCCAACGTGGCACGTCGGGCAATGTACTGTTTCAATCACTGAAACCCAATCCCTGAGCTACTGAGCCATGAAATCCCCGGCTGATTCACTGAGCATCATCTGTACGTCTGAGTCAGTCTATTGTCCGGTCAACACTGTCATACAACATCATAGGTCAGTTTAAACTGTACAGTTAGGTAGCTACATCCGTTTCCAACACTTTCTTTTAGATTTCCGAGCCGATGCCCAAACCATCTCAGAATACTTTTCCTTTCCCTCCGGTGAGTGCTTGTGGTTTCTCCTGTATAGCTACAGAGTTCTCGATAACACACCTCTGGTTATTTAGTTATAATCAAATGACAATTACACAGCATTTTTCCGAGTGTAACTAATTAAATATGAACACTAAAACTGAGCCTCTTTTGTCCATTCAATCTGGTCAGTTAACTGAATGGCATGCTGCTGTTTAAATGGTCTTGTTGATACAATAAGGACACTCATGCGTGCCCTTTGCAAATCATAAATACGAGTTGTAATGGCATTCTGTTTCAATGGATGCCTGTCTGTCTGTCCCAGTGTATCCACGGGTCTGAAAAAGTCAAAACTTAAGGCCTTAAAAAAAAAAGTCTTAAATACAGTTATTAGAGGTCTTATGTATTACAGCATGTACTGACAGGTTTCTTTGCGCTGCATGAGTGATGAAAACATGATGAAAAACATGTTTTTTCACCGTATCTGCTTCATTAAACACAATTGGATTTCCTGTCTCAACAATTAATTCCCTGTTGTACTTTCTCTTATAGTGCTCAGTTATAGTTTGACCAACAACAACTTCCATCAGCTATGTTCAGTCAGAAACAGGCTGGTTTTGACAGATTTGTTTCTTTTCTTTTAGATTATTTTTAAATTGGTCTTAAACTCAATTCCAGGTAGCATTAAAGATATTAAAAAGTCCTAAATTTGTCTTTCTGATGCCTGACTGGTTCAAATACACCTCCATCCCTGAGGAGGGCTCGGATTAGTGAGCTTCTACTTTAGTCTTAATATAATAATTTGAACGTTAAAGTAATGACATGTCGCGGTGTGGGTGTGTACATTTCTCTGGGTGTGCTTGCTTGCTCGATGGCCTCGGGTCGAGGAAAGGCAGAGACGCTTATCCCTCTAATCGGCACAGTGTCTTCTCAGGTGCACCTTTGTTTGCTCTGTGCTCCCGTAGCTTTGTCCTGAAGGCCCTGCTGGCTGGAGCCCCATCTACCTCGGGACAGGAGGTGGAAACACACTGTTCAACAATCCGTGACACATTCTTCCTCCGCCGTGCTGGGGAATTCGGCCTCTCCCTCTCTTTCTTCGCGCAGAATTAAAAATGGAAATCGATTCGAGCGGGCAAAGTGCAGATCGAAATGGTCTCCGTGACCGACGCGAAGGGGAATGTGGTTGTGCATTCGTGAAGTAAGGGCGATAATGCACATATTGATGACGGAGTGAACTCGTAGACAAGTGAGAGAGAGGATGAATGAATAAACAATGGAGGGAGTGTGGAAGAGAGCAAAGTAGAATATGAATAGAATTGGGAAGACAAGAACAGTCTGTGATATAATAGAATAGACTAGAATAGAATAGTCTGATAGGGTAAAGTGAGAATAGGCCAAAACCCCCAGTGGTGTTTGAATGGTATGCCACAGAGAGGATAAAAAAATGACAGAGTGTAATAGAAGCAGAAACTTTTAGATTAGAGGCCGGCAGAAGGGAATAGAGGTCAAGATGGTGGGTGGTGACAACGTCTCCCTGGCCGGAATGCTGGAGGGCGGCCGGGCCTGCTGGAATGTGGAGCGTCATCTGCATGAAGCTCTCGCTCTGCTCAATGACGTGATTGTCTTTCGTCAGAGGGCAAGGGGGGGGGGGGGGGCGGAGGAGAGAGGGATAAGGAGATGATCAACCAGGCTGTTGATTGGCTGCCTGTTTACGCTGCTCTACTGCAAACGCTCCCTCCTGTTTCTCCAGAGCTGTCTTGTAATTTGATTCTGTACACGAAATAGCTTGGAAACCGGTAGGGTGATATAAGCCTATGAAAAATGTATAGGAATTATTTTGGCTGAAAATATTCTTGGCAGCCATTGGCAGGTGAGCCAAAAAGTGAAGTTGGAATGCTGGGGGTGGGGCAGGGATGGGTAGATGGAGGAAGGGATGAAACAGGGCAAACAAGGGAAGCGATAAAGAGGAAATGATGACGGGGAGGGAGAATGGAGGGCAGTAGGAGGAGAGCAGAGGAGCCTGTCGTTTTTCCCAGGAAGCCATTCACCCACCTTCTTTACAACTCCTAAAAGCTACTCTGGGTCAGAGTTCATCACCGTGGCGATGCATTACCCTGCATTGTTTACCTTTGCTACCATGGAGACTGCTGACGTTGCATTTAGCGCTCGGCTGCAGGCCTCAGGTGGCTCCTCTGGTTGCTACGGCAACACCTGGAGGATAGAGGGAGAAGAGAGGAGAGGAAGAGAGATAGAGAGAGAGCGAGAGGGGAAGGGAGACTGGATGGACGGTCAGAGGGGATGAAGAAGAAACATATGCCTGAGAGGTCCAATTGATTTGGGCGCAGGTAAACAAAGTGTCTCCCAGGAGCCCGACTATACTCCAGCCCGCCACCCTTCTCTCTTCCTGTGGACTGATCCAAGTCTCCAGGCGGTAACTTGAACTGGTAATGTTTTTTTTTTTTACCCATAATTCTTTTCCTCGGGGGGAGGGAGGGGGGGGGTCGTGCATCTCGTACCTGCTCGTGTCTGCCCTGCGGTCAAAAGATGGAAGAGGGAAAAACATTTCAAGCAGTGGATGAATTTCTGCACATCTTTACTTTCTGAACATTTGTATATATTGAGTCCTGTCACCTGCGACATTTGGTGTCACTTTTTGTTGTCTTTAAAATTCAATTCATTCAATGCGTTCAATCTGTTTGTCCAAAAATGAGCAGGAATGGAAAATAAATGAAATTGAAATTAAAATTGAATGAGTGGTTGAGGGGCATGGACAAGTACTTGTTTTATGTTAGCCTGGATAATTCCTTCATTCCTTCCTTCCTTCCTCAATCCATCTGTCTGTCATCCCCATGCTCTGTGTGTGTGTGTGTGTGTGTGTGTGTGTGTGTGTGTGTGTGTACGGGGCCGGTTGGCCCATAGCCCAGGGGAGGACACACCACACACTCACAGGTCTGTTGTTGGAGAAAAACAAGCTGTTGTAAGGTGTGGGGGCAAGACAGACAATATTCTCCTTTGATACCCTGGACCGAGTCTCCCGTTACCTGGTATAAAGCAGTAAACACAACATTCCTGTCCACAGATAAAAAGGTCCCACCCTCCCTCTTGGACCGAGCAATAGCAGGTTACTTCTAATACTTCTAATACACGATGATTCTACCCAGTTGACCCAAAACCAGGTTACCTGAGTAACCGCGTGTGCATGTGAACGTGAACGCAGCAAACGTAGCCTTGGCCCATTCAGATGGTTCTGATTCAGATGTTGATTGTCTGTCCAGTGCATCTTATGACTGCAACACTGTCTAAAAGAGCAAGTCAGAGATCTACTCTGACTTGTGCACAAACAGAAAAGGTTCCGGTCAGGAGACAATGATGAGGTTTTCTTCAAGTTACCTTCATGTAGAAATAAAAACCTGCAGGAGTTTTATGAGGTGTTATACCTTAGGTGTTGCTCGTAAAGCAACATTTTTACCAATCGGATGGCTTGCCTGTAATTAAGTGTTGTACAAAGATCTATGTGGGTCACTGGTATCATCTGCTGTCTGGTCATTGGACTCTTTGATGGCTTCATGTGTTTGAGATTGTGTGTGTGTGTGTGTGTGTGTGTGTGTGTGTACATGCGTATATACCTGGGGGCATACCTACTGCCCTTTGCCCCCTGCACTTCCTGTGAAGTGGGATTGCACATCAATATTTAACATTTTACACAACAAGTCCTGTCTGATAAAGCCCACCCATGCACTAATGCCGCTCACATACAGCACTGGAGGCTTTGGGTATAGTGGTGGCTGCCTGAAAGCCTGCGTATCCAAGAGTCCATCAGCACCCTTAGGGGGCCGGGGTCAGGAAATGTTATAATCTAAACTCAAGGTCTTGAATATGGTTAAATAAGAGCAATTTAAGAAAAGGAGACAGGGAGATATCCATGGTAGAAGAAGAAGAGACACCAATTTCTCCACTGACAGGAGCCTCAATAGACCAGAATGCAGTGCAGCCACAGGACACGATACATTTTGAGTAAGGGTTTTTCTCGACTGGAAACCTATATGCTATGCTATTGCTATCGCCGTTGCTCTCTCCGCACGTAAAAACCCGCAACCGAGTTCAGGCCTCGTTTTCCGGGCGTTGACGAAAGTCACCGTGGGAAACGCAGGAAGTCGCTAACTGAAGCAATAACTCCTGGAATGCATTGAACATCAACAAATTGACGATGTATCGTAGTGACGGGGCGAGAAACCGAGGGTGGAATTCTGCTTTAAATTTACTTTTAGAGGTCTTAAAAAAATGTTGTGGTCCTTCTAGTGAGGAACCAGTCAGGCAGATCTGTATGCCGCTAGGTCTACGTTAATGTCACATTTTCGTTTCCACAGTCTCTTCAGTTGCAGGAACGGTGTTATATTTCATTCATATTTCATGAAAAAAAGTTTTTAATTTGACTTGATGAAACTTGCAGACACCCTGTCACATTATTCTGAAGACATATTTAGCAAATGGAAAAGACTGATGTTCTGTAAGCTAACACCCTCACCAAGTCACTGCAAGTAAGGTAGTAAAGTTGGTCGTGTTTTGCTTGATTAGCCGACAAAATGAGTCTTGAGGCTCACGAGAAACATTATTTGACAAATGTGTTTGAAAGCCATACACAATAGCACTGACATTAGCCTGCTAGTGTCTGTATTGTAACATGAGACCCCCTGCGCAAACTAGCTACAGAGAGCCTCTGATTCTACAAGCACACACACACACACACACACACACACACACACACACACACACACACACACACACACACACACACACGGGGAGAGAGAGAGAGAGAGAGAGAGAGAGAGAGAGAGAGAGCAAGGGTGGAATCTTGGTCATTCAGGTTTGACTGGTTCTGTTAGTTTGAGGGAGATGAGTGATCTTATTAGCTACACACACACACACACACACACACACACACACATATGCTCCACCCAACCGCCTTTTCTCCTCTGACAACACCTCCGATGTTGAAAGCTTTTTTTTGAAATTTGAAAAATTCTGTCACCTGAATCTGTGACAGTTATTCATGTGATTGTCATAACAAACATTCTCACTTTCTCTCTCTCTCTTCCTGTATTTCATTTCTGTCTCGCCGAGTCACACACACACTCATTCCATAGGGTTTGGTCATACGGACCGTACTTCTCCTAATCCAGCTGTGGTGGTTGGAGGTTTTTGGGGCGTTTTTGGGGGTGGGGGCTGTGTTCATATCTGTGTGATGAGCAGGGAGGTGTGTGTCGTTATCTGTGCCAGATCTAACGGTGTGTGTGTGTGGGTGTACCCTGGCTAGTGTTTTAACCATTAACCACAGTCATGTGATCTCCCTGCCTGCACTGGTGTCACCGCCATCAAATCTGAATAGCAGAACGGGCCGAATGTGATTCATGATCGAAGAATTTGTTCATGTGTGAACAGTAGAAAAATATTTCTACTTTACACTTCCAATGCAAAATGGTAAGAGTTGATAAGATTGAGACTGGTTGGATTAAAACAACAGGGATCATGGGTAGGCAAACCACTGTTATCCCTCACATTTTCCCTTAAACGTCTGACTGACTGATCGATTTTGCCTGTTTGTGTGTGTGAGAGAGAGTGAGAGTGTGTGTCCATTTAGAGCTCAAGGCCTTGTTGTTGAACTTCAACCCTGCACATTCCACATGCAGCTCAACCTGACCAACACACACACACACACACACACACACACTCTGCTCTCAATGCAAAGTCAACGCCTTAAGACAACGTCCTCAGGCGATGCAGACAGATTATTTTCAAACAAACATAACATTTTTTCACGATAAATTATATTCCCATAGATCGCTGTTTTACCCAATTTTATCCAAGTTAAAAAAATCCTATCCCTATATCCCATCCTTTGCCTGAAAATATTAAAAATGCTCCCATCACACATCACAGATAAGTTAGGGATTCTCTCTCAGTAGATGTTAATAGAGATGCAATAAGAGCAGCAAATGTGAAACCTGAGGAAAACAAGTTGGAGCCTTGGACACACCTCATGACACACCTCAGATGTTACACATAGAGCTCTGGATGCACATCACTCTTAGATAGTTGTCATATCAGCGTTTGGGAGTTGTCATAAACACATAAACACATACACTCTCACTGAACCCTCTTACCTCCTCTGTAACCGGAGACCAGAGGGGTTATAAAAGCTGTTTCTATTGCTAAGGTCACCAGTAGAGCCATCGCCTTCGATGGTCCATCATGTTTTTGTTCTTATTTATTTACTTAAATCCAGGATACTACATCACTCTGTATGCTGTACACTATATATAAAAATCTATATAATATATTATATAAAAATAGATTAAATTAAAGGAAAATGCCACCCTGGATACTCTTACACTGTTAGAGCTCATGAGATGTTCAATTCCAGGAGTTATTTTGTGATTTTGTAATTTATCCTTTTATTGTACCCACTTTCCCTCAACCTGCCTCGTCTACTTCTGCTTCAGGTAGTGATTTCGTACATTTCCCAGAGTGACTTTTGACAGCAGGCCTGAAATTGTTGCAGTTCAGTACATGTCGGTGGAGAGAGCAACAGCATAGTAAGAGCTATGAGAGAGAGAGAGCTTCCAGAAAAAGTCACGCTCTTTGAGGGCTATAAGAGGCAAAAGTGGAATTACTATTTTTAATTGTACAAATCGGCAAATTTGTGGAACTGCATTGCATCAGAGAGCTGCCTTGTGACACAATTCACCCTCGTCCAATCCTCAGTTCCCCAAACCCAACCCTAACCAAACCTTGCTTACATGGTCCTGCATAGCCTCAACACAAACTCAACCTTTGCTCTACACGCAGTTCCTCCACCTTCAGTCCCCTCCCTCTCCCCAGCACCAGTCATAAAAAGCACAGTAATAAAATGCAATGATAGAAAAAACACAGAAGAGAAAATAAAAACTCTATAGGCCAGATGAAAGTGAGGTAATGGCGGAAGTGAGAGTTTGATGTGTGTGTGTTTGTGTGTGTTCAACAGAGAAAGATAGAAGAAGGCAGACAGAGGGAATTTGTTTGTTTAGGTACTGAGGGTAAACTTGAAGCAGTTTAGTTTATCAGAAAGGTCCTTATTTATTTATTTTTTTTTTTTTAAAGTTTTTTTGCCTTTATATGACAGTCAGTAGAGAGAGACAGGAAAGATCAGGTGAGAGAGGAGGGATGACATCCGACGTAGGTCCCGGGCCGGATTCGAACCCAGGATGTTACGGTTATGTATACCACATAATGGTATGCTCCTTAGACCACTGAGCCACCATTATTATTATTATTATTATTATTATTATTATTATTAGGACTCCCCGTCCTTTCTATGTGGAGTTTGCATCTTCTCCCCATGCTCACGTGGCCAGTTTCCTCCCACAGTCCAAAGACATGCAACTCAGGTGGCTTATCCAAAGGTGGAAATGAGTGACAGACAGACAATCACTCACAGAGTTCACCCTGTGATGGACTGGCAATCTGTCCAGGCTGTTTCACCCGCCCGACAAAATGACTGGCTGACCAACTCTATTAGCTCGGCTTGTTTGGCCAGGTGAGAACAATGCTGACCGAACTTGGGTGGCACCAAATAACTGCATTAAGATGCAGGATGTTGACATCTGATACCCAGCAGCTCCTCATGCTTGGAAAGTCTAGCATCACTAAATAGCTACTTGTGAGTCCATGGCTTTTTCACTATGGTTCGGACCAAAGGAAACAAACTTTACCTAACTCATATAATCCTGTTGAGCTGTCCAACCTTCAGTCCCATCCCTCCCTCCCCATATTCTCCTCCTCCTCCTCCTCCTCCTCCTCCTCCTCCTCCTCCTCCGCCTCTCCCCACTGAGGCTGACTGTAGTTTCTGTGTTGTGCCGGTACCAGGCCACGCCGCCACCCTCCTCTAACCCTCTCCTTTGTTTTGTTTTTTTTGTCACTCGTTCCTTTATATTTCTCTTCCTCCTCCTCCTCCTCCTCCTCCTGGAACAGAGTGTCCCAGTGTTTTCTCTCCTCCCTCCTTAGGTCTTTCTCACCGCCCCGAAAGCGCTTTTGTAGCAGGGTGTTTTGGAAGAATATTTTTTTTTATGTCTGTCATTCAATTTTGCATTCATTTATTCTTTCAAACACTCATTCTTCCTTTCATTCATTCATTCATTCATTCATTCATTCAAGGCTCACCAACAATGGGAGCTAACCAGATAGATTAATAGACATGCTAACCTGGCTCTAACCTCTAAGGGAGGTATTAAAGGTGTTCTATGGGAAATATCATTAGGTTTAGTTTAGTTTAGTTTAGTTTAATTTAGTTTAGTTTAATTTAGTTTAGCAAATAGAAAACACAAAGCAGATGAGGACTTAACGGCATAATGTCCTCGGTCAAACAGCCACTCCCTTAGCTTTCTCTTAAAAGTGACAGTATTACGGATGTGTTCAGGGTTATTCCATTTTCAAATCTTTGTGTTTGCTTAGCTGTTTTAATGTTTTACTTTACTTCCTTTTGGGGTGGTTTGAGTCCCACTACATAAGCTAGAGAAAGGTCTTAAAGGTGTTCCGGTCCAGCGTAATACAGTCAATAGGTGTCATCCGTGAGATGACACTGGGCCGACGTGGTGTGACAGATATGTCAACAGCACAGGCATACCACATATTGTCTTTTGTTGCCGAAGGGTGTACACAGGCACTCCTGGATAGACGGAAACAGAGACGGGACTGGGAACAATAACTCACTGCATGCCCCCCTCCTGCGTAGCCGAGTGTTGACCTAATGACTAGCGACTCTGCTGTCATTCATTTGTTCATTGAAGCGACCCGTCATAAGTTTCATCTAGGCAAAAGCAGAAAATGTGTCAGTGAAGCGTCTTTGAGTCGGAGGGCGAAAGACGTGAAAGAAGACGGGGAGAAAAGTGAGCTAGAGGAGAAAGGGAGGGATGGTGAAGTCCTGTTGATTTGTTGCCATGGTGACCTCTACCTGAGGTGGTGTTATCACGATACCACAGCTTTGACTTCAATACCTGTACTACCTTTAATATCTATGTTTAAAATGCGAGCAGTGTCACGGAACAACCACTGTGTTTTAATTCAACCAAAAGAACCAGAACATTCATAGAAATCACAGAGATGGTATGAGAAGATACTTGACTTGGACAGCTTTTTAGCGACAGGGGTTTTGATGTCAGTTGGGTGTCTGTCTTTGTAGCGTCTATGAGCTAAATAACTTATTAGTTCCATGTTTGGTTCCTGTGCAGTTTTGTCCACCAAACAACATGAGGAGGGATGGTGCGTGACACATCTCCTTCTGGTCGTTCACACAGCTAGATCAATATGCCTGTCACTCATTCATTGATCTGTCGCACAAACAGCTGCTCCCCCTGCGGGTTTAAATAAACTACACTTCCGTCTAAGTGTCTTTCATAGTGTTACTGTGGTTTTAGATCGAGCAAGCTCACCGTGTGAGTGGCTGGAATCTAAGCTGTAGACCCACAGAAATAAAACCCACAGAAATGTACCGCATTCGGTTCATCCGTTACTCCCACGGTCCAGAAAATCTAGATCAACCTGGTTAGACAAACCATTGTGGTCGCAGTGCACTAGACCACCAGTTCATAATTTCAGTCTTGCGACGCTTGTGGTGTTTTCCACCAGAAAGATGTAGGTCGCCCGCAAGGAAGAGGCTTTTTCTTGAACTCTATATAACAGGCTAACATACTGCTAGTGAAGGTCACTGTAAAACCTAGACAGCCTCTAGTTTCTGCCTTCAAGTAGAGCTAGACAGTGTACTAAAATGAATGGAATGTGTTCTCAGGTTAAATAACGGGTAAAGTTTAATATTTAACTCTCACAGCCAATTCCCCCAGCAATGGCGTCTTGCTTACGGCGATCCCCGAACCCACATATGTGTGATCGATTCTGTCACGTGTTATTGCAATCATGACCACCGAGGGTTTTCATCACCTTAGAACGTGACTAGAGCAACATCGATAGTCTTCAGTCGTCATGTTCACCTCAACCAAACGGTGCGCTTTATTTTTCTGCCAAACAATAACCTTTTATTTTGTTCAAAGGTGGAATCATGTCCTGTAACTATAAATCAAAGCAGTTACGAAGGGCATTGCTTCCTGTTTTAGTTATTCCCGGTCATTCAGGGCAGAACATAGATCAGAGTCATAGATCAACCGGCTGAGGTACACACCATGTACCCAACGTAGGTTTGGATGTGGCTGAGCTGTGTTAAATGTCATCCTCTTTCTGTCCATCTCCACCTTTCCCGTCGCTCTCCGCTGTAAACTATCTACTAAAGCAGGACTGTCATACGATGGAGAAGCATCCATCATAGAAGTCCCAATCTTTAGATGCTCGCTGCACTGCCGCAGCATCGTTGCTTCGCCCCCAGTGGGAATTGTCTGGAAAATCCTGCAGCACTAATAATGCAGGGTGAGAGCGCTGCCGTTGTGCTGTGCCTCTTGAATTCAGATTCATCCCCAATTAAACATGCCAAACTTTTAGAAGACCATAGTGAAACTCACTTGTGTAATCTTGTTGTGTAAGGCTTTCTCACAGTACTCAACCTCGACTTAATTAGTTCAAGGTATGTGCAAAAAATTGAGCTTCCCCATCCAACGTCTGTTGAATCAGCCCTTGAGCAAAATAGAGATAGAGAGAAAGTAAGTTGTATTGTATTACATTACAGCCAAGTGCTGAAACACTACTACTACTACTACTACTACTATTACTATTACTACTATTACTATTACTATTACTACTACTAATGCTACTGCTATTACTATTACTACTACTAATGCTACAACTGCTACTATTACTACTACTACTACTACTACTACTACTACTACTACTGATACTACTATTACTGCTACTACTACTACTATTACTACGACTACTACTACTACTAATACTACTACTACTACTACTACTGATACTGATACTACTACTACAGCTACTACTACTACTATCACTACTACTATTACTACGACTACTACTACTACTGATACTACTACTACAGCTACTATTACTACTACTACTACTGATACTACTACTACAGCTACTACTACTACCTACTACTACTACTACTGATACTACTACTACAACTACTACTACTACTACTACTGATACTACTACTACTACAGCTACTACTACTACTACTACTACTACTACTACTACTACTATTACTATTACTATTACTACTACTAATGCTACTGCTATTACTATTACTACTAATGCTACAACTGCTACTATTACTACTACTACTACTACTACTACTACTACTACTACTGATACTACTATTACTGCTACTACTACTACTATTACTACGACTACTACTACTACTAATACTACTACTACTACTACTACTGATACTGATACTACTACTACAGCTACTACTACTACTATCACTACTACTATTACTACGACTACTACTACTACTGATACTACTACTACAGCTACTATTACTACTACTACTACTGATACTACTACTACAGCTACTACTACTACCTACTACTACTACTACTGATACTACTACTACAACTACTACTACTACTACTACTGATACTACTACTACTACAGCTACTACTACTACTACTACTACTACTACTGATACTACTACTACAGCTACTACTACTACTATCACTACTACTATTACTACGACTACTACTACTACTGATACTACTACTACAGCTACTACTACTACTACCAGTACTGCTACTACTACTACTATCACTACTACTATTACTACGACTACTACTACTACTGATACTACTACTACAGCTACTACTACTACTACTACTACTACTACTACTATTACTACTACTACTTCTACTGATACTACTACTACAGCTACTACTACTACTACTACTACTACTACTGATACTACTACTACTACTACTACTACTACTACTACAGCTACTACTACTACTGATACTACTACTACAGCTACTACTACTTCTCCTCCTCCTCCTCCAAAGACCGTTGTCCGTCATGCCTTCCTAAATTAGCTTCTCCTCCCATGTGATATGGAGACCTGCTGATGTGCTGTCCCTCCCTGTACCGGTCTCACCTATAGCACTAATGCGCCACGTTTGCAGAATGTATTGATACCAGCGTCCCACCCCTCCATGTGTACTCATTAAAACACCTTTGTTGATCAGGCCCATATAAGCAGTGGGAACACGTAAGAGGTTATTAAACCAAGCCAAATCAAACATTACTCATAACGGCCACGGTGGCTGCTGATACAGAGGGCGTGTCTGCTTGTTGCTGTCACCATCATAAATCTATCACGCTGCTTGTGTGTGTGTGTGTGTGTGTGTGTGTGTGTGTGTGTGTGTGTGTGTGTGTGTGTGTTTGTGCCTTTGAGCCAATACCCTTTGCTGTGCTGCTCCGCTTTATGTGTAAATGAGTTTTGATATCAGTTCTGCACCACTGCCTACAGTATTACCTGCAGTAATAATAACAGGCCATCCACTGGTCCTTATGAAGTCTGAAAAATATCTCAATTTAAGGCGTTAAAAAGTACATTGTTTGTTTTCATTGTATCTGCTTTACTAAACACAATTGGACTTCATGTCCCTTAACAATTAATTCATTTCTCAGCCTTGAGGCCTGGTAATATGAGATTTCTTAATCCTGTCTATCGCTATATACGATTCTCTATCTATCTTTATATCAGATCTGTCTCTGTCTATATTTATTACAAGGGGCCAAAGGGGTAAGAGAGGTTTTTTGTGGTCTGTTTTTTCGGTTAAGCGCACAGGGTGAGAGCGGAGGTGTAGCGTTGCCTCTGTAGGTGTTGGATTGCCAAGGTGATGTTAGTAACAAGCCATGGGGGACCTGTGTGTGTGCGTGTGTCTGAGGTTAATCATCTGTTTAGCTGAAACCAAATAGCCGATAAATATTTATCTCACTTGATTGACGTGGACCGACAGCCAGTAAGCGGACCAAGGGATGACCAGCGGTGGCCAATTGCGGAACAAATGGACGGGAGATAAAGATTTATGGAACCCAGTCCATTTGTATATTGTTTAGTAGAAGAAGAGGAAGCGGCGAGATATCTCACTCTGTCCCTGGTGGCACAATGTCATCCCAACGTGTGGCCCGGAAAACAGACCAGACCAGAATCTACTTTCGGTGTGCATGCATTGGTGTCAGAGGGAAAGGCTGTCTGTTACTGCTGCAGATGTATTCTGATAGCAATATCTAATAAACAAGTATCAATAACACCAAGTTTTTTCCACAAGCTGAAAGTTTTTCTTAGCTAAAATTCACATTTTTTTGTGAGTGTTTTTGAGAAAAACAGATGGTTGATAACAGCCATTGGCATGTGACAGGCTTGTCTGCATTTGGACATTTTTACAAGAGAGTCCACTATCTATAATTTTGCGTACATGCGATTGAATTAGTTTAGTTATGTTGGAATAGCTTTGACAATATGTTTTGGGGGTTGTTTTAAAAAGCTGCAGGACAATGAGACCCTATTAGTAGTAAATACAGTAGGTATGCACAAATCTATACACAATTTGTGAAGAAATAAGGAAACCTTTTTGGAGTGATTTGTTTTTTAATTGTGAGTCTAACTTCATACAATATTTATATCCTAAAATACCATTAATGTTACTAAAATGTCACAAAATATATTAGAAAATATAGAAAGAGACGCCGCATGTAGCAGAATATGTTTATCTCGTTGCCATGGATACGGGAAAGAGTAAAAAAGGACAAGAGGGGTTTCAGGCCATACCAACACGTTCAAAGGTTGGTGGTCATAAATGGGATGTGTGGTGTTATGTCACAGTTTCAGCGCGGCAGTGAGATAGAGCAGTGTGATATACGATCCACAACCATAGATGGTGATGATGCTGGTAGGTCAAGTCAAGTCAAATTTTATTGTCCCACTAGGGGAAATTTGGTTGCAGCCAGGTATTAAAAACACTTTCAATTCATCATAAATAGAACATAAAGGCAACATACCAGACACAGAGACAACAATACAATACAGTACAGTGCAAGATCACTGCATGTGAAGACAAAAGACGATCACACGCTCAACGCTGACGCTCACACGCTCAACGCTGACGCTCAACAGGGAAGAGCAAAGGGCAGTCGGACTGGAGATTAGATTCTATGGCTCACAACACGAAAACACACACACACACACACACACACACACACACACACACATAGAGGGAAAGTACCTAGGAGGTGCTCTCTATGAAAGATTCGTTTGAATGGTCCCAGCAAGTAACATTAAATTACAGCGATGAGAGATGAGCTGCAAATAATCAACCTGACTGTGTTCAAGTGATATTTTTTATATTTTTACTATAGCTTGCAGCTTGCTCCTTCTCTCAAATGCCCATATCGTATCGTTCCATATCGTATTTATGGAAAAATCCACCGGTCTCATCAGCTTAAATCAAAGTAGGGTTGCAATAGATAAGAGCATCCCATCCCCCAAATTGAGACCCCAGAGATTGACCCTATTTGCAGCAGCAGTTTGTTTGGAATAAACAGAACTGGGTAGTTAGCATGAGCAGCGATCGCCACCGTGGCTGAACAGATAAAGAAAAGAGCGCCACCTACAGACACTCAAACTCCATCAACAGAACATCCAAGAGTACTGGACACACTGTTTGATTGACAGGTGATCTCTGGGAAGAGCAGTGAAGAAACACCACAGTGATGAGGCTGAGAGACAAAGATGGAGACTAAATTACCACTTTAATAATAAATGTCTGTATTTGTCTCTGTTTTCCTCAGACACTGAGAGAGAGGAGGAAGACCCACGAAGAGACAGACGAAAAGAAGGAGGTGGAGATGATAGAAGAGAAGAAGAAAGAGGAGGAGGAGGAGGAGGAGAGCTCTCCATACAACCGCTGCAGCTCTGTGGACCTGGACAAGGTGTGTGTGTGTGTGTGTGTGTGTGTGTGTGTGTGTGTGAGAGAACATGTGTGACGTGATGAGGAAGAGAGAGAACATGAAAGTCTGTTTGTGTCTGAGTTGAAAATACATGGTGATCGTGAGAGAGAGAGAGAGGTCAATATACAGAGAGAGAGAGAGGTCGATAGAAGAGGAGTGAACAGTCATCAGGTCGTTCACCCTGCCTTGCTCAAAAACTGTCCTTGCCCTCCCGAATTTCTCTCATAGCTAAATACCCCCCCCCCCCCCCACACACACACACACACACACACACACACATACAGTGCACAAGGGCTGCATTAGCCCCTTTAAAGAAGGACCGGCCAAAAAGTCCTCTCTTTGCAGGATTTCCCTCATCTTTCTAACCTTGTGAGGGTATTTGATCCTCAGAGGTATAGAAATACCATGGATGAACATATGCCACACACACACACTCACACACACCTTTACATTCAGGAGAAGCGTTGCCATTGTCAGCATAGCAGTTCTTTGCACAACACAACACGATGACAGACTCAACCAGTCGGTATTGTTCACACTGTTGCCAGGTAATCAATGTGTTAGGTAAGACGCATTGCACTTCACCATTACAGAAATCAGGTGTTCCCCATCTTTTTTCCTCAGAGCCACACAAGCTGCTTTAAGTTATACCACCAAAATAAATGACATGACATCCCATAAGCTACTGCCATTTTATCCTGACACCTTTGGCCACTTTGCCTTGCACACTCCCTTTGGTAGAGTTCCAGTTTGGTTTGATGTAAGACGCCTGGCTACTGAGCTGGCATTGTCGGCACAGTTCACGCCCCTTCTGCTCTGCCAGGCCATTTCACCAAACCAATTGAGCTGCAGCACGCCACAGAAAAAAAAATTGTTATGTGTGTAAATGTGATTTGAAGAAAATGTATTTGTCAATTATCATTATGTGATAGCCGGGCTTCCACTGACGGGCATGGCCGGACGTTAGGAGCCTCCCCGATCCTGATTCAGTGGTAACTGGAGGTGAAGAGGACGTGCAGGTTCAAGTCTAGCTTGTGGCTAAATGTGCGGTGAGGTGAACGACGCCTGGCATATGAGGTGTTCTGCGGCGTACTTCATGTACAGGCGCGTCTCGTAGGATGAATCGGACGCTCCTCAAATGCGTTGTTATCGAGGCCTGCTTGCAGTAGCCACGTGGACGGTGCGGTGCCGCGGCACTTTGATAAGAGGCCGGACTGGTAAAACAGGAACGTTGCTACAGTAGATGTCAGATTACTCGGGATGCTCACCTGTCCTTTGAAACCACGTCGGCCGTGTGTGTGTGAGATGCTGATTGATGCTGCCAACACCGTTTCTCCTCTGCTCCTTTCTGCTCTTAACGACATACTTGTCTGACAAGTATGATACTGTAGTAGTAGTAGTAGTAGTAGTAGTGTAACTATACCACGCATCCATCTTTATAGTCTACTGTAGCATTGAGTCAAAATCTTCTTGAATCAAATGTAGTTTTCTTGATACTAGTGGAATTATCTGCCTTAACATGCATACTGACAATGATCTCATGTTTCACTTGTTTTCCTGCTTCGGTTGCACTGGAATAGCAGAATTAGCCAACGGCCATGAAGCCAGTCAGTTTCATTTCCCACGATTCTTCTCGTTGTATTTTAAAGTCCCCCTTACTTTCTAAAGTCCGCCTTACTTCCTTCAGTATTTGACTTTTCTTTTTCACAGTATTGGTGGATAGTGAAATCAGGAGAAGGAGAGGTCACATTCAGCTGACGATCTTGGTTTGATTGTGGCACTTTTTTTTTGGCACCAGTGATTCATTTTGCTTGAAAAAACGAATGACACAAAACAAGCTACTTTTTTCTTTTGCAAACAGACTTGAAACACATTTTGATTTGGAGAAGCATAATCATGCAATCTTTTTTAATTTTTTTTATTCTGGCCTCATCCTCTCACGGATTCACATTCTTACCCAGAGCCACTTACCATGAGTGCAACTGCAGAATAAGCTTTGATTCCTCGATCGCCCACGTTGCAAGCACCCAGCAGTGAGGAGTGCAAGGGTCAGGGCCATATAGTGAAATGACACAGTAAATGCAGGTTAAAGTGCAGACTGCCAGCTTTATTGTGAGGCTTTAATGTGCATTTTCAGCCATTAGATGAACCGTCACGGAGCTGTTCTCGTGTCATCGTGGTTTCACTGTACTGTTGGTCTCCCTCATGCAACGAGCTTCACTCAACACCTTTATCCTTGGGGATATTGCAAAACTGACCACAGATCAGTGTTGAATGGGAAACGTCATTGTGCAGCTGCAGGTCTATTATCGGATTGGTTGGATGGACCTGTCAGATATTGGGCTAGCTGTAAAACCACACACACACACATCCACACACCACACGCCAGTGATATGGTTCATCAGTTTCTGACTCTCTCCTGCCATCTGCTGGACACCACTCTCACTTGTACCACATAGTAAGACTGCTAGTAAATAGGCTCTTTCTCTCTGCTCTGAGAGGCGTTGACCTGTCTAGAATATTTCTCACCAATTGTGTCATCCACCGTTTGTCTCTTTGTCAGGATCTGGTGGACTGGCGGAAGCCCCTGGCATGGCAGGTGGGCTACCTGGGAGAGAAATACGACACGTGGGTTCACCAGCCGGTCGACAGGCCGATTAGACTGTTCGGAAACCCCTTCCTGGAGGCCAGCACCAAGACCTCCTGGTGAGACAGGAAGCTCTCTCTCTCTCTCTCTTTGATAATCTCTTTGTGAAATGAATGATGGGAAATGCTTGAAAAAATGACGATCAGAAATACCGCACCATGACGTTATAAGTTATTCTATCATTGATGAACATATGAATAAACAAAAGAAACACTGGGAGATGATTATTGTAACTGTCTTCTTCTGTCAGCTACTGAGCAGCTCCAGTTAAGCGCCTTGCTAAAAGGCACCTCAACATCCCCACTTGGTCCTGGGATTTGAAACAGTGACCTGCTTCTCTGAGCTCTAGGCGACCTCGCCCCCAACATGATAGGAGTCAAATCGGACTCAATTTAAAGGACATTTTCACTGAACACTGCTCCCTTCCTAGGTACTGGGTCCCAGTGGTGTGGCTTCCTATTGTGATTTATCTCAGTTGGCATTGCTACACCACCCTGGCACAGGAGACCACCAGGGTAGTCCTCACTTCAGGTAACACACACACACACACACACACACACACACACACACACACACACCTGCATATACACACAGCCATGTGCATGCATTGCACTGACAGTACTTACGCGTTTGCTCACACGGCTAACGACACAATTGGTTTGCTTATTTACGTGTCCACTTTGTGTGTGTGTGTGTGTGTGTGTGTGTGTGTGTGTGTTCCAGACTACTCCATCATGATCCACAGGTACAGTTTCGTCCTGCTCTTTGTGATGGGCTGGTTTTTGTGGTCGTTCATCGAGTACTGCATCCATCGCTTTGTGTTTCACATGAAACCGCCGGCCCATAACTACTACCTCATCACCATACATTTCCTGCTGCACGGGCAGCACCATAAGGTACATACACAGTGGCACTGAGCCTGAGGACTATTCTATTCTATTCTATTCTATTCTATTCAGTCCAGTCTCATCTAGCCAAGTCATCTAGTGTCCCAGAGATAACAGCTTTTTATTCCTTCCTCCCTCTCTCCACAGTCTCCGTTTGACGGCTCCCGGCTGGTCTTCCCGCCCGGCCTCGCCTCCATCGTGGTGGGAATCTTCTACCTATTCCTCCAACACACACTTCCAGGCGTCCTCGGGATGGCCGTGTTTGTCGGGGGGCTGTGTGGCTACGTGGTGTACGATATGATCCACTACTACCTTCACTACGGCTCGCCCAAGAGAGGCTCGTACATGTACAACCTGAAGGCCTACCACGTCAAACACCACTTTGAGCACCAGAGAGCAGGTGAGGGGCGGAGGCCAAAAGGGGAAATGAAGGAGAGGGATGGATCGGAAAAGAGGAAGCAACACCTTTCCTGTGTCTCTGCAGCTGCAGTATTTAAAATCTGTTTTGTCTGTCTACTGTCTGACTAACTGTCTGTCTCCCTTTTTATTTCTCTCTCCAGGATTCGGAATCACCTCCACGTTTTGGGACCACCCCTTCAACACAGTCATCCCCGACGAGAAATTCTAGAGCAGAAAAGGCTCATGGGACTTGTGTCATCACCCACCTTAGCAAGCAACCCACAGGCCATAACAACCCCCCCCCCTTGATACTCTGCAGCCTTAGCTTCCCCAGCAAGGCAGGAGGATCCAAATCTGACACCACATGCAAGCCCACTGCAGCCAATCCATCCATACACACCAAAGTGCATATCAACCTGCTGCTTGGTCCTAGCCCGCCATACATCCACTGTGCTGGGACATCGAGGTGTGGCGACCAGTATGCCATTGTCATTCTGTTCTTAGTACCTGAAACAGCTAATATGCACACACACACACACACACACACACACACACACACACACACACTGTCCCAGCCTCATTCAGTGTGGGGGAGAGAGAGGGTAAAGGAAGTGACAGAGGGTGGGTGAACGTGGAAGAGAGACAGAGGAAGAAAGCGTAAAAGCGTGAGTGTGTGTGTGTGTGTGTGTGTGTGTGTGTGAGAGAGAGAGAGAGAGAGAGAGCGAGAGAGAGCCTTAAAAAGCAACTCAGGAAAAGCACTCCCGTCCACCCCCACCCCGCCTCCCCCCCATAATAGCTGCTGCTTGAAGAGGCCTTGCAATGTCCCTAAAGTCCCCCGACACACACCGGTCACAGCTCACAACCCCTCGCCACTAAGCTACCGATGTAGCCGCACTGCTACATCACACGTTGCACGACAGCAGAAAATAACGACCAGTTGGTTTCACACATTTGGACACGCTGAGATTCATTAGATAGCTGCTTAGATTTAATTTATTAATCATCCGAATAGCCGCGAACGCGAGACTATAATGCGCCGATGCATTGTAGCGGTGTGCTAAATGCTTGAAACCACTTTGGAGACGTGTATTGTTTTTGCAAGTCTGCTGTTTTCTTTTTTGCCATTAATGATACAACTAAGATGTTTAAAAAAAATGATTTTGTAAGGTGTTTTATACAGAAGAGGAGGCTTTTTTTTCCTCTTCAATTGCACAGGCTTTACGTTGTCAGAGTGAGGAGATGCTTTCTTATTGTGTAGAGAGAAGCATGGATAGAGGAAAGGCTGGATGGATGAATGGGTAGATGCAATTAGATAGTGGGAAAGATGGATGGATGGATGAATGGATAGGGAGGGCGAAGAAAAGCGCGGCTGAATAGACGGATGGATGTTGCGTGTTGTCAAGGTGCCAGAGGGACAGAGCTGAGGGCGTGAGGCCAGCCTGTCGGTACTTCCTGCTGTGGGGATCTCGGGGGTCAAAGGTCACACGGTCAGCTAGGTGACAGACTCTTTCCACCTTAAAGTAGCGTGGAGTTTGAGATCGGCCCCCGCAGATCCCCGCAGGATGACGATCAATCAGGCATCTGACTGGACAGCGGGGAGGTCCTGACAGCGACTGGCGGATCCTCAGACGCCCTCGAAGCGCCCGACGACGACACCAATGACTAAAGCTGACCAAACTTGATTTCAACCACTTACATACATACGTAGACTTCAGTGAGAAATGCTAGTTTGAAGAAAAACTTGCACTGACATAACATATGTACATATATTCTTATATATGGAAAAATAGATATTTTTAACCTTTTTTAAAAAAAAAGTAAAATTCAATAATTCAGGTGGTTGATTCCATTTGCTTTGTTTTTCCTATACATTGTACACAGCAGTTACTCATTCACCAGGTAAGCCTTAAGGGGCTGTTTTACCAAAAAAATGGTATCACTGTCTAATAAAACAGGTTTTAATAGGTTCCATAAGGGCTTGTTGTGTTGGGCTCTACAGTACAGATATCAATTGATTTAAAAAGGTGACGTTGTCCGTCTTATTCTACACAATGCAGTTGACGATGAATGTTCAAGCCGTTGTTTTTACCTGTGAAGAAGGAAAAAAAAGATGACTTCAGTACCAGAACCAGAAAGACATGGCTTCATAAAGAACCAAAAATATTTTTGTGATGTTGATAATGACGGTGGAGACGATGATGACGATGATGACGACAATGATAAAGAATATTAACGATTAATGATTGTGATGGCTGCTCGGCAGAGTGAAACGATTCCACCTGTTGAGATGAAGTCGTACATACAGATCTTATTTATGTATATTTATATGAAAAAAACAAAAAACAAAACATGTAAGCTTTGATTCTGAGAAGTGGCATTTTTTTCCTCATGCTAAATTATGCAGCGCAAAAAACAATAATGTTTCCTAAATCTGTTTACCACAATTTCTTCTAACTTTTATTTTTGAATTTGAAATGTCTATGCAAATGCAGATGTATTTGTAAATAAATGTCTGTTATATTTCTGACACCCGCCTGTCCTGTTACATTTTGTTCTATTCCTGTTTACTCGTTTGTTGTTTTAAGGATTAGCTGATGCAATGGCAGTCTGACCCGGCCTACAGTATATACAGTATATACAGTATATACAGTATAAGGCTCAGACTGGCACCCATACTGGTAGTTTGCAGTCCACCATCATCATTTAGGATATCTTTACTATATACTCAGTCTCTTATAGTTTTATATTTCAATCTTTTTATCAATTCTTTATTTGACAGACATGCAATATGTATTTTCCATGCCATAATCTATTTGAGATTATAGCAATTCCCTAATTTATCACAAATTTATGATGTATGACTCATCATTTCCATATAATAGGCCACTTACTAGAAACTTGTTGGATTTCTTTCTTCTTAAAAACCTTGCATGAATCATAAAAGGAAGCACTTTTCAGAGAGCCGATCAATTGCCAATGAGCTCAAATGAAACTTATACTTTTTATAATATAATATAAATTATAATCTTGTACCTTCACCTACATACGGTATCTTTTTGCTTTAATAGAATTGAACATTTTGCGTAGGTGTCAGCAAAAAAAATTTAAATGTTGTGTAGTGCAACAACATATGCACAAAGTCACAGGCACACAGGCAAAGACACACACCTTTTGGGTATGATTGTACAGTCATGCATGACATATCCAGCATTCGCTTCATTGTTTAAACATCAACGATGCTCCGAGCTAGTGCGCTTAACACGGTAGTCTGAGCTTTCAAACAAAACGACAGCAGCATTACAGCGTCTTTAGGTGCGTGTGGTCTCCACAGTGAGGTACAGCAGATACAGGGAAGCACAGGCGAGTGGAGCAGTAGGACCCAGGGCTGCAGGAGCAGGAGGGAGGAGCCTGCACATAAACCAAACAACCCCTCCACGCCCTGCAATCTGAGGAAGTTTCTCCGCATTCCTGCCATACACACACACACACACCCACATACACATACGCATAAAGCAGGGAAGAAGCACACACTCCGCCTGGGTAAGTGTGTGTGAGTGTGTGTGTTTGGTTTCTCTTTTCTTTTCAGGAAAACTGTAGTTTTCTTTCTCCCTTTCTCCCTCTCCCTCCCTCTTTCTCTCTCTGATTTCAAACAGGACCTTGGAGGGGGTGTGGGCCTGTACGACTGCAGAACCTCATCATCAACGCCCCATCAGGTATTGTATTTCCTGACTCATCCTCTCGCTCTCTCTCTCTGTAAACATTACCCTATCAAGAAAGGAAGGACTGTACCACTGTCAGCTTCTCTCTCTCTCTCTCTCTCTCTCTCTCTCTCTCGCCCTCTCTGCATGTCTGTTTATCTGCAGGCCCGGTTGTGATGTGTTGTGAAGCTAGCAAGTCAAAGCACAGGAAGTATAGCCTGTATCTGCTGTCAGCGCTGCAATAACCACAGCTTCCTCCCAAGATGCCACACGAGAGCCATTAGATTAATATGTGAGAAATGCAGCGAGTAGCCAACGCTGCAGCAAAGTGTCTGAATGATGAAATACAACAGGCTGTTATATGTAATATGGCAGGCTGTTATAGCCGTGCAGCCTCGCATGCAAAGCCGAGAACTCTCGAAACCAGTCTAATGGCATTAAAATGTAATCAATGGGGATGCAAATGCAACAGTAAAATGAGTCATGGTAAAATCATGCATTACAGTCTCCATGCAACTATGTAAATAATGCAGTATATAATGTCTGTTGCAGCATCTCTGTCCAGTGCAAATCCAACAGCACTATAAGCAGCGTGAGGACTTTGCAAGGATTGTTGATGGGCTGGCAGTGTGCAAATGGACACCTGGTAACAGGTAACAGATAAGTTCTGGCTTCTTGTTGACAAAATTGTTCCGCAGTTGTTTTTTTCAGTCTGAGCTTAACATGATTATAGACAAGTAATAACAGATTGAGTTACTCTTTCCTCCATCGTCTTTCTCAAACAACATTTTGATCTCTCTGTCCTGAATGTCACATCTTCTCTAGGATGTTGGAATGGATGTTTTTTTGGGGGGGGGGGTTTGGAGGGGGAATGTTTGCCTTTATTTGACACAGTGGAGAGAGAGACATCCAACAAAGGTGTCAGGTCAGATTCAAACCCAGCATGCACCTTAGCCCCATAGAAGGGCTTTTTACTCTTCAGGTCAAATGTCTTTCTGCTTAATTGGACTTCAATGGACTTCAGCTCACAATATGTCTTGATTAAGTTGTTATTATGAATGAATATGAATTTGATGCTGTACCATCATCATCATCACATTAACCCGGCTTATTAAGAGGTGTAGGTGATAGCATTGCAAGCAGATGGTGTTTTGTCTAAGAGCACATATAGAATTGGTGTGGGGTTATTCACATTTTGATCTACAGTGTGAAAAGGAAAACACTTAGTGGTCCACCAAAGAGTTTAATAGGAGAGTAAAGCATCACCTTAAAACTTCTTTACAGTCTCAGCAAGCCGTGGATACGTATTTGAAACTGAACTACCTCTCTGTCTTTCTCACCGCCATCACGTCGACGGGACATGACGATGGTTGGCGGTGATGATGAAACCCCCGGAAGGCTCTGGGACTGACTGGAGCCACTACACAAATGAAAACTCTCTCTCTACTAACTCCTTCTTCCCCTCCTTTTCTCTACAGTCTCGCCATGAGTACGATAGCTGGTGATGCCGACGGCGACACGGCCCAGAAGATGAACGCTCCGGAAGGGAAGCTCGCGGGCGGACTGAGTGACGTCAGCCCCGCGCCAGGTTGGACCAAGGTCAGCTGCCCCTGCTGCGTGTCGGAGCAGGTCGAGCCGTTAGTTCTGGTCCATCTCGGAGAGAAGGTCCGCCCAGAGACCAAGACGTGGCTCGTCAATATTATTGGAGCTCCCAAGAAAGACGGAGGTGAGGAGGAGTCGTCTAACTAGTTGCATTGGAAAGGTTGGGTGCTTGTTGCCTTGTCTTTACATTTCTGAGCCATCATAATTCAAAACATATGGGCCTATTTTACTCCAGTGCTTCAAATCTCCTAGCCTGAGAGCTCTGTGGCCTGTCGTCATGTTACACACACCAGACGGCAATGTAGATACATTTAGTTAACTGACTGATAGTTAAATGAAGGCCAGAGGTGAATGATTTGCAATATGAACCTGCTCAAAGTCAGTTAATGAAAGTAAGAAATGAAGAAAGACACACACACACACATCATGGCAAATTTGAAGCCGTCACTGCTTCATCTACTTTTCAGGCTGCTAATAAAATAAGAGGGAGACATAACTGTGCCTGGGAAAAAAGAAGTATTGAGTGGAGTGTGCTCTAATTAAATGACTCATGTAAATGGCTATACCCAAATGAAACCCTTTGCATGTTAACAGTCACTCAGATATGGTTTGAATGGATAATGCATTTTGCGTCGTCCATGTAAATGCAGTCACTGAGATGTGGGTCGAGCCAGGAGATAGCAGCAGCACCTGCAAACGGCTTCTGCAGCTCTTTCCTTCCTTCGTACGGCCGGCCGGTCTCTGGACTGCAGTGGCGGCGCTGGGTTCCCTTGACGCTGGGTCCCCTTGACGCTGGGTCCCCTTGACGCTGGGTCCCCTTGACGCTGGGTCCCCTTGACGCTGGGTCCCCTTGACGCTGGGTCCCCTTGACGCTGGGTCCCCTTGACGCTGGGTCCCCTTGACGCTGGGTCCTCTTATCATTGCTCTGCTGATGCCGCTTTCTTTTCTTTCCTCTGACATGCTGACAGGTTAAGGCGTGAACCTCTGCTCGCCTAGTTAACATATCCAGTTGACTATCTGCCCACCACCTGCAGCTCAACCGTGGCAAGGCAGATCTGTTCTTTTCCCTGGCAAATCATGCCTGAATCATGCAAACACCTCTATTACCTTTTCCAACACTGCAGTGACTTCTGCCCCTGACTGCTATGACTTTTGATGTGATCCTAGACTGCTAGCTGTAGTGAGACCACAGCATAACTACAACATAGACTGAATCACACTTGTGTAAATATAACAAACCTCCATGTTTTCTGTCTGGATCTTATTTCTACAGATCCAGGAATATTTGTTACATCCAGTTTGTCTGGGGGGCTTTGAACCTTGCACTCCTTACTATTGGTTGCTTGTAATGTTGATGAAAGAGGAATGTAAGCTTATTCTACTGTTTCACATGGATAACAGCATCCGCTAAACAACTGAGATGAAAATATCGATAAAACGCAGATACATTTTACACATATTTTACATACATCTTACACCCCCCCCCTCATCCCCTCTTCTCCTTTCTCCTCCCCTCACCTCCTCTCTTGTAGTGACAGTATAATAAGGTTTTTCAGTATTCCCTCTGGCTTCACTTCCCCCTCCCCAGGTGCTGCATTACTGGCTCACCCAGGTGAGGATTCTAGTGATGACATCATCGTGGTCTCAGCCCCGCGGTGCACGTTACTCCGAACCACCGAGGAGCTGCGTCTATGCAAGACCACACGCAAGGGGGACATGGCCGCCTTCTCCTACCACAACAGGGACAACTTCAAAAATTCAGGTAAGGTGGTAGAGCTGTGGGCACTTATATATAATACAAACATGCATATTTGAGCAATAACATACGAGATGGAGCGTCTCGGCCTGCTGCATTATTCTTACAACTGCGGTACACCGGTGCCTATAACTACAATATAGCATTTATAACAAACATGAAAAAAGACACAAGCTTTCGTTTTATTTAAAGCCACAACAAGTAAGATTTCTTTCTGCCCTATACCACAAAATGACCATAATAGATCTGCCAGGGGTTAACAGGGTTGTTGATCAATAAACACTGAGGCTGCCAAACCGAAGGAGGCCAAAAAGAAGGCCTTAAATATCTTATTTTATTGTATTGGCATTGATAAACATTTTATTTTACATTTACTATCCCTCACTATTACTGGCATTTTTTCCATGTTTTGCATTCCTTTTCCTTTTGTGTGTGTGTGTGTGTGTGTGTGTGTGTGTATTAGATGACATGCAGGTATTCCTGACGCTGGCAGAGCGACAGTACATAGTGAAGTATGAGCTGGACGGCCTGCGAGCCCAGAGGGACCTGAGGATACCCGGCCTGCCTGACAGCCTCACACTGCAGAACCGCGACAGCATCTGTGAGTCTGGAGATCTGTCACTATGTCAGAGTGTTTTCATGGACATGGGAAAAAAAATGCTAGTAGGGTACACACACACTGCAAACAAGTGATTTAATTCAGTCTTGAGTCTTAAAACAAGTGAAACAAATCTGCCAATGTCACTAAATTCAAATAAGATTTTAAGACTGAATATGACCTCCGTCCGAGCCACATATTTAGAACATTGGCGAGACAAATCTCATCATCAATTCTGTAATTCTGTTTGCCTGTCATGTTGATAACCACGCTGACTTGTAAATATTTGACATTCTCAGCGGTCAACAGATTGCAAACCTGTGAGAATGAATGGTTTAGTAATTCTAGCAGGCATAAAGAGAGGCTGTGAGTTAGCCGTAGCCACCAAGTATCCAGATGTACCCATGTGTATCTATTTCTTGCCTACCTCAGCAGTTCTTTCTCCTCTCATTCAATCATGAAATCGCTCTGGTCAGCATCGACCCCCCACTGCTTGGTGTGTATGTATGTGCATGTGACTGTGTGTGTGTAAGTGAATGTGTTTGTGACCGAAATATATGCCTTATTAGTCTTTTCTGTACTGTACAAGTAAAAGTTCTATCCTTTTATGGGATTCACAAATACTGATTTTCTTCTACTGCACTTAAGAGCGTTGTTTAAACGCCAGATTTGTAACAGTAAATGGTTTTGCAGGGCTGAAGCTTCAGCAGGCGGGTGTGATTGTGGACACGCACCCCCTCCACAACCACGAGCAACTGAGGAAGCTCAGTAAATCCTGGTACTCAGGCAATCAGCTGGCTCAGCCACTGGGTAGGTGGAACCACACACCACACACACACACACACACACACACACACGCACATCAGCGGAGCACTGCACTGCATATGAGACACTGCGCACATCCACAATGCACCACCAAGACGTATAGCTTGGAGAATACATGATAAATGGTTGGGTGGGGGTTGCAGGGTGGGTCAATAATGGCTGCTGTATTTTGTACACATGTACACACATTTACACATTTACACATTTACACATTTACACATATACTCTCCCCTTTATCCAGATGCGGTCCATGCATATTTTGGAAGCACAATAGCGTTCTACTTCAGCTTCCTAGATTTCTACACCTGGGCTCTGCTCCCACCAGCGATACTCAGCCTAGCCATCATTTTCTTCTCAGGTAGGTGTGTGTATTTCTGTTTTTGCACAGTCGTCTTATCTGTTTGTGATTGTTTATGTGCACTGTATATATGTTTGCTTTAGAATTCATGAGAAAGCAAGCTTCAAAAAGCCACAGAAAGCATATATTCAAGCATGTTCCAGCTTTTTTCTGGATGGAGCGCTCACTCTCTGATGTTTAGGAGACTCACTCTTTCGATTCGTCCGATGGAGAAGATTTCCAGTAACCACGCCTGAATTTAATTTGGGCTAATAGGGCAAAATGAAAAATGAACCAGTTAACGTTACGTGAATTTTCGGCCAATGCAGATGGGGTTCAGAATGAGGTGGTGGACTCAGTCTCGAACGTCACAAGCGACGAAAACGACTCGCCATCTCTCAGCGGTCACATCATCGTGGCGGTCTTCAGCATCCTGTGGTCCACGGTGTTCATGGAGCTGTGGAAGCGCCGGAGCGCCTCGCTTTCCTGCCAGTGGGGGTCCCTGCGCCTTGCCGAGCGCTTCGCTGAGCCCCGCCCCGGTTTCCACGGCGACCTGGGGGTCAACCCCATTACAGATCGCATAGAGCCGCTGTTCCCCGATTGGCAGAGGAAGCTGCGTATAACACTGGTGTCCATCCCAGTGGTGGGGCTGTTTATAGGTAGGAATTAGCAGCACCTGAATGAAATGGATGAATTCAACACGGCACGTTACCGTATTATCACCTGGTAATACCGCCAACCCCAACTCTCCTGTCCTGTCCTGCCTTCTCTTGCAGGTTTGGTGTTGCTGGGTATGTTTGCTTTCTACTGGGGGGAGGACCAGGTGCAGCAGCTGCAGGAGGACGGGGGTTCTCTGCTGTCTCAGGCCTTGCTCTACTTGCCCTCTGTGGTCCACATCGTCTACACAAACGTACTGGCAAATGTCTACAACATGGTGGCGCTGTCTCTGACTGAGTATGGTGAGTAGGCGGGAAGGGAGAAGAGTCAGGATTGTACGAATACACTGGAAAAAAATAATTCTATATTTCTTAAAACAAGTGAAAGAATGCCAATCAACTTTTTAAGAAGCAAGTGGAATTATCTCTCCCTACTGGCAGATTTTTTAGTTGCTTCAAGAAAAACAAGATTTTAAGACTGAACATTTGAAGATGTGGCGGATTGGTGGATAGAGAGATAGTGGGTGTGGTTACAAGGGAAAGGAGGGGGTAATATACAGCATGAAAGCACTGGGAATTGTACATCTGCTCACCTCAGTTTGGAGGTGGAATGGGAGAGAAAAGGGGGAGGGCGGAGGGAGAGGGTGAGCGAGGGAGGAACTGTGTTTTAAAGTACATTGGCAGATGGAGTGCAGGTGCACCAGATGGACCATGCAATCTAACCAGTTGTATTGCTATTGATAATACTGATGGACAGCCAATCAACCATCTCATATTCCCCTCAGAGAACCACAGAGAGGAGTGGGCCCACCAGAACCATCTAACAGCCAAAGTCCTGGTGGTTAGTTTATCCTCTTATCTTCTCTTCTTCTCTTCTCTTCTTCTCCTCTCTCCTTTCCAGAAATGTCAAAGTAAGTTGAACCCGTTAGACTGTCATGTCTCTACACATCTCCTTAATCCAACAGGCTTCTTTATCGTGTTCTCTTCTCTCTTTTTTTCCAGTTCACCTTCTTCAACTTCTTTGCCGTGCTCTTCCATATTGCCTTCTACAAGCAGGATCTGCCTCTGCTTCGTAAGGTAACTGCCAAACTCTACCAATCACACATACTGTATGATCAAATACTGTATGGACGCCCAAGTCACCAGTCTGCGCCGAGGTCAGTGTTCAGCACCAGGGACAGCTCCCCGCTCGTTTTGCGTAACAGACTGCGGCCTCGTTGGATTCATCGAACTCGGCAGGAGCTCAGAACAGAGTTGATCTTTAACCACTTGTCAAAAACCTTTTCAGTTACGTCATCACTTATTTGAAAAGTGCATTTCTATTCTATTCTACTTTCTTAAGGACAGAAACATTTTCCCCTTCAAGTGAGTGTAAAAACTTGATTGTGCTATTGGGGAAATATTATCAGATTTGACCATTTCCATTCAGCCTTTCTAATACGATACATTGGACACATCTGAATGGAAACCCATCTGAATGGAAATCTCTCTCTCTCTCTCTCTCTCTCTCTCTCTCTCTCTCTCTCTCTCTCTCGCCCCCCTGAAGCGTCTGGCATCTTTGCTGATAATCACCCAGTTGGTGAACCAGGTGACGGAGGTGGTCATTCCCTACCTGGTGGATCGGCTCCTCATGGCCCCAAAGAGGAAGGAGAAGGAAGATGACCCGCAGGAGGACAAACTCAAGAACCAGGGCAAATTGCCTGCCTTCCCTGTGGGTGTGCATGGAGTCGTGTGTGTGTGTGTGTGTGTGTGTGTGTGTGTGTGTGTGTGTGTGTGTGTGGTATCTATCTGTCTGAATTTACCCATCTCTGAATATCAAAATAATCAAAATGCAGCCTGACAGCGTGTGACAGCGAGCCTCTCGTTTGGTTGCAGGGCCTGTTTCAGGAGTATATCGAGCTCCTGGTGCAGTTTGGGTACTTGAGCTTCTTCTCCTGCGTGTATCCTCTGACGGCCGTGCTGCTGCTCATCAATAACCTGACAGAGATACGATCGGACGCCTACAAGATCTGCAAGCTCTTCCGCAAGCCTTTCTCCGCCCCTGTGGCCGGCATGGGGGTCTGGCAGGTCAGCAGACAAATAACAGTACAACAGAATAGAGAAGAATAGAATAGAAATAGAGATGAACGAGGCATCTGCAGAGAAATCCTTTTTGGCTGACTCAGTAAGTCACACTTAAACAATTTGTGAGTAGACAGTCCATGCCGTTGTCAGGGTGCTACCATGTACCATTCAACTGGAGCTGCTCAGTAAGCAGCAGTACAGACTGTGGTTGTACTGGGCAGCTCCCAGTTGCAATTGTGCAGAACTTATGAGTGTGAAGCAGGAAAAGAGTAATCGTGGCCGGTCAACTTTCACTAGAAAAATAAAGCTTTATTAATGAAATAGGTTTTTCAAATGACGCTTAAGTTATTGCTGTGTTTGCGTTTCAGATAGCGTTTGAGGTCCTGAGTTTTGTCTCCGTCATGTCCAACTGCTGGCTGCTGCTGCTGTCACCGCGGGTACGCGTGTACTGTCTGGAGAGCGGGATCAGCAGCAGAGACGTTCTGCTACTGGCTGTTCTGGCGGAGGTAGGAAACCAAATAATGCTAAATGTAAAAAAATCCATGTTACCGTCCAAAATCGTAGTTACAAGATGGAAACATTTCTTCTTCGTGGAGAATTTAGCTACACTCATCACGACAGTTATTGCAACTCCGTATTCTTCAAAATTGCATTGCGTCTGTTGAAAGTGAATCAGAGAAAATGAACTTGAACTCTTCATGTCAGTGATGATGATGATGTTTGACATTCCTAATGAATTCAGAGTGACTCATCCTTACTACCGCCATTACCCCCATAAGACGTTACTAACATGTCCATACTATTGCTTCCATATGGCATCAATACAGTATTAATAAGTAATAATACGTTTATTTATATAGTTATTATTACTTATTATACATAGTTCTAACACAGGCTTGCTGGGATGCATCCCCACCGTTATTGGATGTAGAATATTCAATAGGACTGTTGTAATCATTATTATTATGCATTGTTGCTTCTGACTTTGCATTTGTGTGTGTGTGTGTGTGTGTGTGTGTTTGCAGCACGTGCTGATCATCATCAAGATGATGCTGGTGTTCCTGATCCCAGATGAACCAGACTGGGTCACAAAAAATAGGGAGCATATTGAATTCACATCCATGCAGGCCCTGGGACAGCAGGTTAAAACACACACACACACACACACACACACACACAAATGGCATTTCCAGTCCATTTACTTGAAATACTTAATCATGTTACAAGTTTTGTGCTAATTTAGTATTTAGACAGCCAGAAAAATCACTACTAGCAAGTTAAAAACCACCAAACTCGACTCTGACTCTTCTTCTTCTCCCCTTGCAGAAGCTGTAGACGGTCTCCTGACGGGGTTTTGAATGATAGTAGATCACAGATGGTGCTTCCTGTTCTCCCACGCTGCACTGTTACTACGAGAACCACAGTGAACACCCAGAGACAACAGCCTCGGATCGACAACGAGGCCCGCCACTCATGAGTTCTACTATAGCGGAAATAGATGTGTTTAAAGTGTTGATAAGATATGCTGCTATCACAAAGTAATATGGTGCTTCAGCAAAATTGAAACGTATGGAATGTATTGGTTACGCGTGCAGATGCTGGAAAGGGTTGCGTTCTGATAATGGAGGTTATTCAGATTCAATAATGGAAAGGTGAGGAAGTGCTCTCTCCCTTTAATAAGGGACGTGCGAGATGTATTTTGTGTTAACAAGGGGGAAGAGGTCAGAGGTCAGAATACTGTGCACACTTCCAGTTTTTGTCTCCCCCTGCCAGTGCTTTTTTGCTCAGCGCTGCCACCTAGTGGTGAGCTACAGTAAGGGTTCATAACTATAGAAATACAGTATCTTATTAAAATACAGTGTCTTCATATAACTTAAAACTGTTTGATACTACTATATTGTAAAAGTAAGGGATCAGTAATAGATCAGACCAGTACCAGGTATAGGTGGATACGAAGAATCAGTATTGGCAGTGAAAAGCGGAATCGTTGCATCCATGTCACAGGGTGTCTCAGGGTCCCAGGAGAGGAAGGATGATTTAACGACTTTGCGTTTATTTATGTATTTTTAAATAGATTTTTATGTGATGCCAAATACACATTCGTGTCCATATTTGACCCCAAAGGATAACGCATGAAAGCACTAAAAACTCCCTTGAGGATGCTCTCCTCTCCTCACTTTTTCCTCCTGGAGTAATCGCAGCATGGCAGTAGGGAAATGTGTACCTCTATGACGTCAACACTACATGGTCCTACAATAAACTGTGTCGCGAGATTCCTCCAGGAAAGTCGTGCCTTGATCATTACAGGGAGCAGCCAAAGTGCTAAATGCTTTGATATTAGAATTATATAGTTTGATTTATGTGTGGTTTTTAGTAGTTGTAGTAGTAGTTGTTCACTCACTTGTTTGCCTTTAAAAATGACTGTGCTCGGATACATGTGCCACAGCGAATAACTCAGTTCTTCTTACGGTACACTCTTAAACTACACATTCATATCAGAGTGCTTATTGGAGTGTTTTTGCACTGATCACTTCTGGCACGTTTGACTAATATACGTCATCAACAGTGCATTGAGTTATTGTTTTGACTATTTATTGTTTGAATTCAAATTCATTCATTCAGCCATATATATCTTTTCAGTCTACTTTTCAGAAGGAATAAACTCGCTAATTCAGAATAGACGCGTGGTGACAGACTTCTACCATGGCTGCCTATGTACATGTGCACTCTGTTCTGACGGGAGTTGATGAGTATTAATGTTACTAATTTTAGACAATCTGGTTCAATCAGGATCATTTCAGGTCAGAAAACAGAGCTAATGCCGGTTTCTGTGTTTGTCCTACAAATAAATTTAATGAAAAGCAGTTGTTGGGTTTCTATTCTTGGAGAAATCAAGTGTGTTGTGTTTTGGCCCCTCTCGCTATTTGATAGATGCTTGGTTTCTTTGCAAGCCCCGTTAAACCACCACACTGCACACATGCCTGCTGATTTAATCCATTTTAATAAATAAATACAGAAAAATAAGTTAATCTCTCCATAGAGACATGGTCCTAGTTTCAATGCAGGTCAGCAGACACACTAGGGAGAGACAAGCTTCAATTAAACAGGGACAAATGATGGGATTTTATCCCTCTTTTGGACAGACTTTATGCTTTCATGGCTGACTAAACAATGATATCCTCTCCTACAGTCAGGAGTCGATCGGGTCATGTTTCACAAGTTAAAAATCCATTGTTTTGTACCCAGTGGTCACAGATAGGAGCATTTCAGGAGCTTTACTGGACTATAGGAGGAAGATGTAGCTTATTTTACAGCCTTCGGCCTTCATTTACTGTACAAAACTTTACACTTCTCGTCTCAATTTCAAAAAGAGGGAAAATACAATATGTAAGACAAAGGAAGAAATGTGAAAATATAGAAACAGGCATTACATGGTAAAAGTAACACCATAGTGAGACTCAGTCGTAATAAGACGTTAGCTATCGCCTCCTCTAAAGGACAAATAAAAGTATCCACCAATCCCAGGACAGTGCTTGTATGAAGGCTAGGAAACATCTAGGAGTATTATGTGCAATCCATCATTCATATTGACCTCAGTAGATGATCACCTCAAGTTACATAATACAGTTATACAAGAACAATGTCTGGTTAAATCCAAGACACATGGAGGTATATCGTGATAAATAACAGTAATACCATGCACAGAGCCATATATCTCTCAGAAGAGTCATTTGTAAGAATTCATATCTTTGTCACAGGTTCTAAAAAAAAAAAATCAGGAACCTCCATATCTTTTAAAACCTGCACGTCCAAAGTAAAATAGTTACAGTCCAATATTATTAAAAGGTTTAATAGCGTTCAAAATAATAGGTTACCATGGAAGACCTGCATCCCTGTCAGTTGTCAACGATTCTATCATATCGTACACCATCATATTATACAATATCTTACCAACTCAATAAGACACCAGAAAATCATATAATCATATAAGAGTCATCTCATCTTAGTCTTAGGCATATTGTATCATATATATCATATCATAACAGTCTTAGTTTTTCTATCAGAGCTTATAATAAGAGCTTTTAACCCAACCTACAATAGTCAATGCATGAGAGGCAGGTTGTGCAAAGGGGAAACGGGATGCTACCCTGTAGCAGAAGCTGGTTTAAAGTTGTTGAGAAAGAGATCGACGTTAATTCTAATTCACCGGTTATACATATGAAACCATGGACGTACAGAGTGCTAGTGCTAGAACGTTTCACTTCTAGAGGGCTTTTATTTTTTAGTTCTGGAGTGAGAACCGAGGTGACAAAATCACCACATACAGTATGAAAACCATTTTATCGTAGGCACCTTTTAGACAAACAAAACAGACTATAGCTTATTTCACTAAAAACAGTTGCAGTCGTCGCATTGTCCCTCTTGACAGCCTGCATGTGAATTCATATCTCGCCCTGTCTTCTTTTGTTCGTGGGCTCCACCTCCCCTCTAGGTCCACCGTTGTCCCCGCTGAGCTACATCCAAAACAGTTTGTCCACGCCAGCCGTCGCAATGCTGCGGCCGCCCCTGTGCTGTACACCGACTAGCTTAACACAATGCTCGTTACGTGGACGCTCAAAAAGGAAACGGCTGCAGTGTGGGTGTGTGTGTCACTGCCTGTCTGCCTTTCTGTTTATATCTGTACTAATGCTAGCACCGTGTGCGTGTAGGAGTGTTTGGAAGTGTGTGTAGGTGTGATGCTTTACACGTCCCGTCCTGTACACTTCATGGGTGCATGCTGAGGGGCTTTGCTCTTGTGCCTCAAGGTAGCAGAAACGTGGGGAGCTCAACGCTTGGCCGCTTTACAAGGCTTGCCTCAGCCTCGCTCTCAACTGTTTGTGCTTTTGTAGCCAGCTTACTCGCTGACTGCTGAACGGCCTCGTGTGTCACAACTGGGTGTGCAGGCGGCAGCACATTACAGACAGGCACCCTGGCTAGCTTGGCCTATAGCACATGGCAGCAGTTGTACTGAGCCAGGGGCAGTATCTTGGACTTTTTGTGTGTCGGTAGGTTGAAGGCCAGGGCTTTCTCACACAGAGGGAACTGGAACAGCCTCTCCCTCAGCTTTACGCTGCGGCCTTTCCCCGGCTCCGCCTTAGGAGCCGCCTCAGGCCCCGCCTCCCGCGACCCAGACGTACTGTGTGATTGAGGTCTGTCTGTTTGGAGGTCATCTCTCTCCCCTTCGTCCCTTCTTTCTTCTTGTCCTCCTCCCGTACCTGCTCGTTGCGCCTCCGTCCCGGTCAGGCTGAGTCTGGCAGTGGGGAGGGAGGAGATGGGGGAGAGGTGGGAGTCGGCCTGGGGGAGGAAAGTAGGAGGTTTGTTGGTGTTGTTGTTGGGTTCTGCCTCCCCGTCCTGTGTTGCCTCTGGGCCCGAGGGGTCCGGCTGCCCCTGACAGCACGGTACTCCCATGAAACCAGGCAGACACAGTGGTGGGACTTTAGACGTCTGACTGACAGGCTCGTCTCCATCACTGACCGGCTGTTCTGAAATCACATGCCCACTCCCTCCTTCCTCCACCTCTTTTTCTACCTCGGCCATCTCCTCCATCATCTCCACAAAGCTTCCTAACTGCCGCTCTGCTTTCCCTCCGTCTGCCTCTTCCTCTCTCCCTTGACCCTCTGCTCCATCCAGCACCACTGTGGCTTGTTTCTCTGGGTTCGACGAGAGGTGGCTCCAATCTGCTATTAACAAGGACGGCAAAACCTCACTTTCTTTTTCCAAACAGTTTTCTTCCTCTTCCTCCTCCTCCTCCTCCTCCTCCTCCTCCTCCTCCTCCTCTTCCTCACAGATCTGCTGTAGTGCTGCCAGGGTCCTGGTGACGGGGGGCTCCTCTGGGGGAGGGGGGCGGAGGCTGAGGCTGGGCTGCCAAGGTCCAGGGAAGGCCTTCTGAGGCAGGGGCCTTGCGGCGAGCAGGTCCCCACACTCAGGCAGTCCTGGGCGGGGAGAGCTGGGAGACAGGGCCCCCGAGAGCCAGTGGGGCGGGGCCTCGGGGCTGAGTAAGGCGTCATCCAACCCCTGTAGCCAGTGGTGAGCCTCGATCTCCTCGAGTGACGCGCGGCAAGACGGATCCTTCTGGAGCATCCTGGAGATCAGACTGACAGGGAAAGAGAGAGTCGTATGGTATTAAGGATACTGACGATTATGAACTATTGTTTAGTTTATCATGTCAGTGTGGTTTTCATATATAAACTGGTTGAAAATCTACATTTTGTATTCTGCTTTGGCAATATAGCTTCTGCTCAGTCATGCAAGTAAAGCAACTGAATTGACAGACAGAGACAGAGAGGGAAAGTGAGTAAGACAGATAGAGACAGAGAGAGAAGAGAGAGGATGTCCGCCATGTTTTTTTCAGTTTTTACCTCTACATGCTTAGCTGATCTAGGCCATCTCCACGCGTGATACAGATCAGTTTCAGAGAAATTGGCAGAAAAGTGTTGCGGTCGCTAATGTCCAGAAGGATGTTCTGTTCTGTTCCTTTTCTGAAATCAGACGCTTCACCATGTGACCCAGGGCTAAGTCATATGAGGAGGACTGGGTCAGATGTTCTCGCTTGTGTTTGAGGACAAGGATATTCTAACACTGTGTATTACTTGGTTGAAGGTAATAATCAACTGTAACGGTCCTGAAGATATTCAAAAGGTCAGGAAAGTTGAATGCCACTGTTGAACAGAAAAGCAAAACTATGCACTTTAAAGGACTACACCGACTTTTGGTGTTATGATAAGAGCAGCACCAAAATCATCTCTTGTGTCTCTGGTAGATATCTCTGTCCTGTGCCCATGCTAACACGTTAAGTCGTAGGCGACTAGCATCATTTAACGTCCTCTCATCACTTAACGGGTGAGTTGACCAACGGGCCAATTTCCCAAAAAGTCGCTTTCAGCTTTCAGAAGAAAAAATTGGATATGCCACGCTCCCCTCAACTATCTACTTCTTCCAGGACAAACAGCATATTCTGTCATATGAAAAATCTGCAATAAGATAAAGAAATGATCTGAAACCTTTTTTTTAGGTATTTACTACAGTTCGATGTCAGCTTTGGAACTGCATTGACCTTCACCGCGCTGCCCTGTGAGCCGAGGACGGTTTGTGTTTTGGTAGGAGGCGTACAGCGGCCGAACCCTAGCGTGAGATCGTACGTATGTGTGTGTGTGTGTGTGTGGACGGGCCTCGGTGTGTGCACTCACTCTCTGCAGTCGTCTGAAACGTGTTCGGGGACGGAGTAGCGGCAGTCCAGAATCATGACGAGAGTCTCGCTGTCGTTGGTTTCCTGGAAGGGAGGGACTCCACACACCAACATGTACAGGATGACCCCCAGAGACCAGATATCTGGAGCACACACACACACACACACACACACACACACACACACACACACACAAATATTAGCCTTATATAGCAAATCATCTCAAGCCTTAAAATAGTCTACAATCCCTCTGCTATCCTTATTTATAATGCTGTCAGTCTCAAGAGTCATGAAAGATTTTTTGCATTCCTTTTGGTTAGACTTGATTTAACTTTAATCCAGTTTAACTGTGTCTGAGGCATGCCTACAGATGAGGTGAAAAATGATTTTATTACCCTAAAAATAAGGATCACATCTGGATCCAGATCATAATAATGGGATCATTTGTTGATCACTGCAGGGACATTTCTTCTCTTTCCCCCCTTCACATGGAGGTTAGAGGTCAGGATCAGCTATAGAACAGTAACCCAGGAGCTGGTAGGGATTCAATGACTTGCTTTATGTCCTCTGGTTGAAGAGCAGTCTCCCTGATTACTAACACCTAATGTTGTGTAATTGGTAATCAGGTTTAATGTTAGTCTTTTAACTTAGTCCAAAAATACAAGAGGGAAACGGATGACTAACAATTTCATGTTCATGTGTGTCGAAACAGCAAGACCTGGGCTTGGTGCTGCTGACCTCTGACACACACACACAGACACACACACACAGACACACACACACACACACACACACACACACACACACACACACACACACACACACACACACACACACACACAGGCTTCCTGGTACTGACAGATAGGACTGACAATGTGTTCCTTTCCCATCTCCTCCCCTTCCTTCCCCTCCTCCCTCCTCTTCTCTTTTCCTTGGGCAGAGCGACAAGAGTTCAGGAGAACACCCTGAACTAAGAACACTGTGGCCAGTTCACACACACACACACACACACACACACACACACACACACACACACACACACAAGGGAGCTGGGAGCTGAAGGCCATGATAAACAGAGGGCTTGTTGTGGGGTTGTTCTATTCTGAGAATGCTTTCCTGTCTTTCCTTCTCTCTTTTTTCTCTTCCTCTCTGTTTCTCTCAAACGTTTTCAACAGGAATAACAGGAACAGAGTGCATAACGTTCACATTCTGTATGAACTAAAAGTTCATTCAGAAATCCTTCCAGATCATATAACTAAATGCTGCTCCTGCAAATCACAAACATTTCATTAGACAGCTCATATTTTCTGTCCTGCTTAACAGTAACATGATGCAGAAGGATACTGATATGTGACTTTTCCTCCCAGCACTTGCATTGTAAGCACATAACAGATGAGGAAGTTTTAAAGTTTTAAAATCCCTTTTTTGAATCCTAGCATTCATATGTACCTCTACCCATGCCTCCTCACACGGGCCAGCGCCATACTAGCGTGTGCAAAGCATGCAGCCATTGTCCCGCATTAGACTCCTGACAGTCCAAACAACAGCCCTCAGTCTTCTCCCTGTCCACATACACTCACATGCACGCTCACGGGCACGCTCATTTCTGTCCGTCCAGAAAAGTGTTATGCAACAGCGGGGAAAAGCCACTGAGTACTAGGAGTGTGCTTTTCTCAGTTCACTGGGGAATATCGCACATTCTCACCACGCATTAGTGGCCAGCTGACAACACAAACATGCACTCCATGCATGCAGACTTACGCGTGCACGCACACATGCACACGCACACACACACACATGCACCAGACCTTGACTTCGCCAGACCACACCACACAACTCTATCATTTACTAATAGATTAGATTAGATTAGCTTCTTTTAAAATCCACACTGAACCATAAACATCAGATTGAACTGTAATCTGCAACATTTTCATATAAATAAATGTCAGTTCTGCTACTTTCTGTCACAGGCTGATCTAACACAATAGTGATTCATGAATCAATTCAAGTGATTCATGAAGCTTTTACAAGGGAGGTCTTTCCTGGTAAAAAAACAAAACAAACTCTGGCACACAGGAAGTGATGCGTTTTATGTTTCCGGCAGCAGCGGTTTGTTTTAAATAAACAAGTGAAGAACTAGCCACCATGGCTAAACAGACAAAGAAAAGCCACCTACAGAAACTCAAACTTCATCAACTCGTCATCAACTGTGATGGCCCCAACCTTTGGTTATCCAGCTATTCACCGATGTAAAATGGGGAATAGGGGGTCTTTGTGCCGCTCCCATGTGGGTAACGAACAACCCTCGCCCTCCGCCAGAGAAGTGAGTCATTGTTTCATTTTACTTCTCGCTGTGGTTCAATACATCACACTTTGTGGACAGCACATCTGCGAGGGGAGAGCTCTGACCCAACTTGACCTCAGACTTTATTATTATTGTTATTATTTTGAGCCATACATAATCAATGTTCAGTCCATTCCAGGAGTTATTTTGTGATGTGAAGTGTTGTAATTTACATTTTTGGTGTATCCACTTTCCCTCAACTTGCCTTGACTACTTCTGCTTCAGTTAGTGATTTCCTACATTTCCCAGAATGACTTTCAACTATCCTGAGAGAACGGACCTCGTTGCACTGATGCACATATGTGCAGGTGGAGGGAGCGATATCACAGAAATAGTTTCCCTTCTTACTATTATATCAGACTCTTCTACGGTGGATTTCTCCCTGTATGATTGTTGAACGTCGGTGCAAACTGGTGAGTCTAGAAAGAAGCCCTTGCTCTTTGATTCTGAGGGGCTGACACCATCAGAGACAAACACTTAACACAGTGTTTGTCTCTGACAAAGGCAAGAGGCCCTGTGGACCTTCCTCTCTCTCCTCTACATCATATGACTTTCATGAAACAGAAACATAATCTCCTCAAACAGAGCACAGCCGTAAGTAAGTCAAACTCGTAGCTCTAAGGCAGCGAGACTCACGGTGGGTGAGACGCTTATGAAACTTTCAGTGCAGCGTACCAAAGAAACCACAGTGAACTCACGACTGTTTGTACTGTATATAATGGAAACATCAGAGAGGGAGACAGAAAGAGAGAGAGAGAGAGAGAGAGAGTGTGTGTGTGTGTGTGTGTGGTTGTGTGATAGAGTAATCTGTGTGTGTTTGTGTGTGTGTGTGTGTGTGTAGATGAGTTTATGAGTCACCTTACTAAGCTGAGCTCTCTGAGGGACATCCCTTCCTCTGTGCTGCTCAGCATTATCACACACACACACACACACGCACACACGCACACACACACACACACACACACACACACAAGCACACACACATATGTCTGTGTCATATAGGGATGAAGGTGCTGATTTGTATCGAGTGATGATATGATATAGATGATATCACAAGGTTGAGTCATGCTGACACATGGACTCATCTAGTCACCAGAGCTAACATGCATAAAGACATGAAAGCCAATCTGAAGTCGTGCTCAAGATCAGAGCTCCTTTTCTTACAAGCTTCATGTCTATAAGGCCCTGTGGTCGTTAACGGAGAAAGCATCCTAACTGTAAAATATTTATTCCTATCATCTTAAGCTGTCCTGGATATTTGCCATGAAGGCCATTATAAACAGGCAACATTTCAAGGCCGTATGCCGCAACGTCATTCCAGATGAACGGCTCCTAATTGCAGTTGCGATTCAGCACGGATACATTTGTGTTCAACAGAATAACACAGCGTCCAAACTCTGCCAAAATCCATGCTAGTGCAGCTAGCTTAGCCTCCCCGAAGCGCTCATGCTGTGCCCCCCGCCCCCAGGAGACATGCGATCAAATCCCAGAGTCTGCCTTCTGTTTCCATATCGTCAAATCCCTTTTCTAGCTGCCTCCCTCGCATGTCACAGGGATGGATGGGCAATTCTGATATGGATGAATAAAGGTTGAATAAATGTGAATGCATGCTACTTCCTCCCTCTTTTACGTTACCTGTCTTTATCCCTGTCTCTCTCCTCTCGCTCTCACACACACACACACACACACACACACACACACACACACTTGCTATGCAGTGTGAGAGCCCAGTGGTGAGCTGCAGTGTTTGGATCCACTGCAGAGTGTGCCCAGTTGGCTCAGGACTGGCTGGCATGCTTAGACTGACCCAGATACACACACTCTAATCCTCCGCAGACACACACACACATACACACACACACACACACACACTGATCCATAGATACACATGGGGACGCATAACACATAAATACAGAAGGACATACAGTACAGGAACACACACACACACAGGAACATACATGTATAGGAATATATATACATAGGGTCACAAAGGGGGACAAGTAGGGACAGAGAGTGAGATGGATATCAATAGATCCACACAGGCACACATACGTACACACACTCACACACACTCACACACACACACACACACACACACACACACACACACAAAGCACCTCAAGCAAACAGGCACAGTGACAAACATAACAGCATTCCAGCTGACTGTGGTGTTTGGACTACTGAGCATTTGTCATATTAGCAGTCGGTGGTTGGTGCGCCACATCTGTGATCAGAGAAACTACTTGGACTCAGAACAATCTCATTGAGACCTCTCGTAAAGGATGGAGCAGTGGGTTCATTCAGACTTCAATGACTTATGATTTATAATGAAGATTTATTCATTTAAGATCCATATCCCCTCCCCAAAAGGCACATGCAACATTTAACATATTGATCTCAGAATCGAATGACTAAGATTTTGCATGTAGGCCTCTGACTGTTTGAATGACTGTGAATTTCATGAGGGTGAAATCTGTGAGTATACATGTGATCAGTTTCTTTATACATGCTTCCCTAATCCAGGCCAACAGGTTGTGTTTCTGTGTGTGGGTTTGAGTTTGTGGATGTAGATGTAGCATCGATACACACACATGTTAAGCACAGAACTGACGTTGTTCTGTCTCTTACCTACAGCTGGTGCATCATACTCTTCTCCCAGTAGGATCTCTGGAGCGGAGTACGCCAGCGACCCACAGCTGGTGGCCAACATCGTTCCCGGCTGGAACAGGTTGCTGAACCCAAAGTCTGTCAGCTTCACCGCCCCCTGCTGGGGGAAGAACACCACGTTCTCGGGTTTCAGGTCCCGGTGCACCACGTGGAGCTGGTGGCAGTACGCCACTGCGCGCACGATCTGGGCAAAGTGGCGCTTGGCGGTGTGCTCGGCCACACCCCTCTCGTGGCGGAGGATGTAGTCGTAGAGGTCGCCCCCCTCGGCCAGCTCCATGACCAGGTAGAGAGTGGTGGGCGTGTCGATGACCTCGTAAAGGCAAACCACGTTGGGATGCTGCACCAGCTTCATGCACCTGAAAAATGATTGGTATTGGTAACGATGGTTAAATAATCTGAGTGATATCACTAAGCTGAGTATTAGTTGTCAATAGAATGTAAAATGCTGATCCTTCCTTCAAGGGACTTCAAAAGTGGGACAGGAGCACTCTGTAGTTGGTAGTTTGTAGTCTGTAGTTTGTTCAGGTAAGATTTAATGGGATCACAAACAGACTGATGTTTCAGCTGTGAGCCTTGAAGGCTGTTGAAGGGCCACATCACAAGCTGGCCTAAAAAAGCAAACTACAAAGTGCTCCCGCTTTTCTTTTTCCATGGACACATCTTTGAAGCATCTTGGGTAAGAAGCTTTCTAAAATAATTATTGTTGTGTACCTGACTTCCTGTAGGAGGTGGCTTGTTGCCATAACATCGAGTTTTGTCTT